>CM057337.1:148021762-148350456 GCA_030015575.1 Agapanthus africanus | reverse complement strand
CGGAAGAATGGTAAGATGGGCTATAATGCTGCTCGAGTTTGACATAGTCTATACTCCCTAAAAAGCGGTAAAAGAGCAAGCCCTCGCCGACTTCCTCGCTTCTCATCCCATACCGGAAGGGTCGCCGCTAAATTGTGAGTTACCTAACGAAAAAGTGATGCATCTTGAAGATGACGAGCCATGCTGGGAGCTCTACTTTGATGGAGCCTCATCAATAAGGAACTCTAGCAAATCAAGCATCCCACAGATAAAAACAGAATATGATTGGTGTTCATCACGCCATCGGGAGAAACCCTACAACGTTCTTTCTTTCTCATCGAGCCTCGCACAAATAATGAGGCTGAGTATGAAGTTCTGATAGCTGGTCTGGAGCTCGCTATAGAAATGGAAGTCCTTCGGCTACGGGTCCACAGTGATTCCCAGCTTGTCGTCAACCAAGTAAGTGGCGACTACAAGTTATATAAGCCCGAGTTATCTCGATACAGAAGTCGGGTAGTGGAACTCATGAAGAATTTCACTAACATTGAACTAATGAGAGTTCCTAGGGCGTTGAACAGAAAAGCCAACATAGTCGTTCGCCTAGCCAAAAAGCTAGCTGATCCTGAAATGGATGAAATTCTGATCACAGTCAGAAGCCAGCAAATTCTACCTCCAGTCTCTTTACGAGAAGAGGAAAGCGCAGAACAAAAGAGCAATCCTGCTGTAGAAGCTCTGATCATTCAAGACGAGACCGATTAGAGAGAGCCCTTCATAGAGTACCTCCGATACGACAAGATACCCGAAGAAAAATCCGCGAGGGTTCAGTTGAAGAAGTGAGCTCTCCGATATGTGTTTGTAAATAACATGCTATACCGCAGATCGTATGACCAGTTTTGGCCCAGGTGTCTGTCTTCGACTGAAGCCCAATCATGAAAGAAGTTCATTCAGGCGTCTGCGGAGCTCACCAATCTAGCCCCAAAATACGGCTTCAAATCAAATGGCTTAGAAATTACTGGCCTACCATGATAAATGATTGCGAAGAGCATGCGAAGAAATGTCATCTCTACCAAATTCATGGTGACTTCATCCATAAGAATCCCAATCCGCTGCATCCTACGGTGGCGTCGTGGCCCTTCGAAGTTTGGGGCACCTACATAGTTGGCCCAATTGATCCTTCGTCATCCAAGGGCCACCGGTTCATATTAGCCGCAACTAACTGTTTCTTCAGACGGGCTGAAGCTATCCCGCTAAAAGAAATCAAGACAGAAGATATCCTAACATTCTTCTGGCATAATATTTTATACTGCTTCAGTACACCTAGAAGAATCATTTATGATTCCGGGCCTTCTTTCAAGAGCTTCAAAGTCTCAACGTTCGCTACTCAGCATAAGATAGACTGGAGATATTCCTCCATCTATAATCCAAGATCCAATGGGCAAGCCGAAGCCTTCAATAAAACTGTATGCAAGCTCCTGAGGAAAAATGCTTCAGCCAACCAAAGAGACTGGAATCTCAAACTTCACGAAGCGTTGTGGGCATATCGTACCACGCACCGAACTCCAACTTAGTCCACTCCATACTCACTACTCTTCGGAGTGGAGGCAATCCTCCTCTTCGAAGTCAAAATTCCAAGCCTAAGAATGGCCGTCCAGCATGATTTGACGGAGGAGGAAAACGTTCTCCTTCGGCTCAAAGAACTTGACGCCCTCAAAGAAAAGAGACTCACAGTACAACAAAATCTAGAGTTGTGCGGAGCTCAAATGTCATGGGCCTATAATAAGATGACTTTTCTTCGTGCTTTTAAGAAAGGCGAATTGGTGTTGGTCCTCAAAAGACTGATCATTCCCAATCGACATGCCAAGGGAAAATTCAAGCCAAACTGGGAAGGACCATACGTCATAGAGAAAGTGTTTGATGGAGGATCCTACCAACTGATAAATGCCGAGGGAGAAATGCCCATGCCATCCATCAATGGCCGATATCTCAAGAAATACTACGCGTGAATACTCCAAGTCACGGACGAATTGAGCACACCGACCTGACGGTCTGGATCATACATCGTGTAAAACCGTATACAATCCACGGGCGTAAACATCCCTATCTCTCCCAAGTCCTATATACGAGACTACATCTGAAGTCCTACTGGCGATGAAGCTCCACCAATGTGCAAAAAAAACGGCATGTCCACAAGCAAAATGGGCACGGATGAAAACTCGAAAGGGCTCCGTGAGTAAAAAAAAGCAGGACTGCCGGAGAATTTATGAAAGCCCGGAAGGGCGCAAACTTAAGAAAAGAAGACAAAAATACACTCGCAAGGTCCTCTCGACCTTATGAGAAGAATATTCCCACGTAATATCCTTACGACTCACAAAGGAGCAACATACTTAAGAACCCCCATGACTCCTAGAAAGAAAATACACCTGCGAGATCCTCTCGACTCATAGGGAGAAATGCTTTTATGAGACCTTTACGGCTCATAAAATTGAAAATCCTTAGGTGATAGGAATCTAAACCTGTCTCCTAAGCCATCGCTCCACAACGGGCAACGACAAATGATGAGTCGCTCCTGGCATTACGCTTCAGTGTTAACGGTGCTGATGCCGACCCAAAACCCAAATCCCAAGTCTTCCCAGGGCAAATGATGAGTTGCTCCTGGCATTGCTTCAGTGTTAGCAGTGCTGATGCCGACCCAGAAACCAAATCTTAAGTCCTCCCGGGGAAAATGATGAGTTGCTCCTGGCATTATTCCAGCGCAGCAATGCTGATGCTAAACAAAATCCAAATTCTAAGTTCCTCTCAAATTCAAAATTCCTGCCAAACAAAGCAGAAATCAAACAGATCAAATCAACGTCCCACCCGACAGCACTTCTAAGTTCAAAAGTCCTGCTGGACGGGTAGGGAACTCCTAAAACAAATCAAACAAGCCAACCAATCACCTCATCGGTGGAATCAACCTCCATCTCTCCTTTTCTTCGTCCGTTTCTCCTCGCCCCAACTCCAGATCGTAAAATTTTTCATCATTTTTCAAGAGTATTTTAAGAAATCTGAGCTTTTCAACCTTAGGATCTATATAGGTAAGCATAAAATGAGCAAAATCACTTGGCTTGCTAAAGTTTTCTTCATCTCTAGTACCGTGATCATCAGATCTAGTCTCTACTCTTAACGATCTCTCTTCTAAGCAACTAAATGCTCAGCCTTGAGGCTTTTTATAATTTCTCATGCTTTATAAATCATTAGATCTGTAATTTTTCTTAACAATTTTTTGCTGCTAAAATCATAGATGCAAACTTAAGTTTTAGAACTTCAGAATCCGCAAAGAGAATCCTCAAAGCTAACATTTTTAACTCAAAGAACTGATTTTTATTCTCCTCAGCTTGATAAAACTTGATTTTTTTATTTTTCCAGCATTCTTCATGCTACCCAGTTTCTTAATCAAAGAAAAGAAGAAACCATTTGCTTCATCCTTCTCAATCTCGGCAGATGAGATAAACAAACTTTAAAAACCTATTTATCTAAGATAAGTAATTATTTAGAATTTTTAAATCATGTCTACTTTAGTTTTCTTGATTCTTCATTGCTTGTTCTTTTCTTTTATTGTTGGGATATTGATGATACTTGTTTTTGGGTTAATCTTTCTTTGGGTTACTCGTAATGATGGTAAGCGTAGTGATGCTCATCGCAGTGATAGTAAAAATAGTTGATAATTGTTATTTGCTTGCTAGATGAGAGGATGTGGTTTAATGGATTAGTTTTGATTTCTCACAATTCTTTGATCCAGCTTTTTAGAGAATCGAACTTCAATTCGGTCATGGGCAAGATAATTACATAGGTTTCTAAATTACTTCGCCAGTCTGCATTTATATTTTTTCAGTGTTTGTTATGTTTACTCTACTTGTAATAATTTCTATATGTTGAGAATTATTTGTAAATTTCTGTTACTCTTTCTTTCTTTATTGGATACACCATTGGAACTTTCTAAGTTTATAATAATGTAACAGCTGCTAGATGTGATTGATGACAAAAAGTTTCTCATAGACATCCTTATAATAACCACAACTTCACACATAATTATACAATATCATACTGAAATACCGGAAGCTATAATCTTAATTAAACATCATTATATAGATACTATAATCTTAGTACTAATCTTCACCATCATCTTCTCCAGTTGGCTCCAAAGCTGGGGATTTATAAAATTGACGAACAACCCTTTTTAGATTATTGACGGTAAATCTTCCACTTTGGATAAATTTATGATTATTATTAGTCACTCTTAACTTTATCTTATATGCAATGGATGCATATTTCTCATAATTATATGAATCTTTACTCTGCATCAACGAAAAAAGAATTGTTAGACATACATTTATTATTATGTTGTATTTGAAATTATTTTAACAATCTATGTTATACCGATGAATAAAGTTGCATCATATCATCCAGTGGATAATGGAGAAGAGTATGAGCTTGCTGATCAAAAGCTACAATATTTGTTTCATCAGTTTTGCCATCAATTTTTTATTTAATTCGGTACCTACAATATGTTTATATTGATCAAATATTATGTATTAATTTTATTCGGCAACCTATAAGGTTTTCTTTTAAAAAATACCTTTTTCTAGAATCCGACCCCATATGCCCACAATCAGAATAAAAGCAAGTATAATTTTACATAGGCTGTACCTTTACACTTCACTTGCATTAAGAACATACATCATAGCATGGTTCATCGGGAAAGATGTAAATAATTGTGGCATTAATTATAAAATCCAGAACCTATATAGAAGTATAGAGATAAACAAACCCTTTTAATAAAACAAAAATATAAAAATATAACTTACTTTAGATTATATGCTAAATACATGTTAATATTAAATTATATATCATATATATTACATATAAATTATCATTTCATACCGTATTAGGTGGGGGACAAATTCTTGTTTCATTGATTAGATGTTCAATGTTACACGTTTCTACCATCTGATTTGCATTATTGCTGCTACTTCTTACTTGTCTCGAATACCCAATTTGCTTTGTTAGTAGATTAAATCGAATCCTAAAAGTATGACACTCTTATCAACATTGCCTTTAACAAATGTAAAAATCTAATACTCAAAATATAAATACATGGTATACTACCATCTCATCAGCCGTTCTGTTTCGGAAATACCATCGGTTTTAAATCTCATTTTCATAAAGCATGTTATTTCTAACATGTAGCTTCCTATAATTGCATCATTTACCATATCAATAGCTCTATACTTGTAAAAACTTAATAAGTATTGATAACCACTAAAGTTTAATTTTATTTTTAAAAAAACAAAAATTTTATGAGTGCAAGTAAAAAATTTACCTCTGAATTATTTAGCACATACACCTATTGCGACAATTAAGAAACTATCAGTGTATCTTTCCCAAATATACTCATGTATTTTGTCAGAAAATTCTCCCAGATTGTTAAAATGACCGGTTTCTCGTAACAACCATCATCAATGAGTGATACTTCAACTAATTTACTTGTACCTCTAGACTTTAAAGAGGTTATGCGTTCATGGCTCACATCAACGACATATCCTACTATATCTGCAATTCACATAATGAATATAAAAGGTCATGAATATATAATTGTTGTAATGAATTATAGTAAAAAATTAAAAAGGTTAACGGTTATCAGTACACATCATCTTACTATAAATACATTCAGGGTTACGTGCAAGATTGCGTACCTTACACAACTTTTTAAGATGATAAGTACGACCAGCCAATATTTTTTTCACAGAAACTTCATCAATCTCTGATTATCTTGTCAATGATAACTTCCATCTATTTTCCAAAACTTTAATAGATTTACTGGTTATCAAAGTCACAACATTTTTATCACGTATACTTTATCAACGAATATCATGTTTTTTCCACTTTTCAGCATATAAATCATCAACTAATACCTCTCATTCAACACCCTGCATAAAGCTGTACAATTAATATTTAAATAACAAATTTTGCATCGAAAAGATAACTGTTGTCGTAAACAACAACTCACTTCTTCGTCTTTAACCACAAATGTAAGCGATTTTGACGACTTCGCATACAATCGACCATACCACAATCGCGTGATACGTACCTTGATATTATACAATTTACCCTGTTCTACAATTTTTTCAAAAGTGGTGATCTCTAAAAGTGTAGATAGTATTTTCTTCTTACTTTCTGGATAAAATTCGTTAGAAATCAAAGTCGATGGATTCTTTTCTTTCTTTCTTTTGCTTTCATATTGGCTACTTGTTCCTTCATCTTTTAGTATAAGAAAATACGTTAGCAAAATTAGAACGAAGTTTTTTTTACAGATAAATAAAACGGATAATCGGTATACATATACCATTTTTATAATCCTTCTTTAAAGGAGTCACATGAGCATTTTTTTTTACTATTTTCACATTGTCTCTATGATCCTTTTGTTCTCTTACTTGCAAGTTTTCCTTTGTTTTCACCTGCACAATGAGCTTGAATATTACCAATAACACAGTCGTCACGATCCTCCAAGTCTGAAATTGACATGCACAATAAAATGCAAGTAGTTCATTAAAATCCAAATATAATAAACATAAAATTTAAAATAATATTGTAGGAACTCATACCTTTTTTTTCATATGAACCGATTAATTTTTTTCCCACTTATATTCAATATTTGCTCTCCTTTTAAAATGTCACGCTCTCTTTTCTGAGGTTTCTTATCATTGATACATTTATTTATTATTTCCCAAATGATAAGATTATCACCATCATTGTCATCCCCACCATCATTACTACTGTATTGATAATTGACTTCATACTCAAAATTTTCTAAAAGAATGAACCCTTCATTCAAGAATATATTCACATCATAATAATTTGAATTATTTTTTTCCATCCTACACAGAAAATAGAAAAAATAAATCAATAACAATAAATATTATGATATAAAAAATTCTGACAAAGATGAATAGATCAGGTGGATGCATATATTACATAAAATTTAATGTAAGAACTACATATATACAACAAATGAAATCGAGTATTAATTCAATATTGGAAAGTAACACTCTGATTTAAAAATAAATTTACTGTAAAAGTATTTTTAAATCAGAGCGATACTTTCCAATATTGGGATTAATACCTGATTTCATTTATTTTGTATATAGTTCTTATGTATCTTTACCTTTGTAAGAACGCTCTGTAGAACTTCTTTATAAACAACATTTTGTGTACACTTTTTTGGAATGTCTATTTGTTCTTCTAGAAAAACTTTTAAGGATGAAGCAGATCGAGCTCTTGAGAACGCAATATACAATTGCCCATGACAAAAAACTGGTGTACGTAAATATAATCTAAATTTTCCCAAGTTTTGCCATTGACTTTTGTTTATAGTCATTGCATAAGAAACACGAATGGGGAATTGACGCCGTTTAAAGACGAAAGGGAGATCTTCATTAACTTGACATAATTATTCTTGGTATTGCCGCACATTTTCCAATATTTGTACCAGTCATGATTTCTGCTTTTATAGCCCTTTAACCTAACTGTTTAATGATAAGACGTGTGCCATTACATAAACCAATACTTTGATCTAAATTTCGAAGTAACATAGTCGGTGTATTTACTTTAAGTTCAAGCGAATGAGGAGGCAATCCAGAACATATCAATGAATTTAAAAATTTTGTTGTATGTAAAATTCATTACAAGTAGAATCATTAGCAACAGAAACCTTTTTGTTCGCACTCAAGTAAATTTGACTTTCTTCTCTAATTTGAGATATCACTTTCTTATTAATTTCATCAACTTCTTCATTTCTACATGCAAGTATTGCTCTTGATTCCAAATACCGCGGATTTTGATAATTATCATTTAAATCTATATATATTTCATTTATTAATCCACTAATGCCATGTCTGTGATTAGATAACATTGAATTTAGAATCTCTATCCAATTATCATCATAATCATTGCCCATTTGAATTCCTTTAATATCACCATTACCAATATCGATTAGTCATTTTGCAAAATTTTCGCTGTCTTCTTCTGATCTTGTATTCATATAGACACGCATATTTTTTGTCAATATAAACATCTCGCATTGATCCCATAGATATGATTTATGTAATGTAGCAGACACAATTTGTTGTCTCCTACCCTTACGGAGAACAGGTAAAATCTGTCGAAAGTCACCACCAAGAACAACAGTCTTTCCACCAAATGGTTTATTCTCAAGTTGTGGATTAATATTTGATAGAATATCTTTGAAAGTTCGATCTACGACTTCAAATGAAAAGTTGTTTATCATCGGAGCTTCATCCCAAATAATCAGTGTTGATTCTTTGATGAGAGAAGAAAGATCAGATTGGCGAGATATTGCGCAAGATGAAAATTCATGAAGATTGATAGAAATTTTGAATCTTGAATGTGTTATACGTCCTCCGGGTAGTAACAAAGAAGCAATGCCAGAAGATGCAACCGCAAGAATGATTTGTTTCTTACTACGCAACTTCGCTAAAATTGCATTCCATAAATATGTTTGCCAGTTCCACCACCCCCATACACAAAAAATAGCCTTCCGATAATTTTTCGCACGAAATTATAACCGCATCAAAGATTTTTCTTTGTTCATCATTTAAACCACATTCCAATTCAATAGATTTTTTCGACAACTCAAAAGTATCATAATTTTGCTCCTCAAATATTAATCTATTGTTCTTGTTTAAATTGCTAGGAGAGGGTATTGGCATAAATGGAAAATCTCTCAAGCTTTTATTATTATATAACAAAATCACATCTATATCATGAAGTGCAAAATCTCTTAATTTTTCGTTACCGAGTAAAATTTTTAAATCAGGATACAAATTTTCTAAACGTCTTTCATAATCATCAGTCATGGCCTCCCAATGTAAATCCTATAGTTCTCGAGAATTCATAACTTCGTTAAAAAGTAACATCGTGCAAAACATGCAACGAAGTTGATTAGCTATAGCCTAACTAGACGCTTCTTGGAGTGCTAAGTAACATTCATTATCATCATCAAGAAATCCAAGTGCTATACATGCATCCTTATAAGTTTCTTGTTCAACACCATCAATTGTTCTCATATCAATCAAATTAATTCTTCCTTTCACTATTGTCAACAACATCCTTAGATAATATTTTTCACCAGCAGCAGGATGTGCATAAGGTAATCTACCTATCACTTTCTTTTTTCGTTGCTTCCAACATAAGTTTATTTTGTCCCAAACAAAGTGATTTGGAAACTCAACATAAGTGTAATTTCTAGCATGAGGAAATTTAAGATTCATAGTAAATCATTCAATTAACATTGTTTTCTTAGCTCACTCAAACTCCATTATTTCTTCAACACTGCCATCTTCTCTAAAGAAAGCCATTTGTTCACCAAAAAGATGATACTGCAACCGTTCAACAGCAGGATGACGTTTATTTATTTTAAATTCAAAAAGCCTCCATGAAGATTCAGATGCTGCAATATATCTAGAATCTAAATATAATTTGACCTCGTCATATGTTTCGACCACATTTTGATGAATGATAGTTGTTGCAATATTAGATCATTTATTCATATATTTAAATAAATATTTTATTGCTCGTCTATGATTGCATATTTGAACATTAAGATGGGATTGATATTTTAGTACCAAATTTGTATTGTAAGGCACAACCCAACTGTTGTCAATATCCTTTCCATTTACCATGTAGGATCTTGATTTGCGTCTTCGGTAAATTGCATATCCCTTTTCATCAATAATAGTATGGTCATTGAAAATTTTAGGGAATTTTTTTGAGCATTTATTAATTTTCATGTAAACACATTTTGGATTATGTGTACCACATGGCCTATGAATCATATGGGTAACTACCAAATCATGAAGTAAAGGTTCTATTTTAATGTCAGGAAGTTCAGCTCTAATTAAATTATCGATATCCTTTGCGAGTTTTATTTTTTTTGAACTTTCCAATGTAATAAGGATATGAGAATGTGGTAATTCTCGTTTTTGAAATTCTACCACAGATAGATCTACAAATAGAAAAATCAAACTTTTAAATATTAACATATAACAATACACAAAACTTATATCAACAAATAATGACAACAACCTACCAGAAATTACTTGTCCAAAATATTTATGCTTAATCAAATCATCAAGAATCTGCATCAGTTTTACGTGAAAAATCTGGCAACAATATCAGGCCGATCAGATGCGCTTTGACCACCAGCAATCAATAAAAAATCATGTATTTCTTTCCAATTAGGATTGCATGTAAAAGTAATAAATAAATCTGGAGGCCCGACCTATGCACAAATTGTCATAGCATCTTGATAGTTTTGAATCATGTATCGTGGACCTCCAATAAAGGATGAAGGCAAAATGATTTTTTTACCAATTGTGTGAGCATAATTATCACCATCGTCATCAGCATCCTGCAAGCCTTGGTATAACTCACATCGTAAAGTTTTTTGATTATTACGAATCCATCCAAGACGATTCCCTTCAACAGAAACAAAAGCATCAACTATATATTGCTGTAATAATTTTCCACCTCTCAACAACGTTGTTCCTTCATGACAACGCTGTTGTAATCTAAAAGCGTAGAAGTCTTTCTTTGAAACTTTATTCTTTTTTCTCTTCGTATTATTACCTTCAATATAATTATGCCAACTATCTTGTCCATATGGGAATAATAAGGGATAATGTAATGGCATGTATTGTTGGATATGTATACCCTAGAGGCCATTATTGTATATGTAAACATGTGGATGCTTGGACATATATATGTACAGGACAATCTTGCTCGATATAATAGTATGCTATCTGGTTTGTCTTTATCTTAACATGTGCGTATGTTTTACTTGCTATTACATATCATTTATTCATATTGATAAAGCCCGTAAGATCATTACTAGACAACCTGCGTTGTGATGGCGATCATACTTGTAGGCGCTGGATAGTTGGTAAGTACATCCTTAAATAGTTCCTAGTCGTGGGAGTTAGAGACTGGGCATCGATATTCCAGAGTAGACCAGTGTATACATTTCTAGACCTCGACGAGGGGCGATGGTACGGTCCAGCAACCATTGGTCTTTCGCACCTAAGATCGTATACATGAGCTCACTGGATGTGAGTACACCGGACGGACTCAATGAGAACTTCTATATGGTATTATACCTATCGTCAGATGGAAGTTCTCGGGTGACATGAGTACATGTTAGTCTTTAGACATGAGATCGTCATTTGTCTCGTGTGAGTTCCCACTGTGTTTTGATCACTACCCTACCACGGCTCTACTGAGTCGCGCAAACAGGTTTTGGTTGGGTACAATCCCGAGCCACATGGAGGCAGTGAGCGATTGTCCGGGATTCGTCTCTCCTGGTACAGGGAGTCGATATCGCACTGTGTTTGATTGGTCAGGACCATAAGACCTTGGCCAAGGCAGTTGAGATTTACTGATAAGCTGATCAGTAGTTTTCCAGATTGGTCCTGAGCCGCATCAGCATGAATTATCGGGTTATTAGGGTCTGACGTTTACCACCCCCTAGACCCGGTATGCGACACTCTCAGACAAAGAGTCCGGACTGTATGGAGATTGTCACAGATAGGCTCAGTAGGGATTCGGATGAGTTTATTCGTCGGCCTTCCTTTTCGATAGGTACCCGGGTAGCCGTTACGTACAGCTAGTGCCGCTGACGTGCTTGTGGTTATGGATTTATCCAGTAACTCACTGCCGGCGTACTGTCGAGTCTTTAGAGTCCCATACAGAGGGTTTCCCTGGTTCAGGCAAAATGATGTAGTAAACGTATTGGATATGTGCAGGGTTCCGATCGATTAATGTACTGTGTACCCGGACTTTCGATCAGACAGTTGGTAATACTAGTCGGCTCGGGTTTGAGCCGGATTATTAAATCAGGTATTGATTTAATAATTTATGTATATGTATTTCGATATGTATATTCTAGTATCGCGTTCTTCGTGTTATTCTATCTCTTTGGGCATTCGTGTTTTTATCCGAATGCAGGTATGTATATACTGTTGACTGTAATCTGTATTATATTACGGGTAACATTCTAGAAGATGGACACCTCATCATGGATTTTTTTATTTATTCATAAATGGAAATGAGGTGTAAATTGAAGGAGAGGAGGGTATGGTGAGATCCATGGCTTCAATAGTTGACAAATAAATTATTTATTCATTTGTGGCAATTATTGAAGCATGGTTGATATTGTTTATTCATGAATATTGTTTTACAAAACCATGGTGAGATATTTTCTCTCTCATGCTAGCCTCATTATTTTGCATCTCACCATTTTTCTTCACCCCCTTCTCCTTCTCTTGAGCTCCTCCACCTTCATCATCTTCCTTCTATTTACACTCTCATATGTTGAGAAACAAGAGAGGAGGTAAGATAGAGATAGAAAGTCACTTAGAAACTCACACTACATCCTAGACTTCTTGGATTAGCAACCCAAGTTCTCTAGTTGCTCCACTTGACATTTAGTGTGGAGCTAGAGCTATGGATCACATCCCTCGGGTGGATCTTCTTCGACGGAGGAGGACCGAAGACCAAGATCGATCATGGAGAACCGATGGAGCAAGAAAAGAAGATCAAATGCGATCATGGTGGATACTAGGAGCATATGATGAGAAAAGAAGACCGAAAGAAATGGATATTTTGGTGAGGCTTTCTTATCATAGTAGTTAGCTCCTCTTTGTTAGCTAGTTAGGTTTATGGTTAGATTCGGTTTATTAGGTTATTCTGGCGCCGTTTTAAAACCCTAGAAAATTTTTGTTCCGCAGACAGCCACGGTTGATGGCTTGGGCGTTAGTGTAACCCAACATGGTATCAGAGCCACCTCATAAAACCTATACTAGCTAGTTTTGACATGTTTAGAATATCGATTGACCGAAATTTTCCCAAACCACGATTCAATTTCACACTTTCTGCCGATTTTTAAAAGTGGTAGAAAAATCTTTTTCAGTGTATTAAAAATTCATGCAAGCTTTGCTAAGACTCCAGAAGAAAATTGGGCCCACAAGACCACTGTAACGCCGCAGAACCGCGGCATAACATGCATGTTTGCCACCGTTGCGCTGCCGCATAGGGGCCTCTGTGCATAATTTTTCTTCTGGGGCTCTTATGTTTTGACTTATGGTTTCTGAGATATTTAGTTTCTGGCCTAGATTTGTTTGAGTACTGGATTAGCACTTGGGGCCTATTTGGAAAAGTTTAGTCGATCAAAATTTTAAAAAACATGTAATTATCAGTACTTAGATTAGCATCAGCGACCGTGAATGTCATTTAATCGGTATAACCCGTCTAATTGCGATATGTTCTTTTAGGCGAGTGTAGCGAACATGACATTCACGTTGATGTTCTGTGATTGTGCTGATATTGAGGTTGGATTTTCGTGGTGGATAGCCGGTGTTGCAATGGTAGTAGTATAGTTTATATTCATTTGTACATTTGTTATTTACGTGGCGAGCGTCCGACATGTGGACTGCCGTTTCTGCCGTGTTGTATATTATTTGATTGGGGCACAACCGGGTTGAAGTCGATGTCATCTTTGTACATATATTTTTATTTTTTGTGCTAGGATTACCCCGCGGTGGAGTGCTCGAATAGTCGGGTTCTAGAGGGAAACAAGCCCGCATCTCATGGCGTTGAGACGGAGCGGGCTTCACTCTTGAATTGGTGGGCTATTCGCCGCACTCGTAGGGGGTATAGGTATGACCCACAGAGGGGCGCTCAAGTTACCGGGTCCCGTGAGGTGCTGGGTAGCCCATTCATTTTGTTGATTAGGGTTACCTCTCTTCTGGGATTGGCGGGTAACTTGTCGCGCTCATAGGGGTCCAGGTTTACATTGCACAGGCTATCCACACGACCGGGAACGTCGGGTTTTATTTGCGGCTCAAGTGAAACCCGAGGCTCCAAGATAATCCGCCATTCTGTGTTGCTTGCTGAGATTCTGTGATGTTTCTTATATCATGCCTGGAACGAATGTAATATATATTTATATATATAGTAGATGTTGTATATGTTTTGCACCCGTGCTAGTCCAGCCCCCGCTCTATCGTTAGTTAAGTAACCTAACGGTGCATGACGAGGCCCCGTGGCGAATGCGGATGGCATATACATACATTGTATTTTCGTTCTTTTCTGATGTGATAGGCATTAACTTATGGGACCGCATTAATTTTGATTAATGCAAGAAAATAAACCTAAAAGATGTTGTGGGAACAAATTTCAAAAAACTATGGTTATATTCTTACGCTTTGCATAGTGATCTTCGGTCATGAATATCCAGCACCCCATTCAAGGAGGCAAGAGCCGAGATCCCTTCGCGGGGAGTGACCTCTTAAGCAAAAGCGTATACTGTAGATTACTCGGTTTTCTTCAAAACCATAAGTTTTCAAAAGCGGGGCCTAAACCACTCCTTTTCAAAACTGCTTAGGTTCCTTCAACGATATCAAGTTCATTACGTTAAAGGGTTTTTCGCCAAAAACCCAGCCGTAGCCTTCCGTCATTTCGGATGAGTAGTACCTAGTATTCGTGTTACATTTGTTGGCCTTTGTCAAGGGTTTGTACGGATGGATCTAGATTAACCAGGATTATGATGGGTTGAACTTGACTAGTGGTTTATAATTTTTTGGCCTTTGTCAAGGTCATGAAACCGCTAGGGGCAAAAACCACATCGGGTGTTTCAAATATACAGGAAAGTTGGTAGTGTTGCATACCTTCTGGAGTGTGGTGACTAGAGTGGATTCCATCTAGGTCATCACACAATGATAGTTGGATCCCGATCCTACTGATGAGTAGGATTACTCTTGGGAGATTTTCTCACTTAACAATCAATTCTATAAACCAAGTAGGTGTCTAGAACAGTGTTAGCAAGGCTACGCCTCCAGGAAAAAAAGGTTATGTAATTAAGGAACTTCGCGAAAGCATTGGAAAACCTCTCTCGAAGTACCGACACTAGCCTAGCCAAAAGGTTAAGCAAGTATTATGACGTGCGATTAATCCTGACTAGTTCTTTTTTTAGGGTTTGAAGAAGAATTCGAGGAAACAGTGGGAGCCATCCTGATTAGACAAACTAATAACCAATCTAATCATGCAAGAGCGCATGCTGAGTGTTTCTTTTCTCTCTCCCCAGGTAGCAACCAATTCACGCCCTAATCAAGATAATAAAATGTATCACTTGACCGATCTGAATTCTTATTTGGAGATGAGGAACGTCGGTTCGGCTCTAACTTATGACAACAGTCATGAATATGAGCAAGGGAAAGAGGATTGCATGAATTCCTTGATAACCCCATCGAAGAAGAAGCATACCAATGCGTCTCCTTCAGGTATTCTTGTTATTAAGAATTGCTTTTCGGTCAGTCCTACCTTCTGGGTACTAGATACCGGATCGGGATCTTATATCTATAATTTATTGCAGGGACTGAGAAAAAATAAGATGGTTAGACCTGGTGATATGTTCCTCAGAGTAGGGAACGGAGCACAAGTTGATGCTGCTACCATCGGTGAATATCACCTAGCATTACCAAATGGAAATACTATGATTTTAAACAATGGCTACTATGTACTTTCCATGGTTTGCAACATCATATCAGTCTCTTTACTTGATAAAGATGGATATAAGTTTGTTCTTGATAGAAATATCATGAACATTTACCTTAATCAGGTATTGGTTGCAGAAGGTACACCGTGTAATGGTATCTATGTTCTAAATTAAAATGCAGTTTTCAATATACAAAACACACGCAAGAGGAAGAGTTCGGAAGAGAACGAATCCTACTTGTGGTATTGTAGACTTGGTCATATCGGAGAGAAAAGACTGAGTAAGTTACATAAAGAAGAATATTTGAACACGTTCGAATTTTCATGTTATGAAACTTGTCAGTCCTGTCTCAAAGGAAAGATGACCAAATCTCCGTTCACCGGATACGGAGAAAGAGCAGCAGAGCTCTTGGGGCTCATACACGGTGATGTATGTGGTCCAATGTCTATACATGTAAGGGGTGGGATCTCGTACTTCATCACATTCACTGATGATCTCTCTAGATTTGGATATGTGTATCTCATGAAACACAAATCTGAAGCTTTTGAGAAATTCAAAGAATTCAAAAACGAAGTAGAGAACCAGACTGGCAAACGTATCAAGATCCTCCGATCTGATAGAGGAGGGGGGTACTTAAACACGGAATTCCTAGAATACCTAAAAGAGAATGGAATTCTCTCTCAGCTTACTCCTCCGTATACACCACAAAACAATGGTGTATAGGAGCGGAGGAACCGTACCCTGTTGGACATGGTTCGCTCCATGATGAGTAACACCGAGTTGCCTCTTTCATTCTGGAGATATGCGCTACATACAGAGGCACGTCTTTTGAATCAAGTTCCATCTAAATCTGTTCCTAAAACTCCATATGAAATATGAAGTGGCAAGAGTTTCTATTTTAAACGTGTTAAGATTTGGGGTTGCCCTGCTTATGTCAAAAAGCAGAACCCAGACAAACTTGAGGCACGATCAGTTTTGTGTAAGTTTATGGGATATCCTGTAGGGTTGTATAGCACGACAACAAGGTTTAGGAATGCATCATCCATGCCATTTTATAAAATTTTGGGGTGCTATGAAACCCTAACCAAGATCTTAACTAAAGAATTAGGGTTAACTTTCCATGTAAACAACTTTACAGCTAAGAGATAGGGATTACAACCTTTTTAGTTCGTTCCTTCGCTTCATAAGCTCCGAGTTGAGGTCCCTTCGCTGCGATCATCAAGCACCCGAACTCTAGAAAGGCTCCATGAGGTGAATGATGCATCTTGCTTGAAGTCTTCGAAATCCAAGACGATCTACCTTGAGGAAACATAAAAGACCCGTCAATACGCCGGCAGGAAACCTCTGTGTAGGACTCTAAAGACCCGTCAATATGCCGGCAGTAGGTGATGATCATATCAAACACCTACAAGCTGCAAGCGGTCAGCTAAACATAACAGCCACCCGGGTATTGAGCGATCAGAAGATCAACAAGCAAGCATTTATACACTCCTGTGAATCCAATCAGTAACACTCCCATATAGTCCGGTCTCTTCGTCTGATATGTCGCATATCCAGTCTAGGAGTAGTAAACGTCAGACGCCAGTAACCGATAATTCGTGTCGATGTGAGGCTCATAACGGGTTGAGGATCTACTGATAACACTTACCAGTAGATCTCCATATCAGCCCTGGCCAGGGACTTCCAGTTATAGCCAATCGAGCACAGCGCAACATCAACCCCCAATACCGGGAGGGAAGAAACCCTTCCTATCGCTCATTACCTCTATGTGATTCAAGACTGTACCCAAAAGCCACCGTTTTAGACGTTCTCGTGAACGTGGTAAGGTGGAAATCAAAGCACAGTGGGAATCACACAAGACTCTATGAAGATCTCGGGTCTACAGACTAACCTGTACCAGTGTCACCAGAGAACTGCTATCTGACGATAGGTATAATACCATCTAGGAGTTCTCGGTGAGTCCGTTCAGTGTACCCAGTCCCTACTGAGTACCCGTATACCATTTTTGATGTCAAACACTAATGGATGTGGGATCATCCATCGCCCATCATATGGGTCAAGATGCGTACACACTAGTCTACTCTGGAGTATCTATGCCCTGTCTCGATACATCCTCGACTAGGAACAATTATAGGATGTACTCGTTGACTATTATGGCCCTACTAGTATGATCTCCATCATAATCCTAGTAGTCAAGTACATATCCTAAGGGCTTTATCAACATGTGAGAGCAAGACAGGAAACCAATACAAGTCAACATGTTTAGACAAAGTGAAACCCGATAGCATACTATTATATCGAGCAAGAAAGTCTTCTCTATATATATCCAAGCATCCACTATAATATACATCATATGTACAACAATGGACTTTAGGGCATATACATAAGTAACAAATCCAAAGGATTCTAATGTGTATGTATTCTACCACGCAGAGGATCAAAGGAGTATTGTTTCTCGGAATGCAAAATTTTTAGAATGGCAGTTTCTTGCAAAAGAAACCAGTGAGAACGCGGTAGAACTGGATGAAATTCCAGAAACACAAATTATAACTGAAGATTTGGTGGAACCGCTAGATTCGGTAATACTTGACGAACCTCAGCCCTCCGCAGATCTAGTAGGATTTCTCATCCACCCGAGAGATACTACGGTTTTCTCATAGATGGGGATCGAGAGGATTGAATCTTGGAAGAAAATGATTCTACTAGTTTCAGGCAGGTCATTATCAGTGGGGACTCTGATAAGTGTCTGGATGCTATGCGATCCGAAATGGAGTCCATGTACGCCAATAAAGTGTGGACCTTGGATATTGCTCCACCTGGGGTAAAACCCGTTGGATGCAAATGGATCTACAAAAAGAAATTTGGTGTAGATAGGCAGGTGGAAACCTATAAGGCTAGACTTGTTGCAAAAGGTTTTCGTCAAAGAACAGGTGTGGACTATGACGAAACCTTTTCTCCGGTAGCTATGCTTAAATCCATTCGGATCCTACTTGCCATTGCTGCCTTCTATGACTATGAAATCTGGCAGATGGACGTAAAAACGGATTTTCTAAACGGAAGTTTAGAGGAGTGCGTTTATATGGATCAGCCGGAAGGTTTTGTAACCAGTGGGAGCAGCGGGAAGGTGTGCAAATTGCTTAAATCCATTTATGGATTAAAGCAGGCATCGCGAAACCGGAACATCTATTTTGATGAAACAGTCAAGGGATTTGACTTCATCAAAAACGAGGATGAGCCTTGTATATATAAGAAGATTGTAGGACGAACTATTGTATTCCTAGTATTGTACGCGGACGACATTCTTTTGATAGGACATGATATTCCTATGCTACAATCGGTCAAGCTGTTCTTGTCACAAAGGTTCTCCATGAAGGACCTGGGTGATGCCTCGTACATTCTGGGGATTAAGATCTACAGAGATAGATCCAAGAGATTACTGGGACTTTCACAGTCCAGGTACATAGAGACCGTACTAAAGAGATTTAGTATGGAAGATTCCAAGCGTGGTAACATACCCGCATTGCACGGAATCACCCTCTCCAAAGAGATGTCTCCCAAGACTGATGAGGAGAGGGTTCGCATGAGCACTATACCCTACGCTTCGGCGATAGGATCTATAATGTATGTGATACTATGTACCCGACCAGATGTAGCTTACGCACTTAGCATGGTGAGCCAGTATTAGTCTAACCCAGGTGAAAACCACTTGACAGTTGTTAAGAACATTCTTAAGTACCTGAGGAGGACTTAAGAACTGTTCTTGGTATTCGGTAATGGGGACCTCCAGGTGGAGTCTTATACCGATTCGAGCTTACAGAGTGATAAGGATGACAGCAAGTCTGTCTAGGGTTTTATGTTTATGCTCAACGGAGGGGCGGTATGTTGGAAGAGTTCCAAACAGGACACCGTCGCAGACTCGACGATGGAGGGTGAATACATTGCTGCCAACGATACCGCAAAAGAAGCCGTCTGGATTAAGAAGTTCATTACTGAATTTCAGGTGGTTTCATCCATTGTTAACGCAATACCTTTATATTGCAACAACAATGGAGCTATGGATTTAGTGAAGGAACCACGGTCCCATCAAAAATCCAGACACATCTTGAGGCGGTATCACCTGATCAGGGAGATCGTTGATCGCCGGGAGATCGAGGTGCGGAGAGTGGACACAAAAGACAACACGGCGGATTCATTCACCAAGGACCTTCCTCAAGCACAGTTCGAGATACTTTTTGAGATGTTGGGTATGCGATACGCCAACAGCTGGCCCTAGAGCAGACGTTGGGTACTCGGTACGCCAATATATAGCCTTAGTGCAAGTTGGAGATTATGGGATATGTATGCCATAGAGGCCATTATTGTATATGTATACATGTGGATGCTTGGATATATATATGTACAGGACAATCTTACTCGATATGATAGTATACTATCTGGTTTGTCTTTATCTTAACATGTGCGTATGTTTTACTTGCTATTACACATCATTTATTCATGTTGATAAAGCTCGTAGGATCATTGCTAGACTACCTGCGTAGTGATGGCGATCATACTTGTAGGAGCTGGGTAGTTAGTAAGCACATCCTTAAATAGTCCCTAGTCGTGGGAGTATCGAGACTGGGCATCGATATTCCGGAGTAGACTAGTGTATACGTTTCTAGATCCCGACGAGGGGCGATGGTACGGTCTCGCAACCATTGGTCTTTCGCACCTAAGATCATATACATGTGTTCACTGGGTGTGAGTACACCGGACGAACTCACCGAGAATTTCTAGATGGTATTATACCTATTATCAGATGGAAGTTCTCAGGTAACATGAGTACAGGTTAGTCTTTAGACCTGAGATCGTCATTTGTCTCGTGTGAGTTCCCGTTGTGCTTTGATCACTACCCTACCACGACTCTACTGAGTCATGCAAACAGGTTTTGTTTAGGTATAGTCCCGAGCTATATAGAGGCAGTGAGCGATTGTCGGGGATTCATCTCTCTTGGTATAGGGAGCCGATATCGCACTCTGTTCGATTGGTCAGGACCATAAGACCTTGGCCAAGGCAGTTGGGATTTACTAATAGGTTGATCAGTAGTTTCCCGGATTGGTCCTGATCCGCATCAGCACTAATTATCGGGTTATTAGGGTCTGACGTTTACCACCCCCTAGACCCGGTATGCGATACTCTCAGACGAAGAGACCGGATTGTACGGAGATTGTCACAGATAGGCTCAATAGCGATCCGAATGAGTTTGCTCGTCGGCCTTCCTTTTCGAAAGGTACCCGGGTAGCCGTTACGTACAGCTAGTGCCGCTGACGTGCTTGTGGTTATGGATTTATCCAGTAACTCACTGCCGGCGTACTGTCGAGTCTTTAGAGTCCCACACATAGGGTTTCTCTGGTTCAGGCGAAATGATGTAGTAGCCGTATTGGATACGTGCAGGGTTCCGATCGATTGATGTACTGTGTACCCGGACTTTCGATCGGACAGTTGGTAATACTAGCCGGCTCTGGTTTGAGCCGGATTATTAAATCAGGTATTGATTTAATAATTTACATATATGCATTTCGATATGTATTCTAGTATTACATTCTTCGTGTTATTCTATCTCTTTGGGCATTCATATTTTTATCCGAATGAAGGTATGTATATACTGTTGACTGTAATCCGTATTATATTATGGATAACAATCTAGAAGGTGGACACCTCATCATGGATTTTTCCTTTTATTCATAAATAGAAATGAGGTGTAAATTGAAGGAGAGGGGGTATGGTGAGAGCCATGGCTTCAATAGTTGACAAATGAATTATTTATTCATTTGTGGCAACTATTGAAGCATGGTTGATATTGTTTATTCATGGATATTGTTTTACAAAACCATGGTGAGATATTTTATCTCTCATGCTACCCTTATTATTTTGCATCTCACAATTTTGCTTCACCCCCTTCTCCTTCTCTTGAGCTCCTCCACTTTCATCATCTTCCTTCTCTCTACACACTCATGTGTTGAGAAATAAGAGAGGAGATAAGATAGAGATAGAAAGTCACTTAGAACCTCACACTACATCCTAGACTTCTTGGATTAGCAACCCAAGTTCTCTAGTTGCTCCACTTGGCATTTAGTGTGGGGTTAGAGCCATGGATCACATCCCTCGGGTGGATCATCTTCGAAGGAGGAGGACCAAAGAGCAAGATCGATCGCGGAGAACCGATGGAACAAGAAAAGAAGATCAAGCGTGATCATGGTTGCCACTAGGAGCATATGTTGAGAAAAGAAGACCGAAGGACACGGATCTTTTGGTGAGGCTTTCTTATCATAGTAGTTAGCACCCTTAGCTTAGCTAGTTAGGTTTATGGTAATATCTCGTTTAATGGGTTATTCTAGCGTCGTTTTAAAATATTAGAAAAATTTTGTTCCGCAAACCGCCACAGTTAATGGCTTGGGCGTCAGTGCAACCCAACATGTATGCTGGATGAATCTCACTAATTCTTTGATATCTTTTTTTCGATCGTTGACAATAACATCTCGAGTAGATGAAGAAAAAAATCATCATCAATCATCAAAGCAGCTATTTCTATCGAATTTGGTCTATTATATTGTTGACTCTTATGGTTTCTATTCTCTAAAATGCGCAAACTAAATTTTTTATCCTTATTGTTCTCATACCAATAACGTATGTATCAAAATTTCTTGACATATTTGTTGTATTTATCCAACATTTCTTTTAAACTTTTCACAATTTCTGAATCATACTCCGTAGCATTACAATTATCTCCAATAGATACAATTCGATTTTCAATTTCATGTTTGGTATCATACATATAAAGTTGCGCATATCTAGGTCGACTTCTGATAGCCGGTAGCAATGAACCTACTTTATGATAGTTTTGTTCATGAATTCGAAATATATATGGTCCCCTTCCTTTCAAAATTTGATAATCTATCTTTGCACTAATAAAAGTAAAAGCAGATATAGAGTTGAACGAATGAATTTTTCTAAAATTGTTTAGCTTATTCAGAAACATTTTGATAGTTCAATAAAGTGTCTAGCATTTCAGGTGTCTTCTCAAGAAGAGGTCGAGAAACTCTTCCACTCTTGCAACAAAGTGAATAATTTATTTTTTTCTTATCATTGGTTCTAACCCTTTTTTCTTTCCACACAATTGCATCACATCTAGAATATTTTCAGTAGGAGGTCCTAAATAATGGAAACGACTACGCCAATCTATTAAATAATTATTGTTAAAACTGTTTTATCATGTATCATTATAAAACACACATTACAATTTAATCAGCAATAAGAAAATGTCATATATTATATTATAATATTTATGGAGGATTTTAATTAAAATAATCTTATAGCTTTAAAAACATGTAAAATATTTGTAAATCAACAAAATTAAAAAATTTAAGATTTTTGAGTAATATGTTATATAAATATGCTTAATATCAAATATTCAAGTAAAATTAGATAAAACTTTGTGTTTTATATGGATATATAATGAGAATGAAGCGTACCCTTACTATCATTATCGTTTTTTTGACTGCATGACAAATCCTGATGAATGTCTTTTTTAACTATATGGTGATCATTCAAAAAGCCCACTTCCGTAAAATGACACAAAGTGGTATCATTATCCATCAAAGATGTGTTGCATTCAACATTGGCAAAAATATTAGGAACTTGTTTTAATGGTTTTTTGAAGTGCGGGATACCAAAATCAAATGTCTATCGCTTTCGCTTGGAAGAAAAATCATCATTTTTAGTGTCAGTGTTGGATGACTGTTTTTTTTATATCTTATTCTTTCACGTTCACGTTTACGTTGTTTTTGTGCTCCTGATAACTGTTTGCGAATGCGTTTTGACTTATTCCCATGCATAGCTAAATAAAAAACAAAAATTAATATTACAATAGAAACAATTATATAGATCAACACAAATGATTAACTAATAACAACAAATATGTCACATCATTTATTAATAATTTAAATGGAAAAATGTACATATACCAATAGGAATTTAAATTTAAAGAACAAATAATTTACTTCTACATATAAGCATAAATAAATAAAAATCTTAAATACTGAATTTTTCGAATAATAGATTTTTGTTACCTTAGTTTTTATTCCAATTTTGTTGTTGACCAAATCCAACGAACACTTTCCTGTAAAAGGAAAAAACATCAATTCAAGTCAAGTATTGCATTAATAATGACAACTTTTAAAAATATTCTCATCAATTAAAAAAATACTAAATGAAGAATGAAAAGTAATATGTTGAAAAAGAAAAGTTTAGTTATGGAAAAAAAGTTTAGTGCAAACCATCATGATTCATGATCATATATGTTGAAAAAGAAATCAAAGAAAGAGATAGAAATACTTACTGAAGCTATGGTGCTTTACAACGAATCCAAGCTAAGAATTTAAGTTTCAAAAGTGTTGGAAAAGCCGGAATTTGGTAAGACTGAGACTCTCTCTCTCTCTCTATTTTCCCTTTTTTTAATTTTTCCTTTTTTTCTTCAAATGGGAAAGAATATGAAGAACTCTGAATTAAATAGGAGACGAAGATAAGAAGGTATGATGTCAATAGGAGGTAGGGACAAAAACAAATTCAATTCAATTTTATTATTTTAAATTTTTGATAAAATATTTTGGTTTTATAATATGAATTTATTTTATTTACTATTTCTCATCACCACCAACGTCTCTATTTTTCTACCGTCTTTTGGCATCTGGTAATGTGTCTCTCTTCTTCATTTTAATTTTTTTTTTGACATTTTCAGTCGTACTTGTCCTTTCCGTCCTGTTTATACCCAGTAACGTATTTATTTTTCTACAGTCAATCATGACTAGCTAATGTCCTTTTGCTGTTAAATCATGACTAATGTTCTTTTTCTGTCCATCATGACTAATATCCTTTTTCTGTAAAATCATGACTAATATTAACGTCATTATTTTTCTACAGTCCATCAGGACTAATGTCCTTTTTCTGTCAAATCATGACTAATATTAACGTTACTATTTTTCTACAGTCCAGTATGACTAATGTCATTTTTCTGTCAAATCATGACTAATGTCCTTTTTCTGGCCACCATGACCAATGTCCTTTTTTTGTCAAATCATAACTAATATTAACATCACTATGTTTCTACAGTCCATCATGACTAATATCATTTTTTTGTCAAATCATGACTAATGTCCATTTTCTGTCAAATCAAGACCAATATTAACGTCGCTATTTTTCTAGAGTCTGTCATGACTAATGTCCTTTTCTGTCAAATCACGGTCAATATTAACGTCACTATTTTTCTACAGTCTGTCATGACTAATGTCCTTTTTCTGTCAAATCACGGCTAATGTTAATGTCACTATTTTTCTACACTCCGTCATGACTAATGTCATTTTTCTGTATCACCAATATTAACGTTACTATTTTTCTACAGTCCATCACGATTAATTTCTTTTTCCTGTCGTTAATTTGTCTACAGTCGATCAGGAGTAATGTCCTTTTTCTGTCAAATCACGGCCAATATTAATGCCACTATTTTTCTACGGTCCGTCATGACCAATATTCTTTTTTTGTCATTAACACTATTTTTCTACAGTCGATCATGACTAATGTTCTTTTTTTGTCAAATCACGACCAATATTAACGTCACTATTTTTCTACAGTCCGTCATGACCGATGTCCTTTTTCTGTCAAATTATGAATAACGTTAACGCCACTACTTTTTTTACAGTCCGTCATGATTAATGTCCTTTTTCTGTCAAATTATGAATTACGTTAACGCCACTATTTTTCTACAGTCAATCATGACTAATGTCCTTTTTCTGTCAAATCATTACTAATATTAAGGTCATTATTTTTTTTACAGTCCATCATGACTAATGTTCTTTTTCTGTCGTTAACACTATTTTTCCACAGTCCGTCATAACCAATGTCTCTTTTCTATCAAATCACGACCAATGTTAACGTCACTAATTTTCTACAGCTCGTCATGACTAATGTCATTTTTCTGTCAAATCACGACCAATATTAACATCATTATTTTTCTACAGCCATGACTAATGTCCTTTTTTTATCAAATCACGAATAATGTTAACATCACTATTTTTCTATCGTTAACACTATTTTTTTATCGTGACCAATGTCCTTTTTCTGTCATGTCTGTACCTGATAACATTTTTCCTCATATACGTACTCAACTGCATGCACTTGCACGTGGACCTTTGTTCCCTATCAATCTATGCATTGGTATTATGTCTTATTGATGCACGTCGCGTCTTGTTCAACCCGAGAATCGTGAACTCAGTTTTATGCCTTATTTTTAGTAGTTTTTCTATTTTTAGTTGTTTTTCTTTTATTAGCAAATTAGTTGTGATTTCGATTTTGCAATTGTAAGAGGCAAATTTTGATTAAATAAAACCCTAGTTTGGCGAAATTGCCATTGCTATCTTTCTATTCTTTCAATTCCTCTCAAATCAGTTTAGAAGTGCCGCATCCCAAATCAGGGCTGCACCACTTACCAATTAAAAAAGAGAATCATGACTAATGTGTTTTTCTGTTTAATAATGCTTAATTATGATTGTTATGAATTATGATCATAATATGCATGTTTTCCAACCAAAAAGTATATGTTAAAGCCAATTGGCAATATCATTGTTCCTTTTCATTTGAGTTTTTTGTACACGTGGACGCTGTCACCTTATCATTTTTTTGTCATTTTCTGTCCTTTGTGAAAATTGATTGCAAAAATACGACCGAGTTAGAAAACTAAGTGATATATACATCATATGATCATCATATTAAATATATTAAACCAATTGAAGATATTAGAAAACACAATCAAAACTTGTGAACATTGTTCATCTCTTCTTCGAAATTTATATGCCAAAATAACAGAAATAACAGACGGTTGATCAACAAAGAAAAACTAAAATTAACATCCTAATTTATTTGACATGAGTTCTCATATCGACATAGTGGACATCAGTTGTTGTTGAATAACCAAGGAACAATGCATTTCATGTAGAATGCATGATCACGGCACAACAACACTTCTTCGAACAAATCATCACTGCTACTCTTCTCAATTTCTTCGAAGCACACTGCACAAACAATATCGTCATTCTCATCCTTCAACTCTTGTCTCTTTCGTTTATGCGATCTCTTGATTGTCATCATTCTATCAACGCCAGTATAAACATATACCTTGATATGAAATTTAGTATTTGCTACCTCCACAGCTTCATGGACAAACTTGCTGATCTCCGTTTCAAGATACATGCGATGCTGATCTTGGATGGGGCATTTACCACGCATCACCCAGCAAGCGAAGCAACGACAGTTCTCGAGCGAACGTAATTGAGAGGCTACATATTTGCGATACTTATAAGATGGCATTTCGTCCAAAATACACTTTGTACCATCACGAGGGCTAACAGGAGAGGGGATGATCACTTGGGCAGAGTTTTCAGTGTACCCGTAGGTGCAAACGGAAGGATCGACACCGTCGGTATCCGACTACGTAGGCGTCAGTTTTGCATGGAGGAAGAGAAACATCGGCGGTTTGTTATATTCTTTGACCATTGAGAGAGACAACGGCTGTTCTACATCAAGATTTTATGCCATTGAGAGATGCAAAATATCTCTGTCTTGCCCTTTTTTTTTACCCTTTCTCTTCTGTAGAGATTGAAAATGAAGTGCCTTGGCTTAAATAGAGCAGAGGTGGGCACATGTGCCAATAGGAGATGGGACATGTGGCAATAGGAGGTCGACATGACTAATGTCCTTTTTCTGTCAAATCATGACCAATATTAACGTCACTATTTTTCTACAGTTCGTCAGGACTAATGTCCTTTTCTGTCAAATCATGGCCAATATTAACGTTACTATTTTTCTACAGTCCATCATGACTAATGTTCTTTTCTGTCAAATCATACCTAATGTCCTTTTTTTGGCCATCATGACTAATGTTTTTTTCTGTCAAATCATGACTAATATTAATGTCACTATTTTTCGACTGCATGCACTTGCACGTGGGCCTTTGTCCCCTTTCAGTCTATGCGCTAGTATTATGCCTTATTGATACAGCCCTAGCCTACTTGGAGCGGCTCGATCGATCCAAAACACGTCGGGTCTAGTTCAATCCAAGAATCCCAAACTGTCAAATCTTGTCCGATTCGCACGTTCCACCAGCCAAATTGAAAATCTCACAAAATCGTATGGGTCAATGGATATGCCACAGGTCAAAGATTTGCTCCGAACATTGACTTTCGAATTAGGAATGAAATCAGCACCCGGATCAGTTAAGATTTGACAAGAAGTATCGGGAATCAATTTGGGACGCAATCAAATAATTAGTTTCTTGTTTTAACAACTTTTTATTTTTAGCAGTTTTCAATTTTTAGCAGTTTTTCTTTTGATCTATTCTGTCTTACTTGTCCTTCCTGTCCTATTTCTACCTGATAACGTCCCTATTTTTTTACAGTCCTTTTGCATATGATAACGTGTTTCTCTTTTTTCATGACTATTGTTTTTTCGGTTTAATAATTCTTACTTATGCTTGTTACGAATTATGATCATAAATCTGTTGTTCCAACCAAAAAAATATCCATTAAAACCAATTGGCAATTTCATTGTTTCTTTTCATTTGAGTTTTTTCTACACTTTCACGCTGGCACCTTCTCAATTTTTTGTCCTTTTCCGTCATTTATTAAATTTAATTGAAAAAAATTACGACCGGGTTGGGAAATTAAGTGATTTATACTATATATCCATAAAATGTATCATATGATCATCATATTAACCATATTAAACCAATTGAAAAATATTAGAAAACACAATTAGAACTTGTTAACATTATTCATTATTCTTCGAAATTACATGTTAAAAATAACAGAAATAAACAGACGATCGATCAACAAAGAAAAACTAACATTGACATCCTAAGCTATTTGACAGGACTCCTCATATCGACATAGCGGGCATGAGTTTTTTCTGAACAAACAAGAAAACAATGCACACTACTACAAATAAGGGTTGCCCCTACGGATTTATCCGTAGGGGCAACCCACTGCCCCTATGGGCATATGCGTAGGGGCTAAAAAATACCCCGTAGGTGCAAAGGCCGCAGGTGCAAGTTGAAGCCCTGAACTTGCCCCTATGGGCAAATTCTTGCCCCCTACGGATATCTGTGTAGGTCCCTGTTGCCCCTACGGAGTAATGCGTAGGGTAAAAAAAGTTATATTATTTATGGTTTTTTTTAATATATTGACTGTACCTACGGACATAACCGTAGGGGCATGCTCTAAACGCCTACGGATATAGCATAGGTACCTATCCTAGGGGCCATATATCGGGATTCCTGATATTTGGCCCCCCTACGGATAACGCTGTAGGGGCTAGGCTGTTAGCCCTACGGTTGTGTCCGTAGGGGCACTCCCAACCCCTGGTACTGCGATCAGGGGGAAAATATCAGTTACTGCTGTTATTGTGCCCCTACGGGGCTTAGCCGTAGGGGCAACATGTGTAACCTACGGATTAATCCGTTAGGTACACAATATCTGTATTTTTTTTAAAAAAAATGGGCTGCTAGATTTTTTTCCCGCCCTGTGCACAATAATATATACATCAATCAAAATATAAAATTAATCATCACACAACATATATCGCAGTATTCATATTCACATCTCACGCATATAATATACAAAAAGAAACCAAAAAACTGAATATGATATAAATATAAACCAAAATCAATATCGCCTAAAATGTTTCAAAATGTAGTACAATATGTATCATATAAATAAATACATGTTTCAAAAAATAAGAATCAAAATGCTAGCCTAGCTCGGTCCAGCCTCCACCTCTGATAAAACGCTAGAATTTTGCGCCTACCCCGTCGCGTCTGGACCTAACGTGTGCAATAAGCGTGTAAGAACTCTGTTTTATTCGAATTCTTATCATTATCGAGTTATTTCGAAAACCCCATTTGGATATCTAATTTGGAAAACTGTAGTTTATTTTAATTAGATATGTACATGTATGATTAATAAAAACCTAAGTCTACAACCAAATAAGCTCAGGCTACGTACTGATATTGGATATGTTGATATCTATAATATGACATGATATTTTACTATTAAGTAGTATACATACCAGCATCTCCTTCAACTCCTGAACGGTGGGCCTTCAAGCTCTCCAGTTCCTGCTGGATACGTCGCTCACTGGAGACGGAGGAAGTAACCACCGGGGGTGGAGTCCAAACCTCATATGGGGCCCTGCTAGAGCCCATTCCTCGGCCTCTCTCCCAACCTCCGTGGTGCCGTCCGTGTGCGGCGTCCTAGGACTAGGGTCAGCAGCCTCGAATGCTGCCTTTCCCCCTAGAAACTGTCAGAACACTATATTTAGCACATACTGGTCTATAAAATTGACAAGAAATACCAAAATCAACAAATTCAAAGCCTTACCTACAGAGATAGAAAATGTGCTCCTCTGGTATCTGCATGTATCAAAATTTGAATAATATTAATTAATTTCAGTACATACATATTAACAAGGTAAAACTCGCATATAGCGCTGCTTACACATATGACAGGGAGTGAACAAGCTCTTGTAGATCATCAGGCGCTAATCTAATCTCATCAAGCAGCCCATGATAATGAGTTGGACGACTAAAACAAGGTCCACGACTTACAATCATTCCCGCATGCGAGCACATATAAAAATCATTAGTTTCTAGGATGACAAATTTTATTGTCAACTACTGTCACCACCTACAGCTAGACAATAATAAAATTACTAAGAGCAAAAGGAATGTGTGTATATTTATAATATAGCATTATAAATCAATATACATGCCCTATATGATATATAAAGATACCTGGAGGAACGGGAGTGGCCTCTGTCCCTGATATGAACGCATCACCAACAATTAGACAATCAAACATTGACAATATAAGTAATTTTGACATAAACAGGCCTGGATATCTATAATATTACATTCAAAATGGATATTAGAGAGGCGCAACTGCAGTGAGAAGTGATAAAAGTATCACCCAACAAGGGTGTAATTTACAGAATCAGTTGAGACTCTTGAAAGTCATAGAAGAACCTGACCTGCACAAATCTGATGTATGCTTTCCATTGGACACTAAGAAGTCTCTAAAGGGAAAAGCCTATATGAAAGCCATCATTAGTTCATATCAGAAGATTGATGCTGAAACAGAGAACAATGAATGCCATTTTCTTCTTCTTCTGCCACATTACTATCTTCTCCTTCTTCTTCTGCCACATTACTGTCTTCTCCTTCTTATTATGTGCACGTGCAAATTCAATGACTATATTGAGAATATGGATTAATAGTGGGTAGGAAAAGTATTTCTCAAATTATTTTTGCGTCTAAAAACCATAAACTACTAAGTAATAGCATACATAATTTTTTTAGTATAAAGGTTGTTATTTTAAGTTTTCCCTTATAGAGATATGATCTAACTGCCTTTATAAACTATAAGTGTGCAGAAAATTATGATAAGAAACCATAAGAAAGGGTCGTAGCCATGCATAACCTTGAATCTACATACCAAATCATGCACAAGCATGCAATTATTGTCACCTTGCCTTGGAATATAAAATATCTTGGAAGACTATAAGCGAGCATTTAAATCTTGATAGCTTTTGACTTCAACATATATTTTTCTCAAGTACCATGAAATATACTTCCTCCGTATAAACCGTTTTCAGAAAGATGGATTAACAATGACAAATTATCCATTGTGGCTCACTAGGTTAGCATTTTCTCTTCTATTGACCATCTTACTAATCTTCTTGGTAAATTTATTCGGAACCGGCTGCGAATCATTAAAAGACATGCATAAGAAAGAAAGCTAAAATACAGATATATAGCATACCGATATATCGAAACTTCAAAGTTGCGATGACAATCCAGAGATATTTATTTCTACACACATGGTGCGCGTGCGAATGCGTCAGGCATCATGGACAAATATTTGAGAACATGGAAAGTATTATTAGTATAAAGTAATTAAAGCTTTTAAACACGTTGGGTAGATATTTTCTTAGCTGATGCAATCATATCATGAGGACTAAATTTAAGCTATTATACATATGCATATGTATTTTTCTAACCTAATATATCACACACACACACACATAGAGAGAGAGAGAGAACACCAGTTTGGTAGAGAAATCAGGTAGCAGGATCCTGAAGAAATGGAGTCCATAGTATTGCTCATCATCATCATCCATGATCCCTTGATGATGATGAGCAATGCTATGGACTCCATTTCTTCAGGGTCCTGCTATCTGATTTCTCTACCAAACTGGTGTTCTCTGTGTGTGTGTGTGTGTGTGTGTGTGTGATATATTAGGTTAGAAAAATACATATGCATATGTATAATAGCTTAAATTTAGTCCTCATGATATGATTGCATCAACTAAGAAAATATCTACCCAACGTGTTTAAAAGCTTTAATTACTTTATACTAATATTACTTTCCATGTTCTCAAATATTTGTCCGTGATGCCTGACGCATTCGCACGCACACCACGTGTGTAGAAATAAATATCTCTGGATTGTCATCGCAACTTTGAAGTTTCAATATATCGGTATGCTATATATCTGTATTTTAGCTTTCTTTCTTATGCATGTCTTTTAATGATTCGCAGCCGGTTCCGAATAAATTTACCAAGCAGATTAGTAAGATGGTCAATAGAAGAGAAAATGCTAACCTAGTGAGCCACAATAGATAATTTGTCATTGTTAATCCATCTTTCTGAAAACGGTTTATACAGAGGAAGTATATTTCATGGTACTTGAGAAAAATATATGTTGAAGTCAAAACCTATCAAGATTTAAATGCTCGCTTATAGTCTTCCAAGATATTTTATATTCCAAGACAAGGTAACAATAATTGCATGCTTGTGCATGATTTGGTATGTAGATTCAAGGTTATGTATGGCTACGACCCTTTCTTATGGTTTCTTATCATAATTTTCTGCACACTTATAGTTTATAAAGGCAGTTAGATCATATCGCTATAAGGGAAAACTTAAAATAACAACCTTTATACTAAAAAAATTATGTATACTATTACTTAGTAGTTTATGGTTTTAGATGCAAAAATAATTTGAGAAATACTTTTCCTACCCACTATTAATCCATATTCTCAATATAGTCATTGAATTTGCACGCGCACATAATAAGAAGGAGAAGACAGTAATGTGGTAGAAGAAGAAGGAGAAGATAGTAATGTGGCAGAAGAAGAAGAAAATGGCATTCATTGTTCTCTGTTTCAGCATCAATCTTCTGATATGAACTAATGATGGCTTTCACATAGGCTTTTCCCTTTAGAGACTTCTTAGTGTCCAATGGAAAGCATACATCAGATTTGTGCAGGTCAGGTTCTTCTATGACTTTCAAGAGTCTCAACTGATTCTGTAAATTACACCCTTGTTGGGTGATACTTTTATCACTTCTCACTGCAGGTGCGCTCTCTAAAATCCATTTTGAATATCTATAATATTACATTCAAAATGGATATTAGAGAGCGCACCTGCAGTGAGAAGTGGTAAAAGTATCACCCAACTAGGGTGTAATTTACAGAATTAGTTAAGACTCTTAAAAGTCATAGAAGAACCTGACCTGCACAAATCTGATGTATACTTTCTATTGGACACTAAGAAGTCTCTAAAACGAAAAGCCAATGTGAAAGCCATCATTAGTTCATATCAGAAGATTGATGCTAAAACAGAGAACAAGGAATGTCATTTTTTCTTCTTCTGCCACATTACTATCTTCTCCTTCTTCTTCTGCCACATTACTGTCTTCTCCTTCTTATTATGTGCGCGTGCAAATTCAATGACTATATTGAGAATATGGATTAATAGTGGGTAGGAAAAGTATTTCTCAAATGGCTTTTGCGTCTAAAAATCATAAACTACTAAGTAATAGCATACATAATTTTTTTAGTATAAAGGTTGTTATTTTAAGTGCGCGTGCAAATTCAATGAAAGCAGAAACTCCAGTGACAAACTTAGGTTGCATACGTTGTTGCCAATTCACATACATCCAGTCCATAACCCTGACGTACTCATGGGCCATGTTAGACTGTATCATATAAATTGTAGGTTATGATGACTATATTGAGAAATCTAAGAACGGGATGGTTACTGACAAAGGAGAAAATCCGTGTATATGCTTTGTGTGTGCGTTTGTCGTTGAAAAGAATAAATTATCGATAATTAAAGTTAGATTTGAGGATACCCATGTATGAGTTGTATTCTATATATGTGTGTTTCGATTTATGATTTCGCTTAAGTGTAGTGTTATTTTTACTTAAAGAAGTATCACCATCTACTATATATTAAAAAAATGTAGCAAACTAGGACTAGAACTCATTTAACATTATCAACTAGTGAGATTTCAATGTCGAAAACTCCCTAAAGAGGAAAATTACTAAAAGGAAAAGATTCTTTGAACAAAACGCATCCACTAGCAATAATATGGAACTGAGACTCGATCAAGATTCTCTGGACTAAAAAATTCCAAGAAATTGCTATTTGAATTACGTTAATTTGGAACACGATCATTGTAAGTTGTACTTTTCCCGACTTGTGTCATGCCCATGAGCACACAAACTTCTCCCCAATCACAAATCCCAGTCCAGATTGGTATTCAAAATTTATTTAATTAGTTTGTGATCCACATCATTGATTCGTTGCTTGAGGCATCAATGTAGGCACAAATATCACTGAAGCAGCCTAAATCACCATATGAACCGGTTATCGGTTTCAATTCCACCAGAATTAGAATTTCATCCGAACAACTTTCACACAGTAATCGGAACCTGGTCAACAAATTTGTCATGCCCGTTGTGGTTTTACTTATGTACAGTACTTCCACAAAATACGTGCTGTCATTTCTAAATGGAAGTTTCTCAGTGCCACCATAGTAGCAGAAGTTGGAATTGTTTATCGCAACTAGATTATGCTAAGCCTCGGATAGATTAGGCAAACATGATCTAGAAGAATATAATTAGCAGAGGAAAAATATAATAAAACAAAACAAAGCGTAGCAAATAAGATAAAATAAAATAAAGATATAGAAAATAAAAGAGAAATAAGTTTTCGAGAGGAGAGGTGCAAGATATCATGTGCCCCGAAGAAAAGGAGGGCAAAAACAGTGTTGGCATTCATAAGAGGAAAGCTAGACTAACAAGAAGAAACATTACAAATATTACTATGTTTATGAATTATCACAGAAAATCAACCCAGAATCTGCAAGAAAATCAAAAGTATGGCTCAAATATGAGACGGACAAATATCTTTTCCTCTCTTATCTTTTCTTTTTGAAAACAAATACCAGAAGATGTTGACTTTCTGAATAGATAGGAGTGAATATGATAAAAACATGTAAAGGGTGCATGGAAGTGCTAACAGAGACTCTTTGTTGCAACTTTATAGTAAACGGAACAATAACTGGCATATTCAAGTTAAAAGAATTGAAAGAATAATGAACATGGTTTACAAACTTGGGTGAGAACGATGTGACACTCAGTAAAACATCTAAAAGACAAATTCCTACGGAAATGTGCAGAGTGATCTTTTACTATCTAACACAGTGAACTAAAACATTGGGCTTAGGATTTGTAAGCTATAAGTACAAAATGAAAACAAGTAGTACCTTTCTAACTACGGCATAGTCTACAAGAGACAAGTTAAGCTCCACATCTGACTCAGCCTGATATGAATGTACAACCTACAGAACTGGGCTTGGACATGCTTCAATTCTTGGCCGCTCTGATGCCATTTGTTTATCAAACATAGAGATGTGCAAAAATTGTTGGCAGATTACTCGGCAGAACTTAACTTGCATTTATTTCTAATGCCTGCAAAAAGCAGCCTTAGTTTTGGGCTAAACAGAAAAGTGGTTTGTTTGATTACCTCAGCTTCAAGCTGGTCAAGGATTTGTAAGATTCTCTGATGGTAAGTCTGTTCTGATTCAGCCTTAACTGCACAAAGTGCAACAATACAAGTCAAATATGATAACCATGACATGCTAATTCAATGCAGGTAACATAACTAGTAAATGGTGAATTAAGTACCATTGCAAGTGGATGCGTTTTGTTGAATCAATATGATCCTGAGACTCGATCAAGATTCTCTGGACTAAAAAATTTCAAGGAATTGCTATTTGAATTACGTTAATTTGGAACACGATTGTATGATTGAAGCAAAGAAACAAATATATTTCCATATTATATCATGCATTGTTTTATCAAAAATAATTTTATCGCAATATATCTCAACAGAGAGAGAAATTTATAACCAACATGCCACGAATATTGAGATTGTATATATATATACATATATATATATATACATATAGATATACATATATATACATATATATATACATATATATACATATATATATACATATATATACATATATATATACATATATATATATATATATAAGTAGACATTTGAATCTAGACAAATAGAAAACAAAACTTTATTGCTCACTTGTCTCTTATCAAAATCATTAGAAATGTTCATTTTTTCGGGGCTCAAAATTTCCTTCACAAGCTTTAAAAGAAACCTAGAAAAATTCTCACCCCCTTCCGCAACCCCCTGCCCCAACCCTAACCCTAACCCTAACCCCAACCCGAGCCCCGGCCAGTACCCTAACCCCAGCCCTAGCCGCAGCCCGAGCCCGAGCCTGAGCCCCAATCCAAACCACAGCCCTAGCCGCAGCCCGAGCCCCAACCCCAACCACAGCCCTAGCCGCAGCCCGAGCCCCAGCCCCAACCCTAGCCCCAGCCCGCAGCCCCAGCCGCACCCCCAATAAAAAATTTGATAAATTGAAGAATTCCTTACCTGTGCAGAGGCGACGACGAGAACTCCGATGAGCCGGCGCCGGCGACGACGAAAGCACGTGGTAGCTACGACGAAAGCAGGCGGTGGCCATGATGAATCGGCGGCGCCGGCGATGACGAGAACGACGATCGATTGGCGGGAACGAGGGTTTGGGAATTTTTTGTTCGCGCGAGATAAATTGGGAATAATGAGCGTAGGGATCGATCGGATCTTTTAATTTAAATCCCTGTTTAGATGCCCCTATGGATAAGTCCGTAGGTTCTTGGTTTACGGCTCCGTAGGGGCAAACAACAATTTAAGATTTAATAATTTTTATATAAATATGTAAGGACCGTAGGGGCAACCCTATAGCCCTACGGATTAATCCGTAGGGCCAAAATAAATCTGCCCCTACGGATTCCACTATCCGTAGGGGCAACCCCCTATTGTAGTAGTGGCACTTCATGTGGAATGCATGATCATAACACAACTGCACTTGTTCGACTAAATCACCATTGTTATCCATCTCAATTTCTTCAAAACACACAGCACAAATATCGCCATTCTCGTCCTTCAACCCTTGTCTTTTTCTCTTACACAGTCTCTTGATTATCACCATCTTATCAATTCCAGTAAAAACATATATTTTTATATGAAACTTATTATCTGCTATCTCCACAGCTCCATGGACAAACTCGCTGATTTCCGTTTCAAAATACATGCGATACTGATATTGGATAGGGAATGCGCGAAGAACCATCCAGCGAGCAAAACTACACAATTCTCGAGCGAATATAATTAAGAGACTACATAATTGTGATGCTTGTAAGAGGGCACTTCGTCCAAAATAAATTTTGCACCATCATGAAGGTCATTGGTAAAGGGGATGATCAGTTGGGCAGAGTCTTCAATGTACCCATGGATGCACACGAAAGGATCGACACCTTTGGTAACTGACGACGTGGGTGTCAGTTTTGCATGGAGAAAGAGAAACAATGGAGGTTTGTTGTACTCTTTGACCATTGAGAAAGGCAACGGCTGTTCTGCATCAAGATTTTGCGCTATTGAGAGAAATGCAAAATAAGAAAAGAAGATCGTTAGAGTCTTAAAGGCCTTTCTTTATCCTCCCTCTTAACTTTTTTTTTAATCTTTAGCTTTTTTCTTTTGAGAGGATGAAGTGCTCTGTCTTAGATAGAGCAGAAGGTGGACACATGTGCCAATTGGAGATGGGACAGGTGGCAATAAGAGGTGGAAATACCAAAATTTGTGAGGGTAAAATTGGCATTTTGAAAATTATGCCACCTCTCTATGCCTTTACCAACCCCAACCCCAACCTAACCCCAACCCCAACCTAATACCAAACATTCAAGTAAAATTAGATAAAACTTTGTGTTTTATAAGAATATATAATGAGGATGAAGCGTGCTCTTACTATCATTATCGTTTTTTGACTGCAAATCTTGATGAATATCTTCATTAACTATACTGTGATCATTCAAAAAGCCCACTTCCGTAGAATGATACAAAACGGTATCATCATCCATCAAAGATGTGTTGCATTCAACATTGGTAGAAAAATTAGGAATTTGTTCTAATGGTCTTTTGAAGTGCGGGATACCAAAATTAAATGCCTCTCGCTTTCGCTTGAAAGAAAATTCATCATTTTTAGCATTAGTGTTGGATGACTGTTTTTCTTATATCTTATTCTTTCGCGTTCACATTTACATTGTTTTTGTGCTTCTGATAACGGTTTGCGAATGTGTTTTGATTTATTCCCATGCATAGCTAAATAAAAAACAAAAGATAATATCACAATAGAAACAATTATAGAGATCAACATAAATGATTAACTAATAACAATAAACATGTTACATCATTTATTAATAACTTAAATGGAAAACTGTAGAGATACCAATAGGAATTTAAATTTAGAAAACAAATAATTTACTTCTACATGTAAGCATAAATAAATAAAAATCTTAAATATTGAATTTTTCGAATAATAGATTTTTTGTTACCTTAGTTTTTACTCCAATTTGGTTGTTGACCAAATCAAACGAACGCTTTCCTGCAAATGGAAAAAATATCAATTCAAGTCAAGTATTGCATTAATAATGACAACTTTTAAAAATATTCCCATCAGTTAAAAAAATACTAAATGAAGAATGAAAAATAATACGTTGAAAAAGAAAAGTTTAGTTATGGAAAAAAAAGTTTAGTGCAAACCATCCTGATTCATTATCATATATGTTGAAGAGGAAAACAAAGAAAGATATAAAAATACTTACTGAAGATATGATGCTTTGAAACGATCCAAGCCAAGGATTTAAGTTTCAAAAGTGTTGAAAAATCCAGAATTTGGTAAGAATGGGATCTTTCTCTTTCTCTATTTTCTCTTTTTTCAATATTTTCCCTTTTTTTTCTTCAAGTGAAAAAGAAGATGAAAAGCGCTGGATTAAATAGGGGAAGGAGATGATGAGGTATGACGTCACTAGGAGGAGGAGACAAAAACAAATTCAATTCAATTTTATTTTTTTAAATTTCTGATAAAATATTTTGGTTTTATCATATAAATTTATTTTATTTACTATGTCTCATCACTACTAACGTTTTTATTTTTCTACCGTCCTTTTGCATCTGGTAACGTGTCTCTCTTCTTCATTTTATTTTTCTTTTGACATTTTCTGTCGTACTTATCATTTTCGTCCTGTTTATACGTGGTGACGTCTTTATTTTTCTACAGTCAATCATGACTAATGTTTTTTTGCTGTCAAAACAGGACTAATGCCTTTTTTCTGTCCATTACAACTAATGTCCCTTTTCCGTCAAATCATGACTAATATTAACATCATTATTTTTATACAGTCCATTAGGACAAATGTCCTTTTTTCTGTCAAATCATCACTAATATTAACGTCACTATTTTTCTACAGTCCAGCATGACTAATGTCTTTTTCTATCAAATCATAACCAATGTACTTTTTTGCCACCATGACCAATGTATTTTTTTCTGTCAAATTATGACTAATATTAATGTCATTATTTTTCTACAGTCTATCAAGACTAATGTCATTTTTCTGTCAAATCATGACTAATGTCATTTTCTGTCAAATCACGACCAATGTTAACGTTACTATTTTTCTAGAGTCAAATCATGACTAATGTTCTTTTCTGTCAAATCACAGCCAAATCACAGTCATGGATAATGTCATTTTTCTGTCGTTGGCACTATTTTCTAATATACTTTTTCTGTCAAATCACGACCAATGTTTATGTCACTATTGTTCTACAGTCCGTCCTGACTATTGTCCTTTTTCTGTCATCAACACTATTTTTCTACAGTCGATCGTGACTGATTTTTTTTTCTGTCAAATCACGGTCAACATTAACGTCACTATTGTTCTGCAGTCCGTCATGACTGATGTCCTTTTTCTGTCAAATCACGGCCAATATTAACGTCACTGTTGGTCTGCAGCCTATCATGACTGATGTCCTTTTTCTGTCAAATCATGAATAACGTTGACGTCACTGTTGTTCTGCAGTCCGTCATGACTGATGTCTCTTTTTTGTCAAATCATGAATAACGTTAACGTTACTGTTGTTCTACAGTCCGTTATGACTAATGTCATTTTTCTGTCAAATCATTACCAATGTTCAGGTTACTATTTTTCTACAGTCCGTCATGACTATTGTCTTTTTCTGTCGTCAACACTATTTTTCTACAGTCCATCATGACTAATATACTTTTTCTGTCAAATCACGGTGTCAAATCATGAATAACGTTAACGTCACTGTTGTTCTGCAGTCCGTCATGACTGCTGTCCTTTTTTTGTCAAATCATGGAGAATATTAACGTCACTGTTGATCTGCAATCTATCATGACTGATATCCTTTTTCTGTCAAATCACGAATAACGTTAACGTCGCTGTTGTTCTGTAGTCCGTCATGAATACTGTCCCTTTTATGTCAAATAATGAATAACGTTAACGTTACTGTTGTTCTACAGTCCGTCATGACTAATGTCTTTTTTTGTCAAATCATTACCAATGTTCATGTGACTATTTTTCTACGGTCCGTCATGACTATTGTCCTTTTTCTGTCGTCAACACTATTTTTCTACAGTTCATCATGGCTAATATACTTTTTCTATCAAATCATGAAAAATGTTAACGTCGCTATTTTTCTACAGTCCGTCATGACTATTGTCATTTTTCTGTCATCGGCACTATTTTTTTACACTTGATCGTGACAGATGTCCTTTTTCTGTCAAATCATTACCAATATTCAGGTTACTATTTTTCTACAGTCCGTCATGACTATTATCCTTTTTCTGTCATCAGCACTATTTTTCTACAGTCCATCATGACTGATGTACTTTTTCTATCAAATCACGGTCAAAGTTAACGTCACTGTTGTTCTGCAGTCCTTCATGACTGATGTCCTTTTTTCTGTCAAATCACGGTCAAAGTTAACGTCATTGTTGTTCTGCAGTCCTTCATGACTGATGTCCTTTTTCTATCAAATCACGGTCAAAGTTAACGTCACTATTGATTTGCAGTCCGTCATGACTGATGTTCTTTTTTTGTCAAATCACAACCAAGGTTAACGTCACTGTTGTTCTGCAGTCCGTCATGACTACTGTATCTTTTCTGTCAAATCATGAATAACGTTAATGTCACTGTTGTTCTACAGTCCTTCATGACTACTGTCCTTTTTCTGTCAAATCACTACCAATATTCAGGTCACTATTTTTCTACAGTCCGTCATTACTAATGTCCTTTTTCTGTCGTTAACTTTTTTTGTCAAATCACTATCAATGTTAACGTCACTATTTTCTACAGTCTATCATAACCGATGTTCTTTTTCTGTCAAATCAAGACTAATGTTAAGGTCACTATTTTCCTATCGTTAACACTATTTTTCTTCCATCGTGACCAATGTCCTTTTTCTGTCCTGTTTGTACCTGATAACGTTTTTCCTCATAAACGTACTCAACTGCATGTACTTACACGTGAGCCTTTGTCCTTTATCAATTTATGCGCTAGTATTATGCCTCATTGATGCACGTCGTGTTTAGTTCAACCCGAAAATTCCGAACTTGGTTTTATGCCTTATTTTTAGCAGTTTTTCTATTTTTAGCAGTTCTTCTTTTATTAGAAAATTAGTTGTGATTTAGATTTTGCAATTGTAAAAAGCAAATTTTAATTAAATAAAACCCTAGTTTGGTAAAATTGACATTGTTATCTTTCTATTCTTTCAATTTCTCATAAATCTGTTTAGAAGCGCTGCATCCCAAAGCAGAGCTGCACCACTTACCAATTAAAAAAAGTATCATGACTAATGTGTTTTTCTGTTTAATAATACTTAATTATGATTGTTACGAATTATGATTATAACATGCATGTTTTCCAACCAAAGAAGTATCCGTTAAAACCAATTGGTAATATTATTATTCCTTTTTATTTGAGTTTTTCTATACCTGGACGCTGTCACTTTCTCAATTTTTTTGTCTTTTCTGTCCTTTATCAAAATTGATTGCAAAAATACAACCGAGTTAGAAAATTAAGTGATTTATACTATATATCTAAATACATCATATGATCATCATATTAAATATATTAAACCATTGAAAATATTTGAAAACACAATCAGAACTTGTAAACATTGTTCATCCCTTCTTCGAAATTTACATGCCAAAATAACAGAAATAATAGAAGGTTGATCAACAAAGAAAAACAAAAATTAACATCCTAATCTATTTTACATGGGTTCTCATATCGACATAGTGGACATGAGTTATTGTTGAACAACTAAGGAACAATGCAATTCATATGGAATGCATGGTCACAGCACAACTGCACTCCTTCGAACAAATCACCACTGCTACTCTTCTCAATTTCTTCGAAGCACACCACACAAATAATATCGTCAATCCCGTCCTTCAACTCTTGTCTCTTTCGCTTACACGATCTCTTAATTGTCACAGTCCTATCAACGCTAGTATAAACATATATCTTGATTTGAAATTTAGCATTTGCTACCTCCACAGCTTCATGGACGAATTTGCTAATCTCCGTTTCAAGATACATGTGATGTTGATCTTGGATGGGGCATTTACGACGCACCACTCAGCCGGGGAAGCTACGACAGTTCTCGGGCGAACATAATTTAAAGGCTACATATTTGCGATGCTTAAAAGATGGCATTTCGTCCAAAAATACACTTTGTACCATCACGAGGGCCAACGGGAGAGGGAATGATCACTTAGGCGGAGTCTTCAATGTACCCGAGGGTGCAAACGGAAGGATCAACACCGTCAGCATCCGACGACGTGGGCGTCAGTTTTGCATGGAGTAGGAGAAACAATAGCGGTTTGTTATACTCTTTGACCATTGAGAGAGGCAATGGTTGTCCTGCATCAAGATTTTATGCTATTAAGAGATGCAAAATATTTCTGGCTTACCCTTTTTTTTACCCTTTCTCTTTTGTAGGGATTGAAAATGAAGTGCCTTGGTTTAAATAGAGTAAAGGTGGGGATATGTGCTAATAAGAGATAGGACATGTGGCAATAGGAGGTGGACATGACTAATGTCCTTTTTCTGTCAAATCATGACCAATGCTAACGTCATTATTTTTCGTCATGACTAATGTTCTTTTTCTGTCAAACGATAGCCAATGCTAACATCATGATTTTTCTACAGTCCATCATGACCAATGTCCTTTTCTGTCAAATCATGCCTAATGTCATTTTTCTGGCTATCATGACTAATGTCTTTTTCTGTCAAATTATAACTAGTATTAACGTCACTATTTTGCGACTGCATGCACTTGCACGTGAGCCTTTTTACCCTCTCAGTCTATACGCTGGTATTATGCCTTATTGACGCAGCCCTAGCCTACTTGGAGTTGCTCGACCGATCCAAAATACGTCCGGTCTAGTTCAACCCGAGAATCCCAAATTGTCAAATCTTGACCGATTCGTGCGTTCCACCAGCCAAATCGAAGATCTCGCAAAATCGTCTGGGTCAATGGATTGCCATTGGCATTGTATTGACGTCTCCCGGAATCTCGAAAATCCATCATTTAAGGCCCCGAAATCGCGGTCAAAGATTTGCTCCGAACTTTGACTTTCGAATTAGGAGTGAAATTAGCACCCGAATCAGTTAAGATTTGACAGGAAGTATCGGGAATCAATTTGGGACGCAATCAAATAATTAGTTTCTCGTTCTAACAACTTTTTATTTTTAGCAGTTTTCTAATTTCAGCAGTTTTTCTTTTGATCTATTCCGTCCGACATGTCATTTCTGTCATATTTCTATCTGATAACGTCCCTGTTTTTCTACAGTCTTTTTGGAAATGGTAACATCTTTCTCTTTTTTCATGACCACTGTCTTTTTCGGCTTAATAATTCTTATTTATGCTTGTTACGAATTATGATCATAAACCTGTTTTTCCAACCAAAGAAGTACCCATTAAAACCAATTGGCAATCTCATTGTTTTTTCATTTGAGTTTTTTCTACACCTGCATGCTGGCATCTTCTCAATTTTTTTCTCCTTTTTCGTCATTTGTCAAATTTAATTGCAAAAACACGACCGAGTTAGAAAATTAAATGATTTATACCATATATCCATAAAATGTATCATTTGATCATCGTATTAACCATATTAAACCAATTGAAAATATTAGAAAACACAATCAGAACTTGTTAACATTGTTCATTCTTCTTCGAATTTTACATGTCAAAATAACAGAAACAACAGACGATCGATCAACAAAGAAAAACTAACAGTGACATCTTAAGTTATTTGACGTGGTTTCTCATATCGACATAGTGCGCATGAGTTTTTCTTGAACAACCAAGAAACAATACACTTCATGTGGAATGTATGATCACAACACAACTGCACTCGTTCGACTAAATCACCGTTGCTACCTATCTCAATTTCTTCAAAACACACAACACAAATATTGCCATTCTCGTCCTTCAACTCTGAAGGCAAAATAGGAAAAGAAAATCGGTAGAGTTTTAAAGCTCTTTCTCTCTCCTCTCCCTCAACTTTTTTTTATTTTTGGTTTTTCTCTTTTGAGTAGAGAATGAGGATGAAGTGCTCCATCTTAAATAGAGCAGGAGGTGGGCACGGACGCCAATAGGAGATGGGACATGTGGCAATAGGAAGTGGAAATACTAAAATTTGTGAGGGCAAAATTGGCCTTTTGAAAAGGAGATGGGACAGGCGGCAGTAGAAAGTGAAAATATCAAAATTTATGAGGGCAAAATCGATCCAAAACATGTCGGGTCTAGTTCAACCCGAGAATCCCAAACTGTCAAATCTTGTCTGATTCGCGCGTTCCACCAGCTAAATCGAAGATCTCGAAAAATCGTTTGGGTCAATGCATTGCCATAGGCATTGCATTGAAGTCTCCCGGAATCTCGAAAATCCATCATTTAAGGCCCCGAAATCGCGGTCAAAGATTTGCTCCGAACTTTGACTTTCGAATTAGGAGTGAAATTAGTACCCGAATCAATTAAGATTTGACAGGAAGTATCGGGAATCAATTTGGGATGCAATCAAATAATTAGTTTCTCGTTCTAACAACTTTTTATTTTTAGCAATTTTCTAATTTTAGCAGTTTTTCTTTTGATCTATTCCGTCCAACTTGTCATTTCTGTCCTATTTCTATCTGATAATATCCCTATTTTTCTACAGTCTTTTTGGAAATGGTAACGTCTTTCTCTTTTTTCATGACTACTGTCTTTTTCGGCTTAATAATTCTTACTTATGCTTGTTACGAATTATAATCATAAACCTGTTGTTCCAACCAAAGAAGTACCCATTAAAACTAATTGGCAATCTCATTGTTTTTTCATTTGAGTTTTTTGTACACTTGCATGCTGGCATCTTCTCAATTTTTTTCACCTTTTCCGTCATTTGTCAAATTTAATTGCAAAAACACAACCGAGTTAGAAAATTAAATGATTTATACCATATATCCATAAAATGTATCATTTGATCATCGTATTAACCATATTAAACCAATTGAAAATATTAGAAAACACAATCAGAACTTGTTAACATTGTTCATTCTTCTTCGAATTTTACATGTCAAAATAACATAAATAACAAACGATCGATCAATAAAGAAAAACTAACAGTGACATCTTAAGTTATTTGACGTGGCTTCTCAAATCGACATAGTGGGCATGAGTTTTTCTTGAACAACCAAGAAACAATACACTTCATGTGGAATGTATGATCATAACACAATTGCACTCGTTCGACTAAAGCACCGTTGCTATCCATCTCAATTTCTTCAAAACACATAGCACAAATATTGCCATTCTCGTCCTTCAACCCTGAATGCAAAATAGGAAAAGAAAATCAGTAAAGTTTTAAAGGTCTTTCTCTTCCACTCTCTCAACTTTTTTTTTATTTTTGGTTTTTCTCTTTTGAGTAGAGAATGAGGATGGAGTGCTCCATCTTAAATAGAGGAGGAGGTGGGCACGGGCGCCAATAGGAGATAGGACATGTGTCAATAGGAAATGGAAATACCAAAATTTGTGAGGGCAAAATTGGCATTTTGAAAAAGAGATGGGACATGCGGCAGTAGAAAGTGGAAATACCAAAATTTAAGAGGGCAAAATTGGCATTTTGAAAATTCTGTTACCTCTCTACACATTTACATTATGTATATAGATAGATAGGATAGGATAGGATAGGATGGAACTAAAAAACTATTCAATCTCTTTACATTTCTCAACCACACAAAAGCACTCCAAATTTCTTTACCATCGGCAACATGATATTGAAACGCATGATTCCTGAATCAGAACGAAATCTTTACCACCGGTAAATTTCCTCTAGGGCTTCTATGGAGTTTGGCTTCTTTTCCTGCACTCAGGAACTGTAACTTTGCGAGTTTGCGTAAACATCAGCATTACAGGATATATGTGTTGTTTTCAGCAGAATTTAATAGCAAAATCCTGAGTTATTACTGAATTAGATGACTAAACAGAACTTGATTAAGTCTAACAATATGCAACAGCATTAAGAAACACTCAATTAACCATGCTTTGAAGAATGACTCATATTATCGAAAGTAACTGTGCTCGGAACCCCATTTCAGTAACAACAACATAGTCACTTTGGTATATGTATAATCATTTTGGTATATCAACATTCAATTAGCCCATAATTTCAAAGAAGGATTCTTATCAGATAAGCTAATCATTTTATACACATCACATCACTGATATTAATCCTACAAATACTTACTCGACAAATCACACCTCACATTTACGGCAGTACTAATTCAATCTAATGCACCAACTTCAATTTCTCCTGCAAAACAAAACTATATATTATCGACCTCCAGATAGAGATATAGCAGAGAGACTAGATATCAATGAAGACGACCTATAATAACTCGTGTACCCTTCATTTTTGAAGGGTGTTATGGTTTTAAACCCCAAATAACTCGGCGGCAGCTCAGGGAGTGGTGCATCTCGGTCCAAAAACTGCACCACTTGCTGCATTCTAGGCCTAGCTGTTGGCATCGGGTTCGAACATAGCAACCCAAGCCTCAACACTAACTCTACCTCATACGCGCAATACTCTTCACCCAATCTGGAGTCCACAGTTTCAAGAATTAACCCCTTTTGCCAGCTAGCAAGCACCCATCCTATCAACATCACCTCCTCGTCTCGTGCACTTGGCTCGACCGGCCTCCTCCCGCAAGCCACCTCAAGAAGAAAGGCCCCAAAAGCGAAAACGTCGTTTGCGGTGGTGGCCTTGCCACTTCTTGCAAGCTCTGGTGCGAGATAACCCATGGTTCCTACAATATGAGTGGTCTGAGGATCAGTCCCATGATCATATAATCTCGCAAGGCCAAAATCTCCGAGCCTTCCATTTAATTCACTGTCTAATAATATATTGCTGGCCTTGATGTCTCTGTGGATCACAACCTTCTCCCAATCTTCGTGCAGGTATAAAAGGCCTGACGCCACGCCACTGATGATCCGAAACCTCTGAGCCCAATTAAGAGTGGGCTTTGTTCGATCATATAAGAACTTGTCAAGGCTACCGTTGGGCATGAAATCATAGACCAAGAGGAGCTCTCCTCTGCGTCGGCAGTAGCCTAAGAGCTGGACCAGGTTCCGATGGCGGAGCTGGCCAATGCTGACAATTTCGGCCACAAATTCTTTCATTCCTTGTCTCGATCCGTGGGAGATTTTCTTAACGGCGACCTCCATCTTGGAAGTAGGCAACACTCCTCTGTAGACTCTGCCAAAGCCTCCGGCACCCAGTAACTCTTTCTCTTTGAACCCTTTTGTCGCTCGAAACAAATCCTTGTATGAGAACCGATGAGGCCCGTATTCGAGCTCCCAATATTCACGTATCTCGGCAAATTTATTCCTCCTCCATACTAGCAAAATGGAAGCACCAATCGACAGAAGAAACAAAAACGAAGCGACGGGAACCCATATAGCGAAAACCATTGAGGTGCCTTTGGGTTTAGCAACAGGAAGAGAAGGAAGCTTTGCATAATCGATCGCCTCAGCAACCCCATTCATCTTGAAGCTCCACCCGAGAATGTAATGGGCAGTATGAAAAGCACCGTTGGACGAAGAAAATCCAACATACATAGTATCAAGCATCAAGCTCGAAAGATCGATGATCGAAGATAGCAGCGGCCTCCTAGGCTTAGGCGTTCGCATTGGTGCTAAAGTAACATTGAGCTGCGTCGTCTTGCCATCAAAATCGACCCACACCTGCATTGGCTGGCCACTGATAAGGGTCAAGTTCTGAAACAAACCGGTACTGTCATCGTAGTAGCCGGCAGTCGTGGACTTGCTGGATTTCAAGCTATTGATATCAATTCCAACATGGTTGTTATTAATATCCGCAAACTCGGGATTTATAACAGTATCAAGCTCAACGGCAAAGATATGATTGGATGAGTTGCCATTGTTTTTATCATTGAAAACGCCCATGTACTGGCTCGCGAGAGCAGTAGATAGGTTTGTGGTGGGAGAAATGAGAAAGGCGATGCCGTTGCCACCGATATCGGGAACCTCGGGCTGAACACCAAACACGTAAGTAGCTGAGAAGGAGCGAGTTTTACCAGACGCAGACTTGAAGTGGAGAGGTTTCGGATAGAAGGCATGGCCCTTTGTATGCGACGTGCTGTTGATGAGCTCCAGGAGGCCATTCGCTCTAATGTTCGCGATGCCGTCACAACTCAGGTTGACTCCACTGAATCCATTGAAAGTGAAGTCGTCGTCGCTTGCAGCCGCGAGCTTTCGCAGGAGGAAGAAGAGGAGCAAGAAGAACATCTTTACAAACATATCGAGATTCATTCAATATTGAAATAATATTGGAAGAACAAGTGGCCTGTTTCAGTGCTTTCAAAATCATAGAGTTCATTATATAGTTCTTATGAATTGATTGTCAAAGAATTTGCCAAATCTCAACATCACAACCTACAGATACCATTAAGACTTGGGGAATGCATCCATTTCAATACCTGATAAAAACAAATAATAAAAGACTTGAGGATACATCCATTCCAGTGCCTAATAAAATCAAAGTCTGTAGACTTGAGGATAGTCAAAGATGAGAAGAGCATCAAACAGATACCCCATCCCTCATTTGTCAAACTTGTCGACTGAAGAACCCCTCGCCTTTAGCTTCTTCTAGCAGTACCGTCTGGGAGACGTTGAGCGGGGTGTACTCCTGAAACTTCGGAGAGTAGGGCTTTGGCCGCTCAAGTCTCTTTCTCTCTTCCCTCGCCCTTTTCTTTTGGTGGGTTAGCTTTGCCCCTGGGAGATTTGCATTCATCTCGGACTCGAGCAGGATCTCATGCTCGGTCCAGGCCTTGACCTCGGCCATGGTTTTAGATTGCGCTAATGCAAAGGAGCGTATCACTCCTTATACCTAACACCAGACCTAAGTGTTGTAATGACCGTCTCGTCCCGGTGTTCTGGGACTTCGAGAAGGGCGTTGTAGAAGTGGGTGACGTACCCTTTGAATGTTTCTTTGTCTCCGCTCTTGATTGTGAAGAGATGGTCGATGGTCCGCTTATGTCGTCTGTTCCTGACGAAGTGGCCGAGGAATTGGGTGGCCAGCTCGTCGAAGGTTGAAATCGAGCGTGGCGCGAGTCCTTGGAACCAGTCTCGTCCGGAGCGGATGAGCGTGGCAGGGAAAGCTCGGTATTGGGTGGCGTCGGAGTTGTCTTGGAAGCTCATTCCCGCAGTGAATGCGTCCAAATGGTCTTTTGGGTCAGACTTATCGTCGAAGAGAGAGACCTTTAGGGGCTTGTTCCGGGAGGAGACATGGACGGCGAGCAGCTCCTCGGTGAAGGGCTTGGTGAGCGAGTCGGCGGCGTATTTAGCCCCGTTGCTCGAGTGATGACCTTCCCGATGCATACCCTCGATCTTCTTTTCGAGGGCGTCAAGTTGGCCGTGGTATCCCGACGATTCGGTACGTTCTGATCTTTGGCCTCTGCTGTTGGAAACCTGTGTCTGGCCGCGGCCCCGGTTCCCTCGATGAGGTTCCTTAGGTCCCCTGGCGAGGTAGTCTTCAAGCTGCCGTGACGAGTCCCTTCCGTGCGATCCCGTCGAGGGAGGGGGTGTCGGTCATGCCTGAGAGCAGGCGAGCTAACCATCATCTCCTCGGGAGGGACAGGGGGGCGAACGGGCTCGGGGAGAGGCGCTCTGGCGACGTATCTCGGTGTTGAACTGTGGGGTGCCCAGCGGGTCATGGAATATATTAGCCCGGGAGATTTGCGGCCGTAGGAGGCAGCAAGGCGGTGGTCGGCAGTGCCAACGCGAGCGGAGTCTTCTCTCCCTCAGTGAGGGTCACGGTCCTGAGGTGGGGGAGCGACGACCTGGTGAGCTTGCCCTGCCGTTTGGACACGGATGAGCGCTGTGGGTTAATAGTCCTTTACAACTGGATTTAAAGGGGTTATAGTACAGAAAAGTTACCTGTAATATCTAGAGATTTGCCTGTAATATATATTTTGTTTTCATTTTCCCTCCAAATATTCTTCTTTCGCACCAATAATCTAATTTCCCTCAAAAAATCTAATTTCCCGTCAAATATATTTGTTTCCCACCAAAACCCTTTAAAATATTTTTCTACTTTCACGTAATATCGACACATTTGGCTGTAATATCTAAGATACTGCATGTAATATCTAAGCCGTTGCATGATTTTCCGATAATATCTAAGTAGTTGCCTGTAATATCCAAGCAATTACCTGTAATATCTAAGCATCGCCTAAAGAAGGAGGGATATTTTTGTAATTGCATATAAAATAGGATACAAGGCTTAAATGAAATATAGCCCAGAGGGGTTTTCACACAGATTTTGAGCATTAGGCCCTTGTAACGACCGTAAAATCTTAGTACTTTCCTTGCATTTTTCTTTCTTCAAAAATAGCCCATTTTCTTTGAAACACTTGTATATATATTTATTTCCTTTCAAATAATATACATGGTCCATTCTTATATATCTTGATTACTACACTATATTGTTATTCTATAGGTCGTAGGTTCGATTCCCGACTGAAATATTTTGATTTTAATTTTAATTTTTAACCCCCAAGTTTTAAAATATAATCATATTTTTTATAGCCAAATATTTATTAATATTTTAAGACAAGAGAAAAGATTTTCTTTTAATTAAAAGATAATATTTTTCTACTTTCACGTAATATCGACACATTTGCCTGTAATATCTAAGATACTGCATGTAATATCTAAGCTGTTGCATGATTTTCCGGTAATATCTAAGTAGTTGCCTGTAATATCCAAGCAATTACCTGTAATATCTAAGCATCGTCTAGAGAAGGAGGGATATTTTTGTAATTGCATATAAAATAGAATACAAGGCCTAAATGAAATATAGCCCAGAGGGGTTTTCACAAAGATTTTGAGCATTAGGCCCTTGTAACGACCGTAAAATCTTATTACTTTCCTTGTATTTCTCTTTCTTCAAAAAAAGCCCCTTTTCTTTGAAACACTTGTATATATATTTATTTCCTTTCAAATAATATACATGCTCCATTCTTATATATCTTGATTACTACATTGTATTGTTATTCTATAGGTCGTAGGTTCGATTCTCGACTGAAATATTTTGATTTTAATTTTAATTTTTAACCCCCAAGTTTTAAAATAATATCATATTTTTTTATAGCCAAATATTTATTAATATTTTAAGACAAGAGAAAAGATTTTCTTTTAATTAAAAGATAAAATTTATTTGTTTATTTTAATTAATTTGTTTGTTATTTTGATATATTTGTTTTGACAGTTTTTTTTGTTCTGATTTTTGGAGGATTGATAGGATTTTAATAAATCTTAACCCTTTAACCCTTTTTCTTCTATGTCGTAACCTAAAACACCATGATTCCGAAATTTCTTCTCCTCTTCCTTTTCTGTAATCTCTAATTTGAAGCCTTAACCCAAGGAAATGAATAAAGGAAGAAGAAGACTCCAACCCCGTTGCCTCGATCGAATTAAGGCATTCTTTACTCGTTGTGTGGACGATCTTAGATCGTTCTCTTTCGGTAAGTTTTCCTTGTCCGTAAATTTAAATTTTCCGGAATCTCTTATCATATCTTCGTACTAAAATTATATGACCACTGTATATTTTCTTTATATAGTTTTCTTAAGTATTTATTTATGTTTTATGAGATTTTACAAGTTATATCGGTTTACTTTTCGCATGAGATATTTGATACATGATTACTACTTTATATGTGATTGATACTTGATTTATGTTACTTTTACTCTTATTTATAGAAAATTCATGCTTGATATAATAAAACGTCTTTGACATAGGATAATGGGGGAGTTGGGAAAGGAATAGAGTCCTATATATCGAGAAGGCGACAAATACCATTGTATGCGGAGCTAAGTGCCATGTTATGAGGGCGGGGCCACCACTTGAATTCACGGGGCCACCTCTAGAATTCCCATATGATGTTCTGACATGATGAACAAAATATCTTCATTACATGTAGAATCATTATGAGTTAAACCTATAACTGATTGCAACTTCATGTTGTATATGTATATATTTGTTTTGCACTTTATCTTGAACTTGACATAACTCCGTGAATCCATGATTCCGTGAACTCATGAATCTGACATGTATCTATAATTTTCAAGCATTCATAAATACATACTAGTATTTGTGTTAACTTCATAATCAAGAATATCATAGGGATGAGGTAGCTCGACAAATGAGGGTATTTACGTATAACGGGGGTCATACATGATCGCCATAGTTCCGAGTATTACGGAACAATTACATTACTAACTCATGAATCTCTTGAATCCATATTTCTGTTTTTCTGAGGGGAAACAAAATATCTTCATTACGTCTAAAACCCTTACTAGTCGAACTTATAAACTTAAAATATGATAATACCGTTTAGAGAACAAACATCATGATATTGTTGTCATTATATTTATTGCTATTTATACTTGCTTGATTATTTCCTTCCTTTTTTATATACCATGTTTCTTTTTAATACTCTTTAGTTTTTTAAAATTAGGAACCTACCGAACTCTAGTTCATTGACGGGCATTCCATTTTCTATGTTTTCTTTTTTGGGAATGTCCGTCAGATGACTTTGAGGTAGGAGACCAAGCTTAGTACGAAGTTAAGCCGAGTGAACAGGATAGAAATTACCTTTCTTCTCAAGCCGAGCGTTAATTTCGGTTGCAGTATGCTTTCTTTTGTTCAAGGCTATTGTTTTTATTCCTAATTCCTTAAATTTTTCGAACTATGTTCAATTATTGTTTTTTTTGGGACAGTAATAAATGTTTTTGGACATTGTTATTATTTTAAATTCTTGTATTTATTATATTTCTACTTATAGTTACGCTTGGCGTATTCATATCAAGAAGGTGTGCTTCTCGGAATGAATACGTTGTGGGCTATGTATGCTCTTGCTCTCCGTTTTTGGGAAGCGGATTGTGACAGGTTTTGTTGGTGGAGTATACAGTTCAGTTCTGCATAACCGTTGAAAGCAGATAATATAAGAATTTGAAATCCAACAACATTTATTTCCTTCTTGAAATCCCATCACCTTGAATCCATTCTAATTTTTCTTCAAATCATACTAATCCAACAACATTTAACTTTTCCTTTGAATCTCATATCATTCTTTGAATCCATTTTGAATTTCAATTTCAACTTTCTTGGAGATCATACCTTGAGACATCTTGTAACTTTTGCTTCCTTAAATTTCTGTCGGTTCCTTCCTTCCTTTAGATCGTCATTCCCACATCACTTCTTTTGAATAGAATATCGACAATCGGGAGCGCGAAAACGACTTGCGATGGCGTTATCTTTAGTTTTTCTTGCCCTGTTATAATATACTCTTTGAGAGAATTTCGAGGACGAAATTCTTTTAAGGAGGGTACACTACTAAAATATCCACCTATCCCTACAGATTTATCCATAATGGCAAACGGTAGCCCTTATGGATTTATCTGTAGGGACCTAAAATGTCTCCGTAGGGCCAAAAGCCGCAGGTGCAAGTCTTCGCTCTGAACATGTCCTTATGAAGACAAAATTGTCCCTACGGCTTAAACCGTAGGGGCATTTATCCATAAGAATTACTCCGCAGGGACATAATCTTTTAAAAAAATTTCTATTAAAAAAATAAAATAATTGTACCTACGGAGTAATACGTAGGGCCTTATAAATGCCATTACGGATTAATCCATAGAGGCAAGTTTTACCCCTATTACTAAGTCCATAGAGACAATATCAGATTTTATGATATTTTATCTCTACGGATAAATGTGTAGGGTCAAAACTTGCCACTACGGATTAATCCGTAGGGGCCACTGTTGTCCCTACAGATTAATCTGTAGGGGCATTATATCAGTTTTTTTTTAAATTAAGGGGCTTCCCGTTTTTTCCCCGCCCTGTGCACAATAATATATATATATATATATATATATCCAAATGCAGAAATATTTGTAGACAAAATCTCACGCATAATATATAAAAGAAATAAACAAACAAAATACGAAATCATTGTAAACATCCAAACAACTACCGATATCGTCCAAAACATATAATATGTATCAAATAAGTACATCCATCCTGAAAAATATAAATAAACCTATCCTAGCTCGTTCCAGTTCCTCCACCTTTGATAAACATTGTAATCTAGTGCATCTACTCCTCAGTACAGCCCTGGGTCGACAAAAGCTCGGCTAATGAAGGAGCGGTCTGTGCAAGAGTCGGAGTGGTCTGTATAGGAGTCTGAGTGGGCTTTGGAGCTATAGGAGTGGCCTGCGCAGTCGTAGCCGAGGTAGTGGCTTGCTGAGCTGCAGTCGAAAGAGAGGCATGTGGAGCAGCAGCCGAAGTAGCATGTCGAATCTGTAAAATTTTGTGTTTATATAATAAACGAGTAAGAACAGTGTACTAGATTTTAGTGGAATTCGTATCATTATTGGATTTTTGCAAAATCGTGAATTTATATATTTTTTGTTGAGATTCCACACGTTATGTAGAAATTCATATGTTATGTATGAGAATTTATATATGTTGAAATTCCATACATTCAGGACTATACTTTTTTCTCCCAATCTAAGAATATTTAGGGACTTAGACCTATTTTGGGTATCTAGTTTGGAAAACCGTAGTTTATTTTAAGCGAAGATAGAAATGATACTTACTCTAACTTGTAAGCCCGTATCTCTCCTTAATTGGATGCTTGGTTTTGGAGTTATCTAATTTACAAAACAATGTTTTCTTCTAAAGTTTTGAGTTTGGATAATCATATACTACTATCTATAATATGATATAATATTTTACTATAATAAGTAATATACTTACTGAGATCTCCTTCAACTCCTCAAAGTGAGTATTGTCTAACCTGTAGGGATGGTCTAGTGGCAGAAAATGCCGATGACCACAATAACAAACCTTCATGCTAAAATTCATCCATTTCGATATTGTATCTTAATGGAAATAAGGGCATAGTTTGTAACCATGTACGGACCAACCTGATAGCACTCCATATGCAGGAAAGTCATTAATTGTCCACATTAATTCCGCATGAATCGTGAAGGTTGTATCTATTTTTGCATCGTAAGTTTCCACACCATCAATGAATAAAGATTTTAACCTATCGATCAGAGGTCGGAGATAGACGTCGATATTGTTTCCCGGTAGGTTTGGTCCGTCAATAAGAAGAGACATCATAAAGTATGATTGATCCATACCCAACCAAGGCGACAGATTATAAATCATCATTACAACGGGCCATGTGCTGTGGCTTCCAGCCAAATAGTTTAATGGGCAGAAGCCATCACTAGCCAGTCCGAGTTTGACATTGTGAGGATCACTACTGAATGTTTGGTGCCTCCTATCAAAATTCTTCCATGTCGGCTAATCTCTTGGATGACTCATTTTTCCATCTTCTCTTGGAGCAGCATGGTGATGCCCAATCACTGCCTCAGCTATCTTATTGCACCTGAATTGCCTCTGCAGCCTCTATGTTATGGAAAAGTATCATGCTATCTTGACAGGTATATCTGGTTTCTTATCAGATTCTTTCGGCTTATATCTAGCCTCTCTGCATGTTGGACATCCTTTCAAATCTAAATTCTCTTTCCGGTATAACACGCAATTTTTGGGACATGCATGAATCTTCTCACAATTCAGACCCAAATCAGACATCATCTTTTGATTTTCGTACTAGCTCTCAGGCACGTTATTTTCCGGAGGCATAGAATTTTTAAGGAACTTCAGAATTATCATGAATGACTTGTTGCTTGATCCATTTAGGCACTTAATCTGGAAAAGTTGGACGAACCATGATAAGATAGAATACTTTGCATTCTCATAAATTAGTCTTCTAGTATCATTCATGAACTTTTTATACTTATCTGCACGTGGTCCTTGACCGGGAGGAATGTCTTCTTCAGTAGGATTATTATCACCGAGGGCAGGCTCTACCATATCTTCCATTTTTTCTCCTAGAAAGAAGTTATCGTTTTCTTCTTCTTCCGCCGCATTACCGTCTTCTCCTTCTTCTTCCGCTGCATTATCATCTTCTTCTTCTCATTTCCCGTGATATAGCCAAGTTGTATAAAGTCCAGTAAAACCATATTTAAAAATGTAAAGCTTTATGATTTCTAACTTCTTCCAGAACTTAATCCCATATCTAATGCACGGACAAAAAATCTTCTCTAACACGATCTTATTATGTGCGCATGCAAATTTAATGAAAGCGACAACTCCTGCGACAAACTTAGATTGTATTCATTATTGCCAATCCACGTATATCCAGTTCTTAACTCTGATGTACTCATGGGCCATATTAGACTGTATAACATATAAATTGTAAGTTATGGAAGTTGGTTTTTTATGATGACTACATTGAGAAATCTAAGAACAAGATGGTTATTGACAAAGAAGAAAATTCGTAGGGACAAGTTTGTCGTTAAAAAATGATAAATTATCGATTAACAAAGTTATGTTTGAAGATACCCAAGTATGAGTTGTATTATGTGTATGTGTGTTCCCATTTATGATTTCGCTTAGGTGTAGAATTGTTAGTGTGTATGTGCTTTGTTATTCATGTTGTATGTGTGTGTTTCAGCTGTTGGGGGTAAGGCTTCTATCCCATTAAGAATGGATAGAGCAGACATCCATTCGTTTGTATTTTCATCCGTTTCGAAAAAAATTCGATAGCGCCTCCCTGCTATTCTCCGAGTACATTGTAATATAATAGATAATTATTTCAATACCGTAAAACAATATTGAAATGAACATCTAATCTATCTTTGTACACGGAGAATCAGTGGAAAAGTACCGACGAAATAACTTGAAACGAATGAAAACATAAGTGAATGCAGGTGTTTGCTTTATACATTCCTAACTTGTCCAAACTGGACAAATCTATCGGTTATCATATGATTGAATCTTCTCATCATATAGACTACACGACGGTTGTTAGCACCGAACGATACCATCCGATATTTAACTACCTTCGTATAGTTTTATGTCACAACGAATATCAAACGTATGTTAACTGATAGACGGGGACTAAGACGCGCTTTGATTTTCACATATGACTATCAACGGGCATATGAGAATTTCATAATATCATCGATTATCATATATACACTTATTATAAGATTTAACTTGAATTGGTTTTACGTTTACGTTTTAATTTCAAGGGTTTGAAGTTTTTAGTTTAGGGTGAAGTTTTTTAAAGTTAAGGGTTTTCTTAATCAAGTTTAAGATTTTGGATTTGGTTCTGGTGTTAAGTTTAAGATTTTAGATTTGGTTCGGCGATAAGTTTAAGATTTTGGATATAGTTCTGGTGTTAAGTTTAAAATTAGTGTTTGGCCTTGTTTAATATGAGAGATCATCATCATCACAAACACACACACATATATCATCAACATTATCATACACACACATATCATCATCAACATTATCACAAACACACATGTTCCCCCAATATTTAACCTAATAAAAGAGCAAAGCTCTGTTGGAATTTAATAAGGCAGAGCCTCATGTGCTCTCCACGAGGGCACCAGCGCCAGAGCCAATCTTATAGGATTAAATCCTATGGTGGCGCCTCACGTGCTCCTCACGTGGGCGCCAATGTGCAAAGCACAGGAGTGCTTCCTGAATAAAAGTTAAATTCTTATATGGCGCCGCACATGCTCTTCACGCGGGCGCCAATGTGCAAAGCACATAAATACCTATCATAAGAACTAAATTCTTAAGTGGCGCCCACGTGCATGACATGTGAGCGCCAGCGCCCAAGTTCATATCAGTAGAATTAAATTCTACATTTCTCTAGCAAAAGTTGGGATATTTTTTATTAAACAGAGCTGTTAGATCAAAGATCCAATGGAGACGATAAATCATTAAAATATATAATTAAATTCTATTAAGAGAAAATATCTCCTAAATCTTTCTAAATAATAAAGATACTTTCGGTTGGATCAAAGATCCAATTATAGAATAAATTTCTATTTTGGAATATATTCCCTCAATCTTTCTAAATAAAAAAGATTGCTCTCTGTAAAACAGAGAACCTTTGGATTAAAAAAACCCAATGGTGATTAAAAATCACCATTTTACAGAATAAATTATGTATAGAGGAAAATATTTCCCTAATCTCGTTAAGAACAAAAAAAAATCATATTCTGTAGAACAGAAATCCTTGGATCAAAGATCCAACGGTGGGTAAAATTCCCCGAACCAATTAAATCAATTGGAATCTCTTAATAAGAGATTTTCTCAAAACCAATTAACAATTTAACTCCTATATAAAAGATCCGAGACTTCAAGTCTCACACACACACACACACACACACACACACACACACAGAGAGAGAACACAGAGAGAGCAAAAGACCATGTTTATCGCCGAAAACCAGAGACGGGGCCGAATAGGCCGTCTTGCCTGAATTTAGGGGCAGATGCCATTTGGGTTTTATCCGTCTACATCTCCGAAGATGCCAAGTTGATTTATGACACCGTATATCGGAGGTTTATACGGATGCGACTGTTGTAGCAGACTTCGTCAGATTCCTCCTCATTTGCGAGGGATTTTTGATTGTGGGGACGCTCTTTCCTGCAGGCGCAAGCCCCTGCAGTTAATTACGTTACCGCGTAGCGATAACCACTTTCTCCTGCTCCATATGTTCACTTCGTGTCGTATGTGTTTGTTTTATTTTGGTTTGCCCGTGGATTGTATACGAAGACTAATTTATGTTGTCGCCAGTAGGGCGTGGATTAGTCCAAACCCATATATTCTTAGATTTGGATTTGGTTTGATTTAAGGATCGTTAACCTCATTTAAGGTTAGGATCAACTTAAATGTTTGTTAAGGATACGTTAGTCTAGTTTAAGACTAAGATCTACTTAACGGGGGTTTAGGATCATTTAGGTCCAACAAAAGAGCGTTTGGACTCAATTGTGTTAGTTTAAGGACGTTACGGTCCATGTTTAAGGACATCATAGTCCATGTTTAAGGATATCATAGTCCATGGAGTTTAAGCACATCATAGTCCATGGAGTTTAGTTTAAGGACGTCACGGTTTGTTATTAGATTAAAGACGTTGCGGTCCGCAGTAGTTTAAGGACGTTACGTTCCGTTATTAGTTTAAGGACGTTGCGGTCCACAGTAGTGTAAGGACGTTACAGTTCATAGTAGTTTAAGGACGTTGCGGTCTATAGAGTTTAAGGAAATCATAGTCCATGTTTAAGGACATCATAGTCCGTAGGGTTTAAGGACGTCATAGTCCGTAGGGTTTAAGGACATCATAGTCCATGTTTAAGGACGTCATAGTCCGCAGGGTTTAAGGACATCATAGTCCATAGAGTTTAAAGACATCATCGTTTAAGGACATCATAATCCATAGAGTTTAAGGACATCATAGTCCACGTTTAAGGACATCATAGTCCATAGAGTTTAAGGACATCATAGTCCATGTTTAAGGACATCATAGTCTATGGGGTTTAAGGACATCATAGTCTATATATTTTGGCTCATCAGTTTGAGGGTGCGCCAAGAGTTATTGGTTATTAGGACCCTCCACCTCTTTGAAGACGTTGAAGAATTACAATGACATATATCAAAGGTGTGGAGAGATGTACCCTTGAACCAATTTCCAGATCGAGGGAAGATGCGGGATGAATATCACTTTAGATGCCATCTGTAGGAGCTCACTAGTCATCTTTGGAACTAAGATCGACTTGGGAAGACCTGAGCATAGGAATTCATTTGATTGATGACCAAAAAGGGTTTTGGTCTCGGGAGACTTAGCTATTTGTGCTAAGGTTGGCCTCTCATAGTGTTAAACACTAGTGTATGCTCAACGCTCACGTGTTCCTACATGAGGTCTTAAAGTAGTGTTAAACACTAAAAATTTGAGGCGCTCACGTGGGGTCACGTGAGGTGCTTGCAGTAGTGTTTAAACACTAAAAATTTGAGGCGCTCACGTGGAGTCACGTAAGGCGCTTGAAGTAGTGTTAAACACTAAAAATTTGAGGCGCTCACGTGGGGTCACGTGAGGCGCTTGAAGTAGTGTTAAACACTAAAAAATTTGAGGCGCTCACGTGGGGTCACGTGAGGTGCTTGAAGTAGTGTTAAACATTAAAAATTTGAGGCTCTCACGTGGGGTCATTTGAGGCGCTGCTTCTCTGGGTTTATCCCCTTGTTTTTTCTGATTGCTAAGTACTATTGGGTCACGTGGGATCACGTGAGGTGCTCCAAAAATGGAAACTGCTTTTGATTTATTCTCTTTTTGCTTTATAAGTGCTAAGCACTATTTGAAGGTCGCGTAGGGTCACGTGAGCCGATCTCAGTTGTCCTCTTTGTTCATCAAGGGCGCTCACATGGGAACACATGATCTATCATTATAATGTTCAAGCACTAATCCTTTCTTTACGTGCATGGAAGTCTTGAGTTTTGGGACGTTCGGGCCCCTTTGTTTTATAAGAATTAAATTCTTTTATAGGGTTAAACCCTATTTTTATTAGAGGAATTAAATTTCTATATGTTCTTGTAAGAATTAAATTCTTTGAACTTAGTTCTTTCCCCTAGGTTTGAATCTACATACCAGAATCTCCCCGATGAGAATTAAATTCTCAACTTGTGGGGAGATCTGCTTCTGCAGATCTTAACCAGAGGAAGAACTAAGTTCTTTTTAGAAGAGTTAAACTCTTGTGGAGGCGAAGAAGGGGTAAGATATTCTCTGTGTTTTTTTCCTTCTCTTATCTAGGGTTTCTTTTTCTTTTTGAGGAAATCTTCTTCTCTCTAGAGAATTAAATTCTCTTTTCTTTTTTAGCTTACCAGGGGGTTTTTCTCTATGTATATCTCTCTATCTCCTTCTATTTTCTGTCTCTATGCTCTTATTAATAAGAGAAAGAAAAGAATCAATTTGTTCAGAAAATCTCTTATTGAGAGGTTTTGATTGATTTTATAATCAACTAAAATGATCTTTTAGATCAATCGGTGAATTTTATTCACCGTTGGATTTTTAATCCAAGGCCTTCTATTTTATAGAAGATATTTCTCTTGTTTTTAATAAGATTAGGAAAATATTTCCCCGTACAGAATTTTTTCTGTGGATTGGAGATTTTTAATCACCATTGGATTTTTAATCCAACGGTGCTCTGTTTTACAGAGCGTAATCCTTCTTGTTTAGAAAGATCTAAGGAAATATTTTCCAAATAGGGCTTTTGATCACTTTTATTTAGAATTTAATTCTATCGGCTCAGAAAGCATAGGAGCCATCACGTGTAGCACATGAGCTCTCAAAGTTAAGCCCACCAAAGAGCGTCACGTGCTGTTACGTGAGTTTTGTTGGATATATGTATGCCCTAGAGGCCATTATATGATAGTGTATGTACTGATGTGTGTGTGTGTGTGTGTGTATATATATATATATTCAGAGGATAGTCTTGCTCGATATGATAGTATGCTATCTGATTGCTCTTTATCATATGTTCACTTGATCATGCTTTTACTCATTTGATACATGTTGATAAAGCCCTTAGGATATTGGCTTGACTACTGGGATTATGATATGGATCATACTAGTGGGACACCTGTAGTTTATAAGCATATCCTTGAAATGTTCCTAGTCGTAGGTATATCGAGACAGGGCATCGATATTCCAGAGTAGACTAGCGTATACCATTCTTGTTCCATATGATGGACGATGGATGATCCCATATCCATCTGGTGTGGTGACACCAAAGATTGTATACGGGTGCTCAATGAGACTGGGTATACTGAACAGACTCACTGAGAACTCCTATGTGGTATTATATCATACGTCGGATAGCAGTTCTCAGGTGACACTGGTACAGGTTAGTCTATAGACCCTAGATCGTCATAGAGTCTTGTGTGTCCTCCCACTATACTTTGATCTCCATCCTACTACGGCTCTACTGAGGCGTATAAACAGGTGGATTTTGGGTACAATCCCGAGGCACATGGAGGCGATAAGCGATAGAAGGGGTTTCGTCTCTCCCGGTATTAAGGGTTGATATTACGCTATGCATGATTGGCTATAACAGGAAGTCCCTAGCCAGGGCTGCTGAGATATTACTGATAAGTGTTATCAGTAGTTTCTCGATCTGTTGTAAACCATATACCGTCATGACTTATTGAGTTATTGGGGTCGACGTTACCATCCCTAGACTCGATATGCAGCATATCTGATGAAGAGACCGGACTGTACGGTAAGTGTTGCCAGTTGGATTGACGGGAGTTTTGACAGGTTCGCTTATTCTTCTTCTGATCGCTCAATACCCAGGTGGCCGTTACGTTTAGCTGACTGCTTGCAGCTTGTAGGTGTTTGATGTGATCATCACCTACTGCCGGCGTATTGACGAGTCTTAGAGTCCCACACAGGAGTTTCCTGGCTCAGGCGAAACGATGTGGTGTATATATGAGATATGTGCGGGAGCTCGATTAAATACGTGTATGTGATGCCGTGTTTTAATCGGGCGTTTTATATTGGTCGGGTCGTATGAGATATGACCGTTTTATTAAATCAAGTGTTGATTTAATATTGACTTTTATCTCATTTAAATAAACCTTTTCTTTATGATGGATGCATGGATGTATATGTACATGTTGATGTGCATACACACATACATACATGCGTTTGTATCATGGTTGATGATACAACAAAGATGACTATATAAGAATTACATGGAAAGTAAATATATTTATATATTAGAATGAGAAAAAGAAAATTGATTTTAAATTATGGTTGACTATTCTTTACTTGACCTAGATTAAACCATGGTTTCATTTTCCTTTGTTATTTTTCTCTCATTCTAAAATATCTAGATATTTATTGACCATGGTTTGAGATGAGATATTTATTCTTGATATTTATCTCTCTCTCATTATCTTTTCTCATTATCTTTTCCAAAAGAAAATAGAGCTCAAGGTTGCCATCTTCTTCTTCCTCCCTCTAGCTCTCTCTTGAGTTTCCAAAGTGAGTGAGGGTAAAAGAAAGAAAAAGGTTTTTATATGAGAACACAACCATATCATCACATTATACTTGTTTAGCCCATAGGTATAGTTTGTTTGCTTCATCATCATTGTGATCTAGTGGACCAAGAAGCTTTGAGCAAAGGTACTCCGGATAGATCATCGTGGATGTAGAGGAAGTTCAAGCTAGCTTGTTCAAATCCTAGGAGATCCAAGGAGTTGCTAGGAGGTCTACAAAGGTTGTATCTCTCCCCACTTAGTGTTAGACACTAGCTGGTATATGATACTAGAACTTGTTACTCTAAATATTCTAGTTCGATTCCTATGTTTGTTTGTTTAACACCTCATAAATTTTTAATATGGCATGTGTGATGCTTGAAAAACCCTAGGTGAGGTGCTAAAGAAACCCTACAGTGGTATCAGAGTCAAGCTAGAATTTTAGACGATGTTAGATATTACGAACACAATACAAACATGAAAAATACGGATTTCTGGAAACCTCAGGTTTGCTCTCTGTCGATTTTTAAATGACCCAGAAAAATTATTTAAACAACTGCAGAAGTTAGCATATAACACCACTAGAGCACACAAGAAAATTGGGGACCATCCATCGGATTTGAACCGATCACTTGCCCCAAAAAAACCGGGGAGGCCTGCCCCTTGAAGTCCCCTGTGCCCCGTTTTCCTTGTGTGCACTGGTATGTTGATTTTGGGTTTCCAGGGATTGTTTGCTAAGCTCAATTTTTCATGTGGTGATTATTGTGCTTATGGGCTATTTCGTAGTATTTCGTAGTCGTAATTTTAACATTGTATTGGTAACTTTGACAATGTTTAACAGTTCGAACAGATTTTCAAACCCCATATTATCACCCCCTCTGAAATTTTCAAGTGTTGTAATTTTCCAAGTTGATTATATTCAATAAGTAGTGCGAGTATTCCTATGGACCCTCTAGAAGAACATACTAACCTTAACTCGATTCTATGCCCACGGAACCGCGATCGAACCTTAGGGTTTGCCGCAGTTCCGTGGTGTCATAGGTGAGGCATTGGTTAACTCCTTCTACGGTTGGACCATAGAAACCGTGGCACGTCTTTTGAGTACTTTCAACTTTGCTCATGTGTTGAGCTCTCGGGGTAACTTGTGGGTGTTTATTTAATTGATCGAAACGTTTAACATCATCATGATATATCTGAATGTAATTGTTTTTCACTTTCTTTTCTGTGACCGTAAGCATAGTATGTGGTGTATCGCCAATTTCATCGCTATACATCAACGACAATTGGGATACGCATACTTGCTTACGTTGATGAAATGTGATGTTATGTGTTGCTGAGATATGTTGTACAGGATCGTTGTGATTGAATGGCCGGGGGTTTTATGTGAGATGAGAGTTTTTATTTTCATTCATGTAAAATTCAATTGTATGTAATATTCTTTTATTTGGGGTGCTTCCGGGTTGAGGATGATGTCACCATTGTTGTATATTATTTACTTTTCCGCATTAGGATAGACCTAAGGAGGGGAGCACAAGTGACCGGGTTCTAGGGTTCAGTGGGAGGTCATCTCGAGGAGTCGAGACCGGGTCACCTAAACTCTAGAATTGGTAGGGTCACTTGCCGCTCTCGTAGGGGTCTTGGGATGTGGGCTTGGCCATTCATCGCGACCGTGGAATCCGTATTTTCTATTGATGGCTAAATAATATGTTAGTTATATGTATGCCCTAGAGGCCATTACTATACATGTGATGTATATTTTAGTGGATGCTTGGACATATATAGGGAGGACTTTCTTGCTCGACATGATAGTATGCTATCTGGTTACTCTTTACCTTAACGTGTATACTGGTTGTCTCTCTGTTACATGTTGGTAAAGCCATTAGGATGTGTACTTGACTACCTGGACTATGATGCGGATCATACCAGTGGGGACAAGGTAGTCCATAAGTACATCCTTCAAGGTCCCTAGTTATGGGTGTATCGAGACGGGGCATCGATATACCAGTGTAGACTAGCGTATGCCTTCTCGACCCATACAGATGGGCGATGGATGATCCCATATCCATTGGTGTTTGACATCAGAGATGATATATGGGTGCTCAGTGGAGACTAGGTACAATGGACGGACTCGCCGAGAACTCCCAGATGGTATTATACCTTACGTCAGATGGCAGTTCTCTGGTGACACTGGTACAGGTTAGTCTGTAGACCCGAGATCGTCATAGAGTCTTGTGTGATTCCCACTGTGCTTTGATTTCCACCTTACCATGTCCAAGAGGGCGTGCAAAATGGTGGTTTTGGGTACAGTCCCGAGTCACATGGAGGCAATGAGCGATAGGAGGGGTTTCGTCTCTCCTGGTATTGGGGGTTGATGTTGCGCTATGCTCGATTAGCCGTAACAGGGAAGTCCCTGGCCAGGGCTGATTTAGAGATATACTGGTAAGTGTTACCAGTAGTTTCTCGACCCGTTATGCGCCTCATATCGGCATGACTTATCGGTTATTGGGGTCTGACGTTTACCACCCCTAGACTTGATATGCGACATATCAGACGAGGAGACCGGACTGTACGATAGTGCCACTGTCAGGCTTTTGCAGGGGTTGGAGCGGGCTTGCTTGCTGATCTTCTGATCGCTCAATACCCGGGTAGCCGTTACGTCCAGCTAGTACCGCTGACGGCTTGTGGGTGGTTGATATGATCATCATCTACTGCCGGCGTATTGACGAGTCTTTAGAGTCCTAATAGAGGTTGTACTGGCTCAGGCAAAACGAGATAGGAGCGCATATGTGATATGTGCGGGACCGAGAATAATGCGTGTATGTGATACCGTATTATATTCTCGCAATGTTTGTATCGATTGGTTGTATGCAATATAACCTAGTTATCGAATCAAGGATTGATTCGATAAGTCGATACATTGATATTAGTCGGTTATATGCGATATGACCAGATCATTAAATAAAGTGTTGATTTAATGATTTAATGCATAATTATATATTTGATATATTATTTTACATTAACTAGTATTGGTTCACTTTAGGGTTTTTCTCATATGAGCAAAACTTTAATGTATATATATGATATATATTAAAATTGTGTTTTCATTTTGTATCATGTTTGATGATACACTTGTCATGGGTGTATGAGACATACACCATTATGTATATATTGATATGGTTTTAATATTCAAAGTAAATACAAAATTAGTGAGTATTTGTTCATAAGCATGAAGCTTCATGAAGCTTATGGTGCTTTGACCAAAGTCCACTAGTTTTGTTTTACTTAGGATTTTATAAACCTAACCACTATAACTCACCATGGTTATGTCTCTACATGAGTTAAGGATATGATACTTACTCACCATGGTTACCACTCTCTCTCTTGGAAAAATTTCATTCTCATTTTGAGCTCATCTTCTTCCTCCTTCATTACTTGCTAGGGTTCGAAAAAGAGAGAGAATCAAAGTGAGAAAAGAAATTCTAAAGTGTACTCATTTCCTATCTCACCATCCTCTACTAGACTAGCACTTTAGTTTAGGGTGTTTGCTTCACTAATTCTCAAATTAGTGAAGTAGAAGCTTGAGTCCGTATTCCCTCGACGGAGATCATCTTCGGTATCGAAGACTTCAAGCGATCCCGTTGCGATTTCCTCATGGAGCCGTCCGAGAGTCCGGGAGTTGGTTGATCGCAGTGAGGGGACTACATCATGGAGATTAAGAAGTGAAGGACCGATCTACAAAGGTTGTATTTCGTATTCACTTAGGGTTAAAGTGTTTAGCTTGCATAGTGTTCGCCTAATATCTAGTTAACGATCTTGTTTGGGGTTATTCGGCACGGCTAAATTTTTAATCCGGCATGGTCGATGTCTTGTAGAGCATCATTAGAGTGCCTAGTAACCCTACAGTGGTATCAGAGCCAGGCTAGAGCATTAGGCGATGCGTTAACGAAGTTAAAACTCCGAACGAACCGAGAAACCTCAAATTATACCCTTTTCTGTACATTTTTTAAAATCTGGGATTTCGTGAAGTTTGGATCTTTTAATCCCTCTTCAATTCTTCAATTCCTCTCATTTCAGAAACCATGCCTCTTGAATCCATGGCCACAAAATTGTTGTTTGTCCTTACCTCAAAACCCATAGCATTCTTGGTAAGGATACAATATAGCCACATCCAGGATCATTTGGACCACGATAGAAGCTGCGGCCAAAGAGCTTCTCACCGACGTTTGGTGGCTTGCGACAGACACGTCGTGCAAGAGGAGCACCATAAAAACAAGAATTTGTTGGTTCTAGGCCTAGCTAGGGAAGGGGAGCTCGAAGATGAATCCATAGCGAATTTATTAAAAAACACCCAAATCCTCAACCTCTGAATTTCGGTTTTGTTACACCTCGCTTCCCAAAAAAAGTGAAGAGCTAATGTGACATGGTCTACAACCTAACTGTATTAAAAATGATCTATTTCAATGTATTTACATTAAGCGTATGAATATTTATAACATATAGGATATGTACTAAAACGAACTAATAAAAGCGGAAGGCATTTATTTCCATTAACAAAAACTTTATTACATCCCAAAAGAAATGAGTAAAATAAACTAAATATAGTTTAATTATATCGAAGGAAAGGAGCAAAGCCCTAAACATGTGGGCAAACAAAAAATTGCAACTAGCTAATCTTCCATTGCCAAATCCGCATAATTTTCATTAGTAGGCTCTACACTTTGATCCTCATCATAATACCCGTCCTCATCTAACAGACATTGCAGAGATAGAGAAGAGAGAAAAAACGAAAGTCCGTCAGCGAGTTACACTCGGATAAGATGTTGGATATGTATGCCATAGAGGTCTGTATTGTATAGAATAATGGGGATATGTATATGTTGGATATATATGCCCTAGAGGTTTGTATCGTATAGGATGCTGGGGATATGTATGTACAGGATAATCTTGCTTATTTATATAGTATACTATTTGAGTTGTCTTTATCTGAACATGTGTATTTGTTTTTCTTACCGTTTTGTAATGCTTATACATGTTGATAAAGACTCGTTACAGTAGTATACTATTTTGTTTTGTTTTTATCTTATATATGCATATGTTATACTCGATATCATATATGGCGGATACATATTGATAAAGCCCGTAGGATTTTGCTTGACTACCAACGTTATGATGGCAATCATATTTGTGGGAGTTGGGTGATCTATAAACACATCCTTAAAGTTCCAAGTCGCAGGAGTATCGAGACTGGGCATCGATATTCCAGAGTAGACTTATGTATACATTTCTAGACCCCAACGGGGGCTCACAGCCATTGGTGTGATCATATAAGATTGTATACAGGTGCTCACTGGGGGTGAGTACACTGGACGGACTTGCCGAGAACCTCTAGATGGTATTATACCTATCGTCAGATAGCGGTTCTTAGGTGACATGAGCACAGGTTAGTCTTTAAACCTGAGATCATCATTTGTCTCGTGTGAGTTCCCGCTATACATTGATCACTACTCTACCATGGCTCTACTAAGTCGTGCATACAAGTTTTGGTTGGGTACAGTTCCGAACCACATGGAGGCAGTGAGTGATTGTCAGGGATTCATCTCTTCCGGTATTGGGAGTCGAAATCATACTGTGTCCGGTTGGACAGAACCATAAAAACTTGGTCAAGGCAGTTGAGATTTACTGATGGTTAGATCAGTATTTTCTCGGATCGGTCCTGAGCCAAATTGACACGACTTATCAGGTTATTGGGAGTCTGACGTTTACTACCCCCTAGACCCGGTATGCGATATGCTTAGACGAAAAGACCGGACTGTACGGAGATCATCACGGATAAGCTCAGTAGGGGTCTGGATGAGCTTGCTCGTCCGCCTTCCTTTCGACAGGTACCTAGGTAACCGTTACGTGCAGCTAGTGCCGCCGACGTGCTTGTGGTTAGCCCCACTGCCAGCGTACTGTCAAGATTTCAGAGTCCCACATAGAGGGTTTCTCTTGTTCAGGCGAAATGATGTAGTGGCTGTATTTTGATACGTGCAGGATTTCGATCGAATGATAATACAAGCCGGCTTACGATTAACCCAGATTATTAAATCGGGTATTGATTTAATAATTTCATATACATATTTTGATATGTATATTTTAGTGTTATCTGGGCTTTCGATCGGACAGTTGATTATACTAGCCGGTTTATGATTAAGCCGGATTATTATATCAGGTATTGATTTAATAATTTACATATACACATTTCGTTATGTATATTCTAGTATTATATTCTGTGTATGGGTATTCATATTTTGATACGAATACGGGTATGTATATACGGTAGAGTGTATTCCGTATTTATACGGAAAACATTCTAGAAGGAGGACAGCCCATTTCCATGTTTTTTCTTTTCTTGAAAATTGAAATGAGATGGATGGGTGAGGTGGCAAGGAGAATGGTGTGAAGCATGGTTGAATAGGGTATAATTCATTTGTCTACGCTATTCAAGCATGGTTGGATTTTATATTTGCAAAATTCATTTGATAAAACCATACTTGTATTATTTGTTTCATGATGAGATTTTTCATTTCAATTCATTTGTCTACACTATTCAAGTATGGTTGGATTTTATGTTTGCAAAATTTATTTGATAAAACCATGCTTGTATTATTTGTTTTATGATGAGATTTTTTCATTTCACCATTCTCTTTCTCTCTCCATTCTTGAGCTCCTTCTTTCTCTTCACCCTACACACTCATGAGTTGAGAATCAAGGGTGAAGAGAGGTAGGAAAAAATATTAGAACAACAAACTACATCACTAGACATTTTAGATTAGCAACCTAGAGCTTTTAATTGCTCCACTAGGTTTTTGTGTGGAGCTAGAGCCATGAACCACATCTCTCGGATGGATCATCTTCGACGGAGGAAGATCGGAGATCAAGCTCGATCGTGGAGACCCTATGGAGCTAAGGATGATGGTAGAAGACCGAAGGACACGAATCTTTCGATATGACTCTCTTATCACAGTAGCTAAACTCCTCATGTTTACTAGTTTAATGTTTGGTTAGATTCTAGGTAGTTGTTTCTAGCACCAAGTTTTTAAAAGTTAAAGTTTTTCGTTCCGCAACGGCCGCGGTTGGCGGCCAAGACGCCAGGAACTCCAACATGGTATCAGAGCCACCCAAACATTATAAACTAGTAGTAGACAATGCTTTAGTTTCAAAACCGAAAAATTCCGATTTTCGAAAACCCTCTCTCTGTCCAAAATATTTTTGGTCTCTGAAATTTTTTTAAACAAGTGCAGAGGCTTACTCTTGATATGATTGTGACACAATGAAAACGAGGAATTTTCACCAAGATAAAACAGCTAGAATCCTTCATATTCCCGCTACCGGCGGTTTTGTGGTGTTCTATGGTCCTTGTTTTCATTCAGTGTCTTGGGTTTTAAGAATTGGGATTTTTGGTCTTGTATGATTTGCCCCAGATTTCACTTTGTGTTATGTTTGTTTTGGGGCAGCTTGGAAGTTTTAGAACTTGAAAATTTTGCATCGTTGATCTCTGTGATGTGGTGTAGGTGTTTTCAAACATCGTCTATTTGCTATATGTCATTTAGACGGGGTTGCACATATTTGCTTTTGCTGCTGTATGTTTATATCTGTGATGGTTTATTCGGATTGTCATGTTGGATATCCCTTAGTTCAATGGTAGTTGTACAGTTTAGATTCATTTGTATATTCATTATTTCGGAGCAAGCGTCTGACATGTGGACTATCGTCTCTGCCAGTTTGTATATTCTTTTAATGGGGCACGGCCGGGTTGAGGTCGATGTCACCATTGTATATATTTTTCGTTTATGTACTAGGATTACCCCGTGGAGGAGTGCTCAAATAGCGAGGTTCTAGAGGGAAGCGGGACTGCATCTTATGGCATTGAGACCGAGGGGGCCTTACTCTAGAATTGGTGGGCTATTCGCCGCACTTGTAGGGGGTATAGAATGACCACAAAGGGGTGCTCAAGTTGCCGGATTTCATGAAGTGCTGGATGGCCATTCACTTAATTGATTGGGGTTGCCTCACTTCCGGGATTTGCGGGTAACTTGCCGCACTCGTAGGGGTCTTGGTTCTACATTGTACAGGCTATCTACACGATCGGGAAATGTCGAGTTTCATTTGTGGCTTAAATGGAACCCAGGGCTCCTAGATTATCCACTATTCCATGTTGCTTATCGTTGTTTTGTGATGTTGCTTATATCGTGCATGGAACGAATGGTTATATATATATATATATATATATATATATATATATACTAGTAGAAGTTGTATATGTTTTGCATCTGCGCTAGTCCAGCCCCCGCTTTGCCGTTAGTTAAGTAACCTAACGGTGCATGATGCGGCCCCGTGGCGAATGTAGATGGCATATACGTATATTTTATTTTCGTTCTTTTCTGGTGTGATAAGATTTAATTGATAGGACCGCATTAATTCTGATTAATATAAGGAAAATTAAACCTAAAAGATGTTGTTGGAACAAATTTCGAAAAACTATAGTCATATTTTTTCGCTTTAAATAGTAGTATTCAATTAGGAATATCCCGCATCTCATTTAAGGAAGCAAGAGCCTAGATCCCTTCACGAGGAGTGACATGTTGAGCAAAAGTTTATGTTACTATAGATTACTCGGTTTTCTTCAAAACCACTAGTTTTAAAAACGGAGCCTAAACCACTCCTTTTCAAAACTACTCGATTCTTTCAACAATATCAAGTTCGTTGCATTAAAGAGTTTTTCGCCAAAAACCCATCCGTATCCCTCCGTCATTTCTTACTAGTATCATTTAGTATTCATGCTATGTATGTTGCCCTACATCAAAGCATATTGAATAGTAGCTGGGTAATACTTGTTTGCTGCATAGATATAAGATTATTTAGGACAGTCATACAGTTATTTTGGCCTACGTCAAGAACCTGTATGGATGGGTCTAAATTAATTCAGAATAATGACGGGTTGAACTTGACTAACGACTCATGATATGTTGGCCTACGTCAAGGTCATAAGCGTTAGGGGCAAAAACCACATCGGGGGTTTCAAATATACAGGAACCTTGCTAATGTTGCATACCTTCTGGATTGTGATGATTAGAGTGGCTTCCATCTAGGTTATCACACGATGATAATTAGATCCCGATCCTACTGATGAGTAAGATTACTCTTGGGAGATATTTTTCACTTCACAATTAGCTAAACTATCAGGTGTCTAGAAAGGTGTTAACGGGGCTACACCTTTACGGAAACGAGGTTTATTCTAATTAGGTCTGTGCGAGAGCACGGGGAATCTCCTTTTGAGTACCAACACCCACCTGGTTAAACGGTTAGCGAACTTATAAGGTGTAAATGATCCCGACTAGTTCTCCTTTTAAAGGTTTGGAAAAGAATTCGAGAAAACAGTGGGAGCCATCCTGATTAGATAAACTAATAACCAATCTAACCTTGCAAGAGCGCACACTGAGTGTTTCTTTTCTCTCTCTCTCCACGTAGCAACAATGTCACGCCTTAATCAGGATAATAAAATGTTTGATTTGACCGAACTAGCTTATTACACTGGGCTGAGGAACGTCAGTTCGGCTCTAACTTATGACAACTGTCACGAGTATGAGCAAGGGAAAGAAGACTGTAAGGAATTCCGGATGACCTTAATGCAGGAGAAGCATTCTAATGCATCTTCTTTGGGTATATTTGTTATTAAAAACTATTTTTCGGTCAACCCTACCTCCTGAGTACTAGATACCGGGTCAGGATCTCATATCTGTAATTTATTATAAGGACTGAGAAAAAATAGAATGGTTAGACCGAATGATATGTTCTTCAGAGTAGGGAACGGAGTACAAGTTGACACTAATACCGTCGGTGAATATCACCTAGTATTGCCAAGCGGCAATACAATGATTTTGAACAACTGCTACTATATACCTTCCATGTTTTGCAATATTATATCAGTTTCTTTACTTGATAAAGATGGATATAACTTTGTTCTAAATAGAAATATCATGAACATTTACCTTAATCATGTACTGGTTGCAGAAGGTACATTTTGTAATGGTATCTATGTTCTTAATCAAAACACAGTCTTCAATATACAAAACACACATAAGAGAAAGAGTTCAGATACGAACGAAACCTACTTGTGGTATTGTAGACTTGGTCGTATTGGTGAGAAAAGACTAAGTAAGTTGTATAAGGATGAATATCTGAATCCATTTGAATTCTCATCCTATGAAACTTGTCAGTTTTGTCTCAAAGCAAAGAAGACCAAATCTCCATTCACCGGACACGGAAAAAGAGCTATAGAGCTCTTGGGACTCATAAACAGTGATGTATGTAGTCTGATATCTATACATGCAAGGGATGGGTTCTCGTACTTCATTACATTCACTGACGATCTCTCTAGATTTGGATATGTGTATCTTTTGAAACACAAATCTGAAGCTTTTAAGAAATTCAAAGAATTCAGAAATGAAGTAGAGAACCAGACTGGCAAAAGCATCAAGATCCTCCAATCTGATAGAGGATGGGAGTACTTAAGTACGGAATTCCTGAAATACCTGAAAGAGAATGGTATTCTTTCTCAGCTTACTCCTCCGTACACACCATAGCACAACGGTTTATCGGAACGGAGGAACCGTACCCTATTGGATATGGTTCGCTCCATGATGAGTAGTGTTGATCTGCCTCTTTCATTTTAGGGACATGCGCTTCAGACAGCGGCATCTCTGTTGAATCAAGTTCCGACCAAATCAGTGTCTACCACTCCATATTTCATATGGAGTCGAAAGAAACTATGTTTTAAATTCATTAAGATATGGGGTTGTCCGGCTTATGTTAAAAAGCAAAATTCGGACAAACTGGAGGCACGATCGATTCTTTGTAAGTTTGTAGGATATCCTAAGAATTCATTAGGATATATGTTCTACCACACTGAGGAACAGAAGGTGTTTGTGTCTCGCCACGCCAACTTTTTGGAAAAGGAATTTCTTGCAAAAGAAATTAGTGGGAGCACGGTAGAACTAGAAGAAATTCTGGAACCACAAACTGAAACTGAAAATTTGGTGGAACTTCAGAATTCAATAATCCCGGACGAATCTTAGCCACTCCGCAGATGTAGTAGGATTTCTCATCCGCCCGAGAGATACTACGGTTTTCTCATAGATGGGGATTGAGAGGATTGCATTTTGGAAGAAGATGATTCTACTAGTTTTAAGCAGGCCATTACTGTAGGGTGTTTTTCATCACCCCGTTGAGATGGGAATACGCTTCGCTTGTCAGGCATACTACAGATTCCCCCTGCCTAGGGTAGGCCGGAGTTTATTGATTGTGGAGATCCGAATCTCTGGCAGCCGCGAACTAAGCTTCCGTTAATTACCCCTCGTCTTTGGAGCGAGGGAACCTCCGATTGACGGATCAAACTGGACATGTGAACTCAATGTGCAGTATGCGTATGTGTGTCTTGAGGGGTTTTGGATATATCGGGGGCCTCGCAGAGTTTACGAAGGTCCCGCTATCCGAATAACGGGCTGGAGGACAAGAGGGCTAGCAGCCCCCTTGCGGGGTACAGGGCAGCGCCCCGTTAGAAATTTTTTTCTGACAGGGGACGGTGTTATGGAATGTGTGTGTGTGTGTATAAAGGGAAAATAGCGTCCAAAGGACACATGTGCGCCGGCGCCTCACGTGCCTAGCACGCGAGCGCTGGGCGCCGGCGCCGGTGCCCCACGTGTTTGGCACGCGAGCGCCGGTGCCCTACGTGCTTGGCACGCGGGCGCTAGACGTCAGCAAGAAAAGGGGCTTAACCCCTACACTGGGAGTTGTACTCCCGATTAACTTTTGGAGTTGAACTCCTGAAAAAGAGGACGGAGGGGCTTAGTCCCTGCACTGGGAGTTGTACTCCCAAAAAGAAAGATATATATATATATATATATATATATATATATATATATATATATTTGTGGAGTTAAACTCCTAAGATATTTTCGAAGATGATGAAAGGGGGCTTCTTTCTTCTCCCTTGAGCCCTAGGTTTTCTCTTAATCCTTGGATCTTTCCCAGTGGGATTTTTGGAGGTTGGTCTCCTTCTTCCTCCTCTCTATTGGCTGGATCTTGGAAAAATGAGGGTGAGATTTTAAAAATCTCATCTTTTGGAGATTTGATTGCAGATTCGCGTTCCCATTTAAGGTTTTTTTGGTGAAAAACTATTTCTTTTGGGAAAAGAAATAGTGAAAGTCTTGATTTAATTAAAAAAAGAGGAAGAAGGTTTAGAACCTTGAGCAAGGAGAAGGAGGTACAGAAACTATAATTTTGGGGGAGAATGAATTGTTTTTATTTCATTATCATGTTGCCTTTTATAGGCTTACAAATTTATACATAGCCCCTTAGGCTTTACAAAATGGCATTTTGCCTATCCCATGCCTCATGTGCTCATTTCTTTTGCACATGAGCCATGAGTTTACAAAAAAATTGGTTTTATACCATTTTTTCTTACATTTATTCATAAAATTACATCAAACTTATTTTTGACATGGGGGAGGCCGGCTGCTTCATGTTCGGGCTTGACTTGGGCATGGGCCCACTTGGCCTAGGCTTGGGGCCAATTGGCTTGGGGTTGACTTTGACTTTGACTTGGTCACCGGGGTATAATTTTTTGACCCCAACAAAGTGCCCCTATCAATAAATGCACCACGCGTGTATATGTTGTGTGCATGAAATTGATGGATCTCATTCGCGTAGTGTGACTTGATTTGGTTCCCACTTTTAGGAAGCTGGCACTACCCTTTTTATGACATGGACGATCGATGCTTGACGTGTCTCCTAGACGGAGTGTCGGTGTATGACGTATCCCCAAGGCGGAGTTTATATCTTGGACGTTTTCCCGAGACGAAGTGTCTGTATATGACGTTTCCCCGGTACGGAGTGTCGCTGGTCGACGTTTCCCCAGCACGGAGTGTCTGCGGTCGACGTTTCCCCGGCACGGAGTGTCGCTGGTCGACGTTTCCCCGGCACGGGGTGTCTGTGGTCGACGTTTCCCCGGCACGGGGTGTCTGTGGTCGACGTTTCCCCGGCACGGATTATCGCTGGTCGACATGTCCCCGGCACTGAGTGTCGCTGGTCGACGTGTCCCCGGCACGGAGTGTCTGTTTGATGTTTCCCCGGCACGGAGTGTCAGTATATGATGTTTCCCCGGCACGGAGTGTCGCTGGTCAACCTATCCCCGATACGGAGTATCGCTGGTTGACGTTTCCCTGGCACGGAGTGTCGCTGGTCGACTTGATTCCGAGGCGGGGCATAATTGTTAGTTATATGTATGCCCTAGAGGCTATTACTGTACATAGGATGTATATTGTAGTGGATGCTGGGACATATATAGGGAGGACTTTCTTGCTCGACATGATAGTATGCTATCTGGTTACACTTTACCTTAACCTGTATACTGTTTGTCTCTCTGTTACATGTTGGTAAAGCCCTTAGGATCTGTACTTGACTACCTGGACTATGATGCGGATCATACTAGTGGGGACATGGTAGTCTATAACTACATCCTTCAAGGTCCCTAGTCGTGGGTGTATCGAGACGGGGCATCGATATACCAGAGTAGACTAGCGTATACCTTCTCGACCCATATAGATGGGCGATGGATGATCCCATATCCATCGGTGTTTGACATCAGAGATGATATACGGGTGCTCAGTAGAGACTGGGTACACTGGACGGACTCGCCGAGAACTCCCAGATGGTATTATACCTCACGTCAGATGGCAGTTCTCTGGTGACACTGGTACAGAGTAGTCTGTTGACCCGAGATCGTCATAGAGTCTTGTGTGGCTCCCACTGTGCTTTGATTTCCATCTTACCACGTCCAAGAGGGCGTGCAAAACGGTGGTTTTTGGGTACAGTCCCGAGTCACATGGAGGCAATGAGCGATAGGAGGGGATTCGTCTCTCCCGGTATAGGGGGTTGATGTTGCGCTGTGTTCGATTGGCTATAACAGGAAATCCCTGGCCAGGGTTGCTGAGATTTACTGGTAAGTGTTACCAGTAGTTTCTCGAACAGTTATAGACCTCATATCGACACGACTTATCGAGCTATTGGGGTCTGACGTTTACCACCCCTAGGCGAGATATGCGACATATCAGACGATCAGACCGGACTGTACGGTAGTGTTACTGGTCGGATTCACTGGAGTGTGAGCGGGCTTGCTCGTCGATCTTCAGATCGCTCAATACCCGGGTGGCCGTTACGTTTAGCAGACCGCTTGCGGCTTGTGGGTGTTTGATATGATCATCACCTGCTGCCGGCGTATTGACGAGTCTTTAGAGTCCTACACAGAGGTTTCCTGGCTCAAGCGAAACGAAATAGAAGCGCATATGAGATATGTGCGGGACCGAGAATAATACGGTATGTGATACTGTATTCGATTCTCGCGATGTGACATTGATCGGTTATATGCAATATAGCCGGGTTATCGGATCAAGTGTTGATTCGATAGGTTGTTACTGATGATACCGGTCGGTTATGTGCGTCATGACCGGATCGTTAAATCAAGTGTTGATTTAATGATTTAATGCGTAATTGTATATTTGATATATTACTTTGCATTAACTAGTATCGGTTCACTTTAAAATGGATTTTCTCACTCGGGTGTGCGCATTGCATATGCGATATGTTTTTGTGCATTTTATTGTATCATGTTTGATGATACATGATGACTTGTGCTTGTGTAAAGATTAAACCATGGTTATATGAATGGTTAGGGTTTTATATACTTATTCATTTATTTATATTTATTATTCTTTTAAGGAAAAGAAAAGAAAAATGGTGGCATTATTTTGTTTATTCATGAAGCTTCATGAATACTTTGACTTAGTCACCATTTTTTTCTTCATTCCTAACCTAACCATTCACTTAACTTGGGTTTAGTCTCTATACATAACCATGGTTAAGTTATGATAAAAATTGGATTATTCTTTTCTTTTTAATTATTCTTATCATAACTTATTCTTCTTCTTCTTCCTTGAACTCCATGAAGAAAGCTTGCTACTCCAATGGCAAGTGAAGAAAATGAGTGAGAAATCCAAAACTAAAGTCTACCCACTTCCTATTTCTTCATCCTCTACCTCTTGCCAAGTAGTAGAGTGTGTTTACTTCACAAGTTTCATGACTTGGTGAAGTTGTGAGCTTGATCTAGCGATGCCTCGACGTAGATCATCTTCGGCATGGACATCGACGACCTAGCTCCCTTTTTCTCCGACGAAGCCGACTCTAGAGCCCGGATTCTTTTTGGACAGCGGAGACGACTTGGTTGCGGAGCTATGGAGGTGGAGCACCGGATCTACAAAGGTTGTATTTCCGTTTTCTCATTAGTTAAGTGTTAACTAGTTCATTGTTCGCCTAGACATCTAGTTATCGATCCGTAGTTTAGGGTTTGTAGGCACCATAATTTTTGAAATTGTCATGGTTGATGGCTTGGGAGACCTCACTAGCGTGCCTAGGAACCATACAGTGGTATCAGAGCCTAGATAGAGCCTTAGGCGAAGTCTAGACGGATTTTGAAGTCCGAACGACCCAAAACCGAAACCCAAAATATGCTCTCTGTACTTTTTCTAAAAACAGTGATTTTTCAGTATTAAAAATATGCAGAAAAACCAGCAGAGAAATATAAGAATTTCGGCACAAAAATTTTTTGATGAACAGTACTTTTTCGCGCGGATCCGCGGCATAAACTAGTATAATGCGGCGCATCAGCGGCTAGAATGTGACGTCATCATCTACTTTTTGTATAGTAATTCATTTTGTCTGGTGTTGGTTTTTCTGTGAATTTTTAATATTTAATCCAGAGTTGAATTTTCTGCATTTGTTTTGGGGATTCGGTATTTCGATCGGGGTATCAAATTTTGTCCGTGTGGCTTTCCGGATAAATTTTAGAATATGTTAAAAAGTTCGACCGGATATAAATACCCACTTTTTCCCTTGTCGGGAAATTTCCAAGTGTTGGATTTTTCCGCAGTTTAACGACGTTCTAAGTAGTGCAAGTAACGCGATGGTCCCTCTAGAAGACAACAAACCTTAACTCGATTATGTGACCGTCCTGAACTGCCCTTTGAACCTTCGGGTTTGGGGCAGTACGGCGTGCCACATGTGAGGCGTTGGCTTGACCCTTCTACGGCTGGACCGTTGGTACTGAGGCACGAACGGAATATTGTTAGACTTGTTTCATGTGTTGATCTGTATCGGGAAAACTTGGGTGTTCGATTGTTCGATCGGAAAGTTTAACATTTTCTGTTTATCTGGAATGGGATACAATAATTGGAATTCACAAAAGTTATGAGATAACTAAATGAATGTTATAAACATAGCAGTTTAGTCTCACTTGATCGGTTGCCACGGAATTTTGATGTGATCAAAAGTCCGTCGCAATCACGAAGCGTACGCGGATACTCGCCGGGTAAACTTAATAGACAGCTTCACTCCATAGCCCCGACCAAGTGACTATAGGAGAACCCCCTCGCCGAAAGCATCCGTTCGGGTGCTCGCGGCAGCGGTGTTCCGCCTTGGTGCACTTCGTCGACGGTATCGGGGGTGCGGCCGTCTACTGAAGTTTGCGACGAGCATTCGATCAGTATGTCGGGAATCTTGTTGAATTGCCCGACTTGATATTGAAAAGAGTTTTCGATAATGAGACTAAAATGCGGGGTTTATAATTGTTAGGCATGCGATGTCTAAGTAATTCATTTGGTCAGGCATGTGATGTCTGAGGTGGTTGCGGATTCCAACTGTTGTAGTTTTACACTTTCTTTTCTGTGACCGTAAGTGTAATATGTGATATCGCCGGTTTTGTTGCTATACGTCAACGACAATTGGGATGCGCATATTTACTTACGTTGATGACATGTGATGTTATGTGTTGCTGGATATGTTATATTGGATCGTCGTCTTTGAATAGCCGGGGGTTTTTATGTGAGATGAGTGTTTTTCATTTTCATTCATGTAAAAACTTGTATGTAATATTCTTTTATTGGGGCGCTTCCAGGTTGCGGAAGTTGTCACCTTTTGTATATTATTTACTTTTCCGCACTAGGATAGACCCAAGGAGGAGGGCACAAGTAACCGGGTTCTGGAGTCCAGTGGGAGACCAACTCGAGGAGTCGGGTCCGGGTCTCCTGACTCCAGAATTGGTAGGGTTGCTTGCCGCTCTCGTAGGGGTCTAGGGGTGTGGGTTTGGCTATTCATCACGACCGTGTAATCCGTGTTTTATACTGGCTCGTATTGAAAACACGGACGTCCTAGTATATCCAATATTTCATATGATTCTTCTGCTGCGATATCTGTGATGTGATCATGTGATGTTTCTGTGATGGATATAGTATATAGTATATATGATATATTATATAGATGTTACTTATGTTTTACACCCGCGCTAGCCCTGCCCCGCTCTGTCGTTAGTTACCTAACCTAACGGTGCACGAGGGGACATCGAGGCGAATGCGGATGGCATAAGTGTACGTCGTATTTATCTGTGATGTTTAGGTACTTAAATGATGGGACTTCATTAATGTGATTAATGAAATAAAAGAAACCTAAGATGTTGTAGAATCGAATTTCAAAATAAAACAGGTAGCTACAGTTCTTGCTTTGCATAGCGGTATATATGATATATCCTGCACCTTATTCGATAAGGAAAGGACCGAGATCCCTTCACCGGGAGTGACTCCTTTAGCAATAACTGGCAGATGCTACACACTCGGTTTGTTTGTTGATTGCTTTTAAGAGTTTTTGCTTTGCACAGTGATATATGTGATATATCCCGCACCTCATTCGACGAGAAAAGGACCGACGATCCCTTCACCGGGAGTGACTCCTTTAGCAAAACTAGAAAAGCCTCAAAAACACTCCATTTCAAAATTCATTCGATCCTGCAACGATATCAAGTTCATTACGCAATAGGTTTTCAGAAAAACCTGTCGTAGCCGTCCGTCATTTCAGATAAGTAGTAGTTAGTATTCGTGCTGCGTTTGTTGGCCTTTGTCAAGGCGCAGTGTGCGGTAGCTAACTGGTGCTTATCTGCTTATGCATATGATGCAGATTGAGTTAGGGTAGTCGTGCGACCTTGTTGGCCTTTGTCAAGGGTCGTGCGGGTGGGTTTAATTCAATCAGGAAATGACGGGTTGAACTTGACTAGCGTCCTATGGTTTGTTGGCCTTTGTCAAGGTCATAGGAGGTTAGGGGCAAAATATTATCGGGAATTTCAAGTGTTGAAATTTGCAATGAGATTGCATACCTTCTATGAGATAGTTGGATCCCGATACCCGCTGCGAGTAAGTGTTACTCCTGGGAGAGTTTTATACATTACAATTAGCCGATCAAGTAGGTGTCTAGAAAGGTGTTAACGAGGTTACGCCTCTGGGAAAACGAGATTTACATTAATTAGGTTCGTGCGAAAGCACGGGGGACCTCCCTCAAAGTACCGACACTGGCCTGGCTGAAAGATTGGCGAACTTGTAGTGTGTAATTAATCCCGGCTAGTCTTTCCTTTTAGGGTTTGAAGGAAGATTTGATAAAAAGCAGTGGGAGCCATCCTGATTAGATAAAATAATAACCAATCTATTCTTGACAGAGCGCACGCTGAGTGTTTTCTTCTCTCTCTCTCCAGGTAGCGACCATATCACGCCTTAATCAAGATAATAATACGGAATATTGACCGAACCCACTTGTTATACAGAGCTGGGGAACGTTGGTCCCGCTCCAACTTATAAATGTTATAAGACAGAGCAGGAAATTGGGGATCACCAGAATTCCCGTGCCGCCCAAACGAAGAGAGTGCATACTGATGCATCATCTTCGGGTGTGTTCGTTACAAAGAACCGATTCTCTATATCCTCTACGTCCTGGGTATGCGATACCAGATCAGGATCCCAGATATGTAATCTGTTACATAGGGCTACAGAAAGGTAGAGAACTGAGAACGGGTGATAAGTTTCATAAGGCAGAAAACGGGGCAAGAGTTGCAGCCAAGTTTGTCGGTCACTGTCACCCTGTATTACCAATACATTGATTCTGAACGAATGTTATTAGATACCAAACCTGATATACAAAATCGTATCTGTCTCTTTATTAGTAAAGAAACGATAAAATTTTGTATTGTTGGATAATGTTTTGAACATTTCCTATATCAAAAGTTGATCGGTTCAGGCACGTTATCTAAAAGCATTGATGTTCTAAATCAAACTACAGTTCTTAGTATACAGAACACACACAAGAGGAAGAGTTCAGAAATGAACGGATTCTTCTTGAGGTATTGTAGACTAGGTCAGATCAATGTGACCCGACTAGCTGGAGTTACATAAAGATGTATATTTAAATTAGTTTGAACTTACATCTTGTGAAACTCGCCAGTCATGTCACAAAGATAAGATGACCATAGCTCCGTTTACTGGAAACAGAGAAAGAGTTAGTGAACTCTTGGGATGATACATGTTGATGTATGTAAGTCCCCTGTCTACACATACCAAGACTGATTCTTTTTACTTCATTACATTCTCTGATAATCTTTCGAGATTCAGACCTATGTTCCTGTTGAAACACATGTCCGAACCTTTTAAGATATTCACAGAATATAAGTTAGAAGTAGAGAACCAGAATACGGGTATAAGTATTATGTCCTATGATGAGATCAGGGAGGAGAATACTTGAGCACGGAAATCCTGGACTATTTTAAAGGAGAATGAGATTCTCTCTCGGCATTACTCCTCCGTATACACCATAGCACGATGGTATATCGGGGCGGAGCAGATACACCCTATTTGATATGGTGTGCTCTATGATGAGTACTACTGAGTTACATTTTTCCTTTTGGGTGTTATGCACTTGAGAAGCTGCATACCTATTGAATAGGGTTCGAATCAAATCAGTTGCCTACTACTCCATATGAGATATGGAAAGGGAAGAGCCCATGTCTTAAGCTAATTAAGATTTGGGGTTGTCCGGCCTATGTCTAAAAGCAAAATCCGGACAAGCTCGAGGCAAGGTCTGTTATGTAGAACTGGAAGTGTTCCAGCTATACGAACTACAGCAGATGATTTGATAGAACCAAAGGATTCAGTAGATTCTAACGAACCTCAGCCTCTCCGCCGATCTAGTAGGGTTCCTCACCCACCTGAGAGATACTTCTGTTTCTCTATGACAGTGGGAGCGAGGAATGCATCATGAGATGATGACCCAACTAGTTTCGAGCTGGCCATCAGGAGTAAGACTCTGTAAGAATGGCTGGATGCTTAGCGATCTGAGATGGAATCCATGTACACCAACAAAGTATGGACTTTGGTTGCAATATCTGAAGGGTTAAATCCCCATCAGGAGCAAGTATATCTTGAGAAGATTACTTGGTGTAGATGGAAAAGATGAGACTTTCAAAGCTAGACTTGTTAAAGCTTTTCGTCATAGACCAGGCGTGGATCATGATGAAACCTTTTCAAGTGACTATGCTTAAGTCCATCCAGATCCTACTTGCCACGGCTACATACCATGACTGCGATATCTGGTGGTTGGGTGTCTTGACTGCTTTTCTAAATGATGATTTAGAAGAGAGCGTCTATAAGTACACAGCCAGAGGGCCTCGTAGACAGTGGGAGCAGCGGAAACGTGTGCAAGATGTTTTATATGATAAAGCAGGCATCGCGGAGTTGGAACATCTGTTTTGATGAATTAGTCAAAGAAGTTGACATCATCAAAATGGTAGATGAACCTTGTATAAACAAAAAGGGTAGTAGGGAGTATGGTGACGATCCTCGTAGAGTACGTGGATGACATACTCTTGATAGGGAAAGAGTTTCCTATGCTACGCTCGATCAATCTCCGCCTATCACAATGGTTCTCCACATAGGATCAAAGTGATACCTCTTAAATCCTGGGTTTTGGATCTATGAGATAGATCTAAATGGATGTTAGGATTCTCACTAGTTGTAGTGAGACGGTATCAACCGATCCTGGGGAGAATCACTGGAAGGGTTCCAGGGTGATAAAGACGACTGAATGTCAGTCGCAGGCATTGTCTTTACCCTCAGTAAAGGGACGGTGTGTTGGAAGAGTTCCAAGCTAGATACCGTGGCATACTAGACGATAAAGGCTGGATGCATCGCTACTTAAGAAGCTACCAAAGTAGCTGTCTGGGTGTATATTGGTTCATGAGATGAACTTAGTTCCTCCCATTGTGTGACAATGGAGTTGTGGCTTATGCCAAGGAACGCCGGTCCCATCAGTGATCCAGACATATTCTAAGGCAGTATAACTTGATCATGGAGATGGTTGATCTCCAGGGAGATCGAGGTTAGGAGAGTAGACTCAGAGGACAACACAGCGGATCCACTCACAAAGGCCTGTTCCCAGAGAGAGACTTTTATGGGATGGTTGAGTATGAGATACTACAACCACTGCTACAGATGGCCCTAGTGCAAGTGGGAGATTGTTAGTTATATGTATGCCCTAGAGGCCATTACTGTACATAGGATGTATATTGTAGTGGATGCTGGGACATATATAGGGAGGACTTTCTTGCTCGACATGATAGTATGCTATCTGGTTACACTTTACCTTAACGTGTATACTGTTTGTCTCTCTGTTACATGTTGGTAAAGCCCTTAAGATCTGTACTTGACTACCTGGACTATGATGCGGATCATACTAGTGGGGACATGGTAGTCTATAAGTACATCCTTCAAGGTCCCTAGTCGTGGGTGTATCGAGACGGGGCATCGATATACCAGAGTAGACTAGCGTATACCTTCTCGACCCATATAGATGGGCGATGGATGATCCCATATCCATCGGTGTTTGACATCAGAGATGATATACGGGTGCTCAGTAGAGACTGGGTACACTGGACGGACTCGCCGAGAACTCCCAGATGGTATTATACCTCACGTCAGATGGCAGTTCTCTGGTGACACTGGTACAGAGTAGTCTGTTGACCCGAGATCGTCATAGAGTCTTGTGTGGCTCCCACTGTGCTTTGATTTCCATCTTACCACGTCCAAGAGGGCGTGCAAAACGGTGGTTTTTGGGTACAGTCCCGAGTCACATGGAGGCAATGAGCGATAGGAGGGGATTCGTCTCTCCCGGTATAGGGGGTTGATGTTGCGCTGTGTTCGATTGGCTATAACAGGAAATCCCTGGCCAGGGTTGCTGAGATTTACTGGTAAGTGTTACCAATAGTTTCTCGAACAGTTATAGACCTCATATCGACACGACTTATCGAGCTATTGGGGTTTGACGTTTACCACCCCTAGGCGAGATATGCGACATATCAGACGATCAGACCGGACTGTACGGTAGTGTTACTGGTCGGATTCACTGGAGTGTGAGCGGGCTTGCTCGTCGATCTTCAGATCGCTCAATACTCGGGTGGCCGTTACGTTTAGCAGACCGCTTGCGGCTTGTAGGTGTTTGATATGATCATCACCTGCTGCCGGCGTATTGACGAGTCTTTAGAGTCCTACACAGAGGTTTCCTGGCTCAAGCGAAACGAAATAGGAGCGCATATGAGATATGTGCGGGACCGAGAATAATACGGTATGTGATACTGTATTCGATTCTCGCGATGTGACATTGATCGGTTATATGCGATATAGCCGGGTTATCGGATCAAGTGTTGATTCGATAGGTTGTTACTGATGATACCAGTCGGTTATGTGCGTCATGACCGGATCGTTAAATCAAGTGTTGATTTAATGATTTAATGCGTAATTGTATATTTGATATATTACTTTGCATTAACTAGTATCGGTTCACTTTAAAATGGATTTTCTCACTCGGGTGTGCGCATTGCATATGCGATATGTTTTTGTGCATTTTATTGTATCATGTTTGATGATACATGATGACTTGTGCTTGTGTAAAGATTAAACCATGGTTATATGAATGGTTAGGGTTTTATATACTTATTCATTTATTTATATTTATTATTCTTTTAAGGAAAAGAAAAGAAAAATGGTGGCATTATTTTGTTTATTCATGAAGCTTCATGAATACTTTGACTTAGTCACCATTTTTGTCTTCATTCCTAACCTAACCATTCACTTAACTTGGGTTTAGTCTCTACACATAACCATGGTTAAGTTATGATAAAGATTGGATTATTCTTTTCTTTTTAATTATTCTTATCATAACTTATTCTTCTTCTTCTTCCTTGAACTCCATGAAGAAAGCTTGCTACTCCAATGGCAAGTGAAGAAAATGAGTGAGAAATCCAAAACTAAAGTCTACCCACTTCCTATTTCTTCATCCTCTACCTCTTGCCAAGTAGTAGAGTGTGTTTACTTCACAAGTTTCATGACTTGGTGAAGTTGTGAGCTTGATCTAGCGATGCCTCGACGTAGATCATCTTCGGCATGGACATCGACGACCTAGCTCCCTTTTTCTCCGACGAAGCCGACTCTAGAGCCCGGATTCCTTTTGGACAGCGGAGACGACTTGGTTGTGGAGCTATGGAGGTAGAGCACCGGATCTACAAAGGTTGTATTTCCGTTTTCTCATTAGTTAAGTGTTAACTAGTTCATTGTTCGCCTAGACATCTAGTTATCGATCCGTAGTTTAGGGTTTGTAGGCACCATAATTTTTGAAATTGCCATGGTTGATGGCTTGGAAGACCTCACTAGCGTGCCTAGGAACCCTACAATAATTCTGACAAGGAAGTCGCTGGTTGACTTGCCGATTTGATGTGATTTAGGTTGACATTAGCATCGCTACACTGGAATATGGTACCAGGAGCGAATCATCATTTGCCATGAGGGGATTTCTCTCGTTCCCAGTTTAACGACTTAGGGATCATATGTTCCCAGTTTAACGACTTAGAGGTCATGTGTTCCCATTTTAACGATTTAGGGGTCTTCTGTTCCCAGTTTAATGATTTAGAGGTCATATGTTCCCATTTTAACGACTTAGGGGTCTATTGGATCGATTTGGAATTTCGGGATAGGGGTCGGCATCAGCGTTGCTAACACTGAAGCACAGGTGCCAGTGGCAATTCATCATTTGCCTTTACCCGTTGGGGAGCGATGGCTTAGGAGACAGGTTTAGGTCCCTATCCCCTAAGGCTTTTCAATTTTATGAGCTGTAAAGGTCCCATAAAAGCATTTTCTCCCTACGAGTCGAAAGGATCCCATAGATATATTTTCTCCTTAGGAGTCGTAAGGACTCCCAAGTGTGTTTTTCCTTTGTGAGTCGTAAGGATCCCACGAAGGTGTTTTCTTACGAGTTGAGAGGATCTCGTAACTTTGTTCTCCTCATGTATCATGAGGACTCATGAGTGGGTCTTCCCAAATGGAGTATAATTCCAAGGGCGAAGACCGGCCGCTGGACTGGTGATTGCAGTAGGGTATGGGTGTGATGAGAATCATTTGAGCCCGTGGATTATATACGGTAGTCAACTTGGGAAATAACCGTATGGCTGGAAGAATTTTGGGAAATTAGATTTTGGTTGGCATCTGCATCGCTGCACTGAAATATGGTACCAGGAGCGACTCATCATTCACCATTGGGAATTTGAATTTTGGTTTGCGTCTGCATCGCTGCACTGGAATATGGTACCAGGAGCGACTCATCATTCGTCGTTTGGGGATTTGGGATCTGGATTTTGGGTTGGCGTCTGTATCGCTGCACTGGAATATGGTACCAGGAGCGACTCGTCATTCGCCATTTGGAGTTTTTTTACCGTGATTGCTCTATCATTTCAGCTTTTCTTATCGTGAAGGTCGCGATTGCCCTATCATTTTGGCTATTTATTTGCGGTTGCCCCATCATTTCGGCTTTATTTTCATCTTTATTTTACTCGCTGATTTTTATTGCGAGTTGCCCCATCATTTTGGCTTTTTTTCTTCTTATTTTCTTTCTTTTATTTACACATTCTTTTTTTTATTTACACACATTTTTTTTACATTCCCGGTTTAACGACTTAGGGGTCGATTGTTCCCAGTTTAACGACATGGTGGTCGTATGTGTTTGCTTATCCCAGCTCCTCGAACTTTGATCTTGGCAGAGCTGTGTTGATGACCGTAGCTCTGTGGCTTGCCGATACAACCGAAGACTGTGAGGTTTTCCCAAGCTTGTATTGGTTCTCTACCCAATCTTTAAAAACATAGCAGTCTTCAATGTTATGATTCACCACTCTATGATACGGGCAGTATATGGGATTGCCGGTCATGTTCATTTCATGTGGCCTCTTTGGAATAGGCAGTTGCAGACCGTTGTTCAATGCGTCCTCGAATATTTTGCGGACTTCATCCCTCTTGAAGGAGTACACTTTCTTCTTTCTCTCCATTAGAGTAGGTGCCCTTCCTGATGCTGGTCCTTGAGGCCGATCAGTCTTTGGTTCGCCTGTTGTCTGCTTACCATGTTTAGTGTACATATCAGCGAGACTGGAGACTGATCGCTGCCGTTTTTCGCAATGGTGATCCGCTTTTGGGCTGGAAGGGGTATCAGTTGGTTGTTTCCGGATATCGATTCCTGGCCCATGAACCAAAATTTGATTTTGCTGTAATTGCAATCGGGCGACTTGGGTCATGAGATCTGCCACAACGTTTACCAGCTCGTCGACTTTGGAATGGACCTTGGCTATCTTTTTGTCTCTGTCCTGAAGCTGCTTTTGAAGCCATTGGAATAATGCGTGTTCTATAGTTCTGGGTATGACAACGGGGTCATCCTTACCGCCTGTGATTGGTTCAGCAAGAGCCACGGTTTCCTTTGGCTTAATGACCTTATCGGGCTCTTCATCATTTAGACTGAGCCGATGTTGGGTAGCAACAACTATGTCATTGTCATGGGTATGAGACGTAGGAGGACTTGTTCCTCTGAGCTCCATCATGTAGACCGTATGGGTTGTGTACCCGTCTATTGCTTCTCCATTGGCAATGTTGCTCGCTTGGCTCTTAACTTATTGCCTTGGTCCACTCTTTCCAGAGAAAGGTAGATGTCTGAAGGGATCAGGTTACCAAAGGACTTCAGTCTCCGTTTGTATGAAATTGGCGGTCGCAACTTGACTGTTTATTAACATGCCAGGGGACAAGGATATTTCTCCCGTCTTGTATTGTTCCTCGACCCAATCCTTGAAGATGCAACAGTCTTCAATAGTGTGTCCCAGCACTCGGTGGTATGGGCAAAAGTTGGGATGATTAGTCATGTTCGCTTCACTTAGCCTTTTGGTTCTGGTAGCCGCAGGCCATTCTTCAGAGCATCTTTGAATATTTTAGGAACCTTGTCTCTTCTAAAAGTGTAAATCTTATTTCTCCTTTCCTCCAAAGTTAGCCCTCGAGATTTGTTAATCTTTGCTCCACCCGCTCTATGCCTATTTAGAGAATCGGTGCTATTAGAACTCTCGCTTTTTCGGTCGTCGTCCCTTCGATGTTTCAATCTGTTTGTGAATTGGAGACCTTGAGTGGACTCGGGCTTTGAGTGTTCCAATATTTGAACCTTCTTGGTCAGCTCTTGGAATGTTTTGAAGCCTGCGGTGCACAGGAAAGGTTTCATCCAGTTGTTCAGATTTTCTATAAGATGACGAACGGATTAGTCTTGCTGCAACGGCGGTTCATATTTGACAGAGAGATTGCGCCATCGGACTATAAAATCTATATTTCATTCGTTGTTCTTTGGCTCGGTCCTTATGAGGTCGGCAATGGTGATTTTATCGCTGACGCTCATGAACCTTTGCTTGAACATGGTATCTATTTGAGCGAACGTCGTGATCGAGTAATCCGGTATGCTTGCATACCAATCGAAAGCAACATCCGTCAAGCTATTGACAAACTGACGGAGAAAGAGCGCGTCATTGCCCCCAGTATTCGCGCATGATGCTTTAAATTGGGCAATGTGCCGGTTCACATTTCCTGTCCTATTGAACCTTTCAAATTTAGGGACGATATAGCCAGTGGGAAACTCCACAAGATCGTACCGAGCAGGATATGGTCTCCAACAATTGCTGATATCTTTTTGCTCTCCGGCTTCGGCTACCAATGTTTTGACTTTATTGGCGACTAAATCCATAATTTGATCTTGTGTTAGCGGGTTGTTGTCATCGGTATTCAAGTCATTTCCCAAGATAAGCTACGGCCGACTTTCATGCGGCTCGCCCACCTTTGGATTTGAAGGAATAGACGTCGGCTGCCTCGGGACACCGTTCCCCGGTTCATGAGCAGAGCCCTGCGCTTGATTGAGCGACTGAAAGGCAACTTAGGCCGTGAGCTGTAAAACAACGTTTATCAAGTCGTCAATTTTGGTGTAAAACTTGGCCATCTCCTTGTCCTTGTTTCTGAGCTGTTTTTGAAGCTCTTGGAGAAGTTGCTGCTCTGCTGTCTTGGGATAGAAAATTGGATTCTCTTCGCTTTCCGAGCCCGACTCCTCATGAACTGAGAGATCTCTCTGCTTATCAGCCTCACTGGAAGGGTCTTCATTATCTTCCACAGGAGGCTGGTCTTGGAAAGTGGCAGCCACATTCATACCCGATTGGATTTGAGATGTGATGGCCCCGTTCTTGCTCTTGTTGTGCGTGTCCATCATGTACACAGTATGGACCACACATCCAGCCATCTTTTTATCTTTGGCAGTTGATTTTTCGAACCGCCGTCGTGGTCCTTCTTCTTCTTGGAAGGATAGGTGACTGAAGACTGGGTCCTTGGGTGGCGCTGTTCAGATCGCAGTTTTCTTGACCCTTGCGGTCATGGCATTCTTTTAGACCAATTTCAGTGGTTCAAAAGAGTTAGCGAACTTTATAGCCAAGTCAGCTATTGTTGCGAGGTAACCCTGTTTTTGGAACCTCATAAAGTTCAGCCTAGCAAGAGCCCTAGCCCTTTTGTTGGCTTTGTATCTGAGCCTTTTCTGCCTTAGCTTTTCGATTTTGAGGGCTTGACGGGCATCCGTCATCCAGGAAGCCATCGTGAGTCAATTAACGGGGAGCTTACAAAAGATACCCGATTGAGCAGTTGTCAGGGGCACCGCTAGAGCTTGCCTGAGATGCTTTGTTGCTTTGTTGATGTTGATGGCCTTGCTTCAACTGGAGCAACGGAGGGTTGTTCGGAAATGGATTTGTGCTTGGGCTGAGGTGCCTTCGCGGCCATGACATTCGGCCTTTTCCCTTTTGAAGCTGGTTTATCCATCACCGGGGCTTGAAGAGCAGGGAGGGGGTTAGCTGGCACAAACAAAATAGAGCCAAATGGTAGCAGCGGCTCCTCCCACTGTCGCCCGAGACTGGCCGGGAGAACCATCCTGGCGTCCATCTTCATCGTGTAGGAGATGGGAGCTACGTCAAAAGCTGAGCTTGTCCTAGGAGACATTTGTTGCGTCCAGAGATTGCAATTTGAAATTTGTTAACCTGCACAAAGAAGCATGATTTCAGTACAGGCAATCGATATGTATTGACTAAGTTCACATGAACGTTTAATCAGAAATATGGGAGGAGAGATTGGTCCTACCGGACGTATCAGAATCTGTAGGGTGTTTTTCGTCACCCCATTGAGATAGGAATACGCGTCGCTTGTCAGGCGTACTACAGATTCCCCCTACCTAGGGTAGGCCGGGGTTTATTGATTGTGGGGATCCGAATCTCCAGCAGGCACGGACTAAGCTGCCATTAATTACCCCTCGTCTTTGGAGCAAGGGAACCTCCGATTGACGGGTCAAACTGGTCATGCGAATTCAATGTGCAGTGTGTGTATGTGTGTCTTGAGGGGTTTTGGATATATCGGGGACCTTGTAGAGTTTACAAGGGTCCTGCTATCTGGATAGCGGGCTGGGGGTCAATATGACTAGCAGCGCCCTTGTGGGTGCGGGGCAGCGCCCCGTTAGAAAATTTTTTCTAACAGGGGACAGTGTTATGGAGTGTGTGTATAAAAAGGGGAAAACAGCGTCCAAAGGACACGTGGGCGCCAATGCCCCACATGCTTGGCACGCGGGCGCTGGGCGCCAGCAGGAAAAAGGGCTTAGCCCCTACACTGGGAGTTGTACTCCCGATTGACTTTTGGAGTTGAACTCCTAAAATAGAGGACATGGGGGCTTAGTCCTTGCACTGGGAGTTGTACTCCCAAAAAGAAAGATTTATTATTTTATATATATATATATATATATATATATATATATATATATATATATATTTGCGGAGTTAAACTCCTAAGATATTTTCGAAGATGGTAAAAGGGGGCCTCTTTCTTCTCCCTTGAGCCCTAGGTTTTCTCTTAAGCCTTGGATCTTTCCCAAAGTGGGATTTTTGGAGGTTGGTCTCCTTCTTCCTCCTCTCTATTGGCCGGATCTTGGAAAAAAGAGGGTGAGATTTTAAAAATCTTCCCTTTTGGAGATTTGATGTAAGATCCGCATTCCCCTTTAAGGATTTTTTTGGTGAAAAACTATTTCTTTTGGGAAGAGAAAGAGTGAAACTCTTGATTTAATTCAAAAAAAAGGGGAAGAAGATTTAGAACCTTAAGCAAGGAGAAGGAGGCACAGAAACCCTAATTTTTAGGGAGAATGAATTGGTTTTTTTATTTCATCATTATGTTGCCTTTTATAGGCTTACAAATTTATACATAACCCCTTGGGCTTTACAAAATGGCATTTTGTCTATCCCATGCCTCATGTGCTTATTTCTTTTGCACATGAGCCATGGGTTTACAAAAATTTTGTTTTATGCCCATTTTTCTTATATTTATTCATAAAATTATATCAAACTTATTTATTACATAATTTTCTTCTTGGCATGGAGGAGGCCAGCCGCTTCATGTTCGGCCTTGACTTGGGCTAGGCTTGGGCCCAATTGGTTCGGGGTTGACTTTGACTTTGACTTGGTCAACCGGGGTGTAATTTTTTGACCCCAACAATTACCAGTAGGGACTCTGATAAATGGTTGGATGCTATGCGATCCGAAATGGAATCCGTGTACACCAACAAAGTTTGGACTTTAGATGTTACTCCTCCTGAGGTAAAATCCGTTGGATGCAAGTGGATCTTCAAAAAGAAAATTGGTGTAGATGGACAGGTGGAAACCTATAAGGCTAGACTTATTGCAAAAGGTTTTCATCAAAGATCAGGAGTGGATTATGACGAAACTTTTTCTCTAGTGGCTAAACTGAAACCCATTCGGATCCTACTTGTCATTGCTATCTACCATGACTATGATATCTGGCAGATAGACGTTAAAACGGCTTTTCTAAATGGAAGTTTAGAAGAGTGCATTTATATGGATCAGTCGGAGGGATTCATAGACAGTGGGAGCAGCGGGAAGGTGTGCAAGTTGCTTAAATCCATTTATGGATTAAAGCAAGTATCACGAAGCTAGAACATCTATTTTGATGAGACAATCAAGGAATTTGACTTCATCAAAATTGAGGATGAGCCATATATCTACAAGAAGATTGTAGAAAGAACTGTCATATTCCTAGTCTTGTACGTGGACGACATTCTCTTGATAGGAAATGACATTTCTATGCTGCAATTGGTCAAGTTGTTCTTATCACAAAAGTTCTCCATGAAAGACCTGGGTGATGCCTCATACATTCTGGGGATTAAGATCTACAAAAATAGATCCAAGAGATTGTTGGGAATTTCACAGTCCAGGTATATAGAGATCATACTAAATAGATTTAGTATGGAAGATTCCAAGTGCGGTAATATACCCGCTTTACACGGAATTGCCCTCTCCAAAGAGATGCCTTCCAAGACTGATAAGAAGAGGGTTCGCATGAGCACTATACCTTACGCTTTGGCAGTAAGATCTATAATATATGCGATGTTGTGTATCAGACCAGATGTAACTTATGCGCTTAGCATGGTGAGCCGGTATCAGTCAAATTCAGGTGAGAATCATTGGACAGCTGTGAAAAACATTCTCAAGTACCTGAGAATGACTAAGGAGATGTTCTTGGTTTACAGTAATGAAGAACTCCAGGTCGAGACCTTTACCGACTCAAGCTTCCAGAGTGATAAGGATGACAGCAAGTATGTCTCGGGTATTGTGTTTACCCTCAGCGGAAGGGCGGTCTGTTGGAAGAGCTCCAAATAGGACACCGGCGCAGACTCGACGATGAAAGTTGATTACATTGTTGCCAACGATACCGAAAAAGAAGCAGTCTGGATGAAGAAGTTCAGTATTGAATTTGAGGTGGTTCAGTCCATTGTTGATCTGATACCTTTATATTACGATAACAATGGGGCTATGGTTTTAGCGATCCACGGTCCCATCAGAAATCCAGACACATCTTGAGGCGGTATCACCTGATCCGGGAGATAGAAGCCCGAAGAGTAGATACGAAAGAAAACACGGCGGATCCTTTTACCAAAGCCCTCCCTCAAGCGCAGTTCGAGCGACATTTTAAGATGTTGGGTATGTGATACGCCAACAACTGGCCCTAGAGCATATGTTGGGTATTCGGTACGTCAATTACAGGCCATAGTGCAAGTGAGAGATTGTTGGATATGTATGCCCTAGAGGCCTGTATTGTATATGATGTTAGGGATATGTATATGTTGGATATATATGCCCTAGAGGCCTGTATCGTATAGAATTCCAGGAATATATATGTATAGGGTAATCTTGCTTAGTTATATAGTATACTATTTGAGTTGTCTTTATCTGAACATGTGTATTAGATTTTTTTTACTATTTTGTATTGCTTATACATGTTGATAAAGACTCGTTATAGTAGTATACTATTTTGGTTTGTCTTTATCTTAACATGTGCATATGTTATACTCGATATCATATATGACGGATACATGTTGATAAAGCCCGTAGGATTTTTCTTGACTACCAGCCTTATGATGGCGATCATATTTATGGGAGCTGGGTGGTCTATAAGCACATCCTTAAAGGTCCCAAGTCACAGGAGTATCGAGACCGGGCATCAATATTCCAGAGTAGACTTGTGTAAACGTTTCTAGACCCCGAAGAGGGGTAGTGGTTGGTCCAATAGCGATTGGTATGATCACCTAAGATTGTATACAGGTGCTCACTGGGGTGAGTACACTGGACGGACTCGCCGAGAACCTCTAGATGGTATTATACCAATCGTCAGATAGCGGTTCTCAGGTGACATGAGTACAGGTTAGTCTTTAGACCTGAGATCATCATTTGTCTCGTGTGTGTTCCCACTGTACTTTGATCACTACCCTACCACGGCTCTACTGAGTCGTGCAAACAAGTTTTGGTTGGGTACAGTCCAGAGCCACATGGAGGCATTGAGTGATTGTTAGGGATTCATCTCTCCCGGTATTGGGAGTCAATATCGTATTGTGTCCGATTGGCCAGAATCATAAGACCTTGGCCAAGATAGTCGAGATTTAGTGATGGTTAGATCGGTATTTTATCGGATTAGTCCTGAGCCGAATCGATACGACTTATCAGGTTATTAGGGGTCTGACGTTTACCACCTCCTAGATCCGGTATGTGATACTCTTAAACGAAAAGACCAGACTGTACAGAGATTTCCATAGATAGGCTCGGTAGGGGTCTGAATGAGCTTGCTCGTCAGCCTTCCTTTCGACAGGTACCTAAGTAGCCGTTACGTACAACTAGTGCCGCTGACGTGCTTGTGGTTAAAACCACTGCCAGCGTATTGTCGAGTCTTTAAAGTCCCATATAGAGGGTTTCTTTGGTTCAGGAGAAATGATGTAGTGGCTGTATTTTGATACGTGCAGGGTTCCGATCGAATGATAATACTAGCCAGCTTACGATTAAGCCAGATTATTAAATCAGATATTAATTTAATAATTTACATATGCATATTTTGATATGTATATTCTAGTGTTATCCGGGCTTTCGATCGGACGGTTGATTATACTAGCCGGTTTAGGATTAAGCTGTATTATTAAATCAGGTATTGATTTAATAATTTACATATACACATTTCGATATGTATATTCTAGTATTATGTTCTGTGTATTATTCTACCTCTTTGGGTATTTGTATTTTGATATGAATACGGGTATGTATATACAGTAGAGTATATTCCGTATTTATACGGAAAATATTTTAGAAGGAGAACACCTCATTTCTATGTTTTTCTTTTCTTGAAAATTGAAATGAGGTGGAGGGGTGGGGTGGCGAGGAGAATGGTGTGAAGCATGGTTGAATAGGGTAGATCATTTGTCTACACTATTCAAGTATGGTTGGATTTTATATTTGCAAAATTCATTTGATAAAACCATGCTTGCATTATTTGTTTCATGATGAGATTTTTTCATTTCACCATTCTCTTCCTCTTTCCATTCTTAAGCTCATTCTTCCTCTTCACCCTACACTCTCATGAGTCGAGAATTAAGGGTGAAAAGAGGTAGGAAAAATACTAGAACAATAAATTATATCACTACATACTCTAGATAGCAATGTAGAGCTTTTAGTTGCTCCACTAGGTTTTTGTGTGGAGCTAGAGCCATGATTCACATCTCTCGGGTGGATCATCTTTGACGGAGGAAGACCAGAGATCAAGCTCGATCACGGAGACCCTATGGAGCTAAGGATGAGGGTAGAAAACCGAAGGACACAAATCTTTAGGTATAACTCTCTTATCACGGTACCTAAACTCCTCATATTTACTAGTTTAATATTTTCTTAGATTCTAGGTAGTTATTTCTAGCACCAAGTTTTTAAAAGTTAAAGTTTTTCGTTCCGCAACGGCCACGGTTGACGGCTAGGGCGCTAGGAACTTCATCATAGGATTACCTCATAAAGAAGTAAGGGTACAAAAAGAACAAGTGTATAATGGTATGATATGTGTATAAAGGTATGATGTATATGTGTATGAGAGTATGGGGTATATGTAAATAAGGGTATATTGTATGAGATATCTACTAGGTAAAAATTCGCATTAGTTTGTTAAACAAGGGACCAGATACTCGCGATTATTCCGTTGTGGCCACGGAACAACTGGGAAGTGAAATGCACAGTTTCACTTCTCGGAATCATGATCAAGTAGTAGGGGAATCCGAGTTCCGTATATCCTTGCCTGATTAAACTACTCATCTCTATTGTTCAGTGTAAGGGGTTTGACGAATTAGAGTTAGTGCGTATATCATTTAGACATGGAATTTCCACATTGTATGTCATCCCCGTATTGGATATTCGCCCTTAAAGTAGTGTTAGTATTCGCCCGTAAATCGGGTTAGTATTCGTCCAAAAATCGGATTAGTATTCTTCCGAATATCGGGTTAGTAGTCGTCCATATATTGGACTGTTCACCCTACCTGCAGGTATCATCATTTATAAAATATTCCATACCTAGATTCGTGTATTCTAACCCTAACCATATCATGTGTCATGTATGTCGCAAATTTGTATTCAAATAGTTGATCTCATTTAATATGGTTTTCCACAACCATTCATTTTATTTTGTTACCTTTTAAAATTTGTAATATGGATCATAGTATTTTATAGAAACCTTAGTTAATAAGGATCATGGTATTTAATTGTAGTTATTATTTATAAAAAAAACATGGTATTATAGACTAAATATAATTTGGGAGACCCATGGTATTTTAATGAAAATATTTTTTAATGAAAGATTATGGTATTTATTTGATATTTTCTTTTAATAAAGATTTAGGTATTCTTTTGGGAAATATCTTTTTATAAAGGTTATGAATTTTGTTGAAAATAGCCTTTTAGTAAAAGTCGATGTATTTAAAGGTAATTATATCCTTTTAGGAAGGATTAAGGTATTTTATCGTAAATAATAATTTAAAAAGTCATGGTGTTTATTTGGAGATAACATTTTAAAAATACGTCCGTATTGGCGACCACTGCACATGGCGGTATAATTTGTGTCATTTTCAGAGACGATTGCTTATTAATCATGAAGTATTTACGTAAAGCATTACCCTATCAGGGTATTTTATTAAAGATGATATTCTACAAAAATAATTCCGCGTTGACAACCGCTGCACATGGACGACAGGATTTGTGTCCTTTTTAGGAACGATTGCCTAGTAACCACGGGATGTTTCATGTAAAATATTACCCTATTTGGTATCTTATTAAAGTTTAGTGGTTATAGGCCAAAAATATTAATATAAAAATATTCTCTTTAAGTGAAAGAGTGTTAAGGTGAAAAAACCATTATATAATTATTTAGATTAGTGATACCCCTTATCAAACGGTAGAGGGATTTTAATGAAATTAAAATAATTAGTGAATAAGAGTAAAAATAAAATATCATTTTAATGTGCCAAAAGTTTTTTATTCACATTGTCCTATATCATATGGGTACTTTAATTAAATACAACGTATTAATAAAATGATGGTATTTTGTGGAAGTTATCTATTTCGAGATCTAATTGGTATCATAGGGTAAGATTGCTATATCAATTTAGTATCCAATAAGCAAAGTGTAATTTTTCTGATCATGGATATGTGTGTATATGAGGGATATGTCATTACCCCGTGATATCAATATTAAATCTATGGTTTTATAAATTTGATGGTATTATAATATGAGCATGCAAGGCTAAGTTTAACGTCATATTAAGGCAAAATTCAAGATTAATATTTAGATCTAAGAATCTAAAAGAAAGAAGGTGATAGATGAAAATAGTGAGGCTGATCCTATCTTGTTTTGAGATGAAGATTTAGGAAGCCGAAACGTCTCGTTGCACTAAAACATGAATATCTCCGCGTTCTGATTTTTCCTCACTGATTGGGTGGAACCTCTGCATAGGTGTCATCGATACGAAGGTCTAGGTATTTTTATCAGAATTTTCGGTGTTCTGTAATGTTAGAAAATAGAGTATGAAGGTCTCTCTATATAGGGTTTCAACTGATAACAATTAAATCCCAAATCCGTTTAAAAATCTCAGCTGAAATTATAAAAATCTATGCAGAAAATCATAAACTAATCACGCCCAATCATTGGAAACCATCAGCTGATGATTATGCTGTCGCCGCCGCTTAACTAAGGCCATTGGATCTCGATCCAATGGCTTAAAGGCCATTGCCTCGTCACAAAGCAGTGAGTGTGTGAAGCTCACGCGCTTGCGCACATGGGCCCCACCACGAGAGTGCCAGCGGGGCCTGGGCTATTGGATCTGAGATCCAACGGTTCAGGTTTCCCCAGAAATATTTTGTTTTTGTTTTTGTTTTTATATTTATTCAAAACAGTTTTTAGTAAACCGAATTTGTTTTGAAAAATTTGTTTAAAATATTGTAAAATATGGGGAAAATATGAGAAAAATTCTAGAAAATATATTTTATTGTTATCTTCAGTTTAAAATTGATTTTGGACTAAAACTAAATAATATTTCCATATCTAAAATATTTGTTGGTTATTATAATTATTTAAAAGTCTAGTTTATCTTTTAAATCATTTTAATTTTGAAATGATTATTTTAATTAATAATATAAATATATAAATTATTTTAAGACATTATAAAATTTCATTAAAACGTTTTAAGCCGAGAAAAAAATATAAATAGATTTTAGAAAATTCCATTAATTATATTTAAATGCTTTAGAAATTACTAAAATTATTATTAAAAATAAAATCATTAAAATAAAATATCCATCAACGAAATACGCCAATAATTACTTGATACTAGAAAATTAAATAAAAGGTCTTTTATTAGGTATTAAAAAATACGGCCGTTACAGGTTTAAGAAAGGAAAACCCTAAAATCCAATTTGGTGAAGAAGTGGGTTAGGGATTTGGGGAGATCTGTTTTAAATAAGGCCACATCAAACCACCGTTAACGTCTTTCATAGAGTTAAAGGAATATTCCTTTATGATTTTTCTGATAGTTGGGGGGCTGAAAGAGTAACTTAAGAGATTATGGGGCGTGGGGGTAAATAGTCATATTAGGAGGGCAATAAGGAAAATATCAAAGATAAGGGGCATGATGTAAAAAACCCTTTATAATTTATTAAATTGAGGTTTTAGAAAGTTTAGATGTCATTTGACAGTGCACTACGTTGGTTGTTGTGACGAAAGACGATGTGAATTTCATGGTAGAACCGACAAAGAAACGGCAGCGGTGGATGACGATATACTGAGTGGGCCGGAGAGGCCGGAGATGCTGACGACGGTAAGTGCCGGCAACAATTGAATGATGATGAGCGACGACCGGGATTGACTGAGGCGGGAGATGATGAGCTACGACGGAAGGCGGAGGACGAATGCGGCAGTGGTGGTAGTCATCGGCAATGAACAACGAAGGACGGCGGGCGTGGCCGGCAACGAGAGACAATGATGGAGGTCGGAAAGTGGAGACGAGAGACGGCGACGACTAGTGGGGAACGATAGAGGATGAGCGACCGATGACAGGAGATGGCGGAGGCAATGATTGGCGACTAGAGAAAGTGACGTTTACCAGTGGTGGTCAATATTTAGAGATGACGATGACTACCAGTAGCAGGCACCAATTGCAAAAGATTGTCGGCGATGGAGGTGAGCACCGTGCAGCGGTAAGTAGCCATTGATTATATTAAGTGCGAATATTTAGGGGGATATTGGAGATGACGACGACTACCGGTAGCAGGCACCAATGGCTAAAGATTGTCGACGATGGAAGTGAGCACTGTGCGGCAATAGTCATGGCATTGATTGTATTAAGTGGGAATATTTTGTGGGAATATTGGATAGACATAAGTAAAATGAAAATAAAATTGCCACTATTTTTGGTTATTATTGGATATAGTGCTCTCAAGGTAATTATTGTAATTGCAGGTAGGCGATTATAATTATTGAGGGAGGACCTATACAGGTAGAACAGTCTTACTCGAAATGATAGTATGCTATATGGTTTATCTTTAACATTGATGTGTATACGTTTTACTTGTTATTACGTTTTGCTAATATATAATGATGAAGCCTATAGAATTCTTGCTTGACTACTAGTATTATGATGGTGATTATATACACGAGAGTATGGTAGTCCATAAGCACATCCTTAAATGTCCCTAGTCGAGAGATTATCAAGACTGGGTGTCGATATTCCGGAGTAGACTAGTGTATACGTTTCTAGACCCCGACGAGGGGCGGTGGCCGGTCTCACAAGCCATTGATCTTTTGTTGCCTAAGATAGTATGCAGGTGCTCACTGGAGGTGAGTATACAGATTAGTCCTTTGACCTGAGATCGTCATTTGTCTCATGTGAGTTTCCACTGTACTTAGATTACTACCCTACCACAGCTCAAAGAAGTCATGCAAACATGTTTTAGTTGGGTACAGTCCCAAGCTACATACAAGCAGTGAGCGATTGTCAGGGATTCGTCTCTCCTGGTATTAGAAGTCGATGTCATGCTGTATTCGGTTGGCCATCACCGTAAATATGTGGCCACGGTGGATGAGATTTACTGATACAAGTTCAGTAGTTTCTCGGTTGGTGATGAGCTTGACTTCGGCACGACTTATCGGGTTATTAGGGGTCTGTCGTTATCCACCCCTAGACCCGATATGCGATACTCTTAGACGAAGAGACCGGGCTGTATGGAGATTGTCACATTCAGGCTCAGTAGGGTACGGACGAATTTAATTGTCGACCTCCCTTTCGGCAGATACCTGCGTAACCGTTATGTACAGCTAGTGCCGCTGACATGCTTGTGGTTTTGGATTTATCCAGTAAATCACTGCCAGCGTATTATCAAGTCTTTACAGTCCCACAAAGAGGGTTTTCTCAGTTCAGGTTATATGATATAGAGGCTGTATATCGATACGTGTAAGGGTCCGATTAAATACATGTACTTGCTACACAGAGTTTAATCAGACGGTTGATAATACTAGCCGATTTAGAATTAAGACGGATTATTAAATCAAGTTTTGATTTAATAATTTATATATATATAATATCTATATTCTAGTATTATTGTTCACAATTAATTTTCTCTCTCTTGGCTATCCGTATTTTTATACGGATAGGCGTATATGTGTTTCGATTCGTATACCGGGTTGTATTCTGATACGTATACCGGGTTGTATTCTGTAGTTATACAAAATACTTCTAGAAGGAGGACACCTCATTATTGATTTTTCTTTTAGAAAATCAATTGGGAATGAGGAGCGTGAAGTGGCTTTGGGTATAGTTGTGGACATGTAGAGAGGGACGAACTTCATTTGTTTATTACAAAATGGTTGTGATATTTTATTTGATGGTAGAAAAATGATTATGAAGTCATTCTCTATTTCATCCAATACTTAACTCATTTTGCATGAGCTTCTCTCATCCTCTCCTTCCTTCTTCTTGATGCTCTCTTGAGCTTTGTTTTCTAGTGAAAATGATAGTGGAAAAATCCTACATCCCCACACTCCATTTCTAGCAAGCTTGGAGTGTCGGTTGCTTTACTAGGTAAAGCTGAAACTTGGATCGGTTTCCCTCGGGTGAATCATCTTCGGCAAGAGTGGTCTCCTCTAAAGTTTGTTCCTGACGGCCTACGAAAAGCTTGGAGGGGTCTTCCACGATTGGGTGGACACTCGACAAAAGTTGTAATCTCTAAACCTTGTATGCTTAGTTTTCTAGTTTAGTGTTTGGAACGATCGTTAGGGATTAGTTTCTAGTGCTTTCGTAAAAAATTTGTTTTTTCATTTTGCATCGGCCGCGGTTGTAGCGGCAAGGGCAAGGAATTTTCAATGGTATCAGAGCCAACCAAATACTAGAATTAGTTATAAACAATGTTATAGTTTCGACGCTGAAAGTTTTCCCGGATCGAATTTCGATTTCCAAGTTTCTGTCTTTTTTTGAAAATGCACTTGAAATTTTTTTGAGTATTGGAGAGCATTAGTCATTGAGCAAGAAAACAAAACATAAAACCCGAGGACCTAACCCCAAAATCTGGCAGCTTATTTACTCATTTTGACCGCTTTTTACGCCTCAAATTTGAATTAGGTCCCTGGATTTTTGTGGTTGGGAAACTTGATATTTGGTATACTTTGTTTTTGCCCAGGTCTTAGTTTCTGTGATCTGGAGTTGTTTTGGTTTGTAGAAAGCTTTCGGTCGAAATTTTTACATTGTTTATGATCCGTTTTTGAGTGTGTGTTGTTAAACATTGTCTAATTGTTATATGTTTGATTAGACGAGCTTGCACACTTGCTTGTATTGCTTGTTGTGAGATATGTGTGTGTATGTGTGTGTGTGATGGTTTAGACAAATTGTCATGTTGGATAACCTTTTGTGCGATTGCTTGTACAGTTTTGATTTATAATGTTGTATTCATTTGTTCAGGACGAGCTCCAACTTGTGGCCACTATTTCTGTATTATGTATATTCTTTTATTGTGGCTCGACCAGGATGTGGTCGATGTCACCACTGTATATATTTCTTTTCTGTACTGAGATTAACCTAGGAGAAGTGCTCAAGTAGCCGGGTTCTAGAGTGCAGTAGGTGGCTATCTCATGGAGTTGAGACCGGGCCGTCTCGCTCTAGAATTGGCGAGTTGTTCGCTGCACTTGTAGGGGTTATAGGATCAACCCGCGGAGGAGTGCCCAAGTTATCGAATTCTAGAAAGCGACGGATGACCGACTCATGTTATTGAAGGCGGATTATCCAATTTCTAGAATTGGCAGGTGGCTTGTCGCACTCGTAGGGTCTTGGATCGATACTGTACAGGCTATCCACACAACCGGGGAACGTCGCGTTTTATTTGCGGCTCAAATGAAATGCGATGCTCCTAATTTATCCGCTATTCCATATTATTTACTGCATGCCTGTGATGTTATTACATGCATGTGATGTTGATATATATATATATGTATGTATATATATATATATATGTGTATATATATATATATATATATATATATATATATATATATGCTTCTATATGTTTTGCATCCGCACTAGCCCTGTCCCCGCCCTGCCGTAAGTTAAGTAACCTTACGGTGAAGACCTTGGACCCTATGGTGAATGTGGATGGCATATAAAAGTATGCTATTTTGGTTGTTTCTGGTGTAGATTAGAAATTTAATTTGATGGGATTGCATTATATGTTTAATGTAAGGAAAATAAACCTTATAAGATGTTGTCGGAACCAATTTTTAAAATTACTCGATTTTCTTCAAAACCATAGTCATATTCTTTTACTTTGCATAGAGGTATTCGGTTAGAAATATCCTACACCTCATTCTATGAGGAAAGAGCCTTGATCCTTTCATAGGGAGTTCACTTTTAAGCAAAGGTTTATGTTACTAGTTTTAAAAGCGGAGCCTAAACCACTCCATTTCAAAACCATTCGAGTTCTTTCAATGATATTAAATTCATTACGTTAAAGTTTTTTTGCCAAAAACCAGCCGTAGCCCTCCATCATTTCCTACGAGTATTGATTAATATTTGTGCTGCGTTTGTTGACTCCGTCAAGACACATTGTGCGGTAGCTAAGTGGTGCTTGTTTGTAGCAAGCAATGCGATTGGTTAAGACAATCAAACGACCTTGTTGACTCCGTTAAAGGCTCGTGCAGGTGGATTTAATGCAATCAAGATAATGACGGGTTGAACTTAAATATGACCCTTTGATTTGTTAACTTCGTCAAGGTCACTTAGGTCCTAAAGGCAAAAACCATATCGAGAGTTTCAAATATAAAGAAAATTTGCCAAGTTTGCACATGCTTTCTGGAGTGCGGTAATTTTGGTCAGCTTCCATCAAGGTTGTCACACAATGATAGTTGGGTCCCGATTCCTATTGATGAGTAGGTATTACTCCTTAGGAGATTTTCACTTCACAATTAGCTAACCTATTAAGTGTCTAAAAAGTGTTGACGAGATTACGTCTCTGCAGAAAATGGGTTATTAAATTGGGTCTGTGCGAAAGTACGAGAGACCTCCCTTGGAGTACCAACACCGACTTGGCTGAACGGTTAGCAAGCTTGTAAGGTGTATATGATCCCGATTAGTTCTCCTTTTAGGGTTTGAAGGAGAATTCGAGGAAACAGTGGGAGCCATCCTGATTAGATAAAGTGATTAACTAATCTAATCTTAATAGAGTGCACGCTGAGTGTTTCTTTTCACTCTCTGTGACAACGACTCATGACTTACCTTATACTAAAACTCATTAACCAAGTTAACCGAACCTTCTTACACACTTTGAATTTAGATTGTCATGATTCACGACAAAGTCACATATTTCCCTGCTACTTCTACTTTCCCTTAGCCTTCTCCAGAACAGTCTGTATCACTATGATGATCCATATTGCTTGGAAAGGTGATCGTATAGTTACATACGAACTCGAAGAAATTATTTCAGTTGAGGATGGCCACTGGTTCTGGAGAATTTGAATTGTATTATTCGGTTGTCTCTTCTCTTTACCTTCTCTCAGGTTACGAGAGCTCCTTGTATTTAGAGAGTACACCTATTACGTTTATTGGAAAGTCTTCTTCCAAATCTTAGGCTGGTGTCGAAAGGTAGAGAAGAAAGAAAACCGATTAGCCTAATTCTGGTGTACAGAACGTAAGATGTAGAGATATATAAAGGGTTGGAGTGAGAGCAAAGGAAATTGTGATTACTGTCGTAAATACGGGCAGTGAAAGAGGCATTAATAAGGAATACTTGGGCACCCCTTGAATATTTATGTTTCAGAATTTCTGTGATGTTATTATTAAAAACTGTTTTCCCAATTGATTCTGACTCTAGGGTATGTATATACCAGATTAGAATCTCGCTCTGTATGACATTACAGATACTGAGTAGGAGTAGAATATTGGGAAATGGGCTCAATATCGGAATTCGTAACAATTGGTGATATTGGATTAAATCACCTGGTTTTCCTTACGGCAAATATTTGGTTTCGAATAACCATTGTTATGCACCAATTTTTAAAATGAAATATTTGTATCTTTATTTTATAAAGTGAAATATATATTTTGAAAATTGTGTTCTAAACACTACATTTTTCAGTTGAGAATAAGGTAAGGTGCATTGAATAACGGTATAGACATTATTAACCCAAATACAATTTTCAATTTACAACACATGGAATTTGAGTTAGTGTACTCTTGGGACTTATACATAGTAATATATATTGTCCAGTGTCCTTTAAGACCATGGGTTGGTACTCTTACTTCATTCAGGTTTACCTATGAGTTCTCTGGTTTTTGACACGCATTCATTGAAATACAAGGTCCAAAGATTTTAAGAAGTTTATAGGTATAAGAATAAAGTAGAGAACCATACGTTGGAAGTATTAGGATTTTTCGAAGTGATCGAAGATGTAGATACTTATGCTAGGTATTTCATTGTAGTAATACTGAGAACTTGCTTCTCTCACAGGTTACTCATTTGTGGGTGCGCTCCTTGGTGAGTAATGTTGTGTGGCCTTTTTCCATTTAGGTGATATGCACTGGATACAGCTGCATGACATTTGAATCTGGTTCCATCTAAATTAGTGTCTTTGATTTTATATGGACATAGAATGGTTGCATATCTTGAGGTTGTTAAGATATGGAGTTATCCGGTTTCTGTTTAAAAGCAGAATCCAGACAAACTCAAAGCACGCTTCATAATAGCAGTTTGTGGATTATCCCATGCATTCGGTAGGGTTTTGCTTCTACCATTTTCAAGATCAATGTTACATTGTTCTTGACTCGCTACCTTTTTATAAAAGAAATGTTTTTGCAAAAGAAATTAGTGGAAGTATGGTAGAACTGGAAATGATTGCAGAACCATAAACGGTAACTGAAAATTTAGTAGAACCTAAGAATTCAATTAGATTCGACAAACCATAGCCACTTCGCAGATTTAGTAGATGACTTTAGCTACCTAAGAGATACTTCAGTTTTCTCATAGACGGTGACAGGGAGGTCAGCATCACTGTGATGATGGACCTACTAGTTGTTAGCAGGCCATGGGAAGTGGTGACTTCCGAATGATGGCTGGATGCTTTATATCCAAGTTGGGCTCCATGCACTTCAGCAAATTATGGAATTTGTTGGGTGCTCCCGAAGGGGTAAAACCCATTAGAAACAAGTAGATCTTTCGAGATTTATGCAGGTGCAAAGATATTAACCTAATAAAGCTAGACTTATTGAAAAGATCTTCATCAAATACTCGGTGTGGATTGTGATGAGACTTTTTCTTCAGTGTTTATGCTGAAGTCCATATGGATATGACTTAGCATTGCTGCAGTTCTTGACTATGATATCTGGTGGGTGGATGGCTATAACGTCTTTCTAAATGGGAATTTAGAAGTGCACTTGTATATGACTCTGCTAAAGGGTTATCATAGTCAGTGGGAGCAGCGGAAGGTGTGCAAGTTGCTTATGTTTATTCATAAACTAAAGCAAGCATAGTAGAGACGGGTCATCTGTTTTGATGTGAGAGTCAAGATGATTGACTTCATCAAAACAACAGATGAGCCTAGTAAGAACGGTGTAGGGAGTTATGTTCTGAGATTTAGATGACATGCTCTTGATAGAAAGTGATGTTCATATACTACAATCGGTCAAACTTTGGTTGTCACATGTGTTTCTCCATATAAGATCTGAATAAGATATCACGAATTCTGGTGATTAGATCTATGGTTTTAAATCTAAATTTGGGAAGTGTCTAAATCCGGGTACTTAAACAACATTATAAAAAGTATTTTAGAATGGATGACTTCTGGCGTAGTAGTGTAACCGCGGGTAATGGAGCCATCCTCTCTAAAAAGATATCTTCTAGACTGATGAGGAGAGAGACTTGCATGAATGACATATCAGGCAATTGAGTCAATCATGTGATGGCTTGTACCAAACCAGAAGTTTCTTTTGCACTTGCTGAGATATCAGGGATTCCAATGACTAGATCTATATTGATAGATCTAGATTTGGGAAATTTCCCAATCGGGTATTTGGACACCATTCTAAAGTAGTTTAGAATGAATGGCTCCAGGTGTGGTAGTCTACCCATAGCTAATGGAGTCACCCTCTCTAAAGAGTGTCTTTCAGACTGATGAGGAGAGAAATTCGCATGAATGACATATCATTTGCTTAGGCAATTGAGTCAATCATGAAATATCTTGTACCAAATCAGATATTGCTTCTACACTTGCAGTAGTAAGCAGATATTAATCCAATCCTAGAGAAACAAAAGAAAGTAGTTAAGAACATAAGAGGATGTACTTGGTATAGGGTAACGGCAGCCGCCTCAAGAAGGCGGTTATCGGTTCAAGCTTCCAAGGTGACCTGGATGATAGAGATGTTGTCAGAGTTTTGAGTTTACCCTCTTCTGAGGAGCAGTATATTGGATAGGTTTCCAATAGGGATACTGAGGTAGACATGGTGCAGGATGTTGATTATGACTCAACAGAACATATAGCCCAAGAATTTTTTGGATAAAATTGTTCATTTATGAGCTTGGTCCCATCAAGTATCTTGACAAGTTCTTGAGACTGGGTATCGCTCAGTTCGGAAGATTGTTGATCTCCTCGAAGTTGAGATATAAAGAGAGGAAGTTGGAATATTGTAGTGAATCTACTCATTGAGGTTATTTCTCAAACACGGATGTTTCATAAACACGATTTGCGAAACTGATTAGTACATAAATTGGGTATTCGGTAGCATACGGGATGCGGGTATGCGATACCACAATAATTGGCCTTAAGTGCAAGTGGGAACTTGTTGGATATAGTGCTCTCAAGGCAATTATTGTAATTGCAGGTAGGTGATTATGATAATTGAGGGAGACCTATACAGGTAGAACAGTCTTATTCAAAATGATAGTATGCTATTTGTTTTGTCTTTATCATTGATGTGTATACGTTTTACTTGTTATTACGTGTCGCTAATACATAATGATGAAGCCCGTAAGATTCTTGCTTGATTACCAGTATTATCATGGTGATCATATACGTGAGAGCTGGGTAGTCCATAAGCAATCCTTAAATGTCCCTGGTCAAGGAAGTATCGAGACTGGATCGATATTCTAGAGTAGACTGGTGTATACGTTTCTAGACCCGGACGATGGGCGGTGGCCGGTCTCACAAGCCATTGGTGTTTTGTCACCTAAGGTAGTATACAGGTGCTCACTGGAGGTGAGTACACAGGAAGGACTTGCCGAGAACTTCTAGATGGTATTATACATATTGTCAGATAGCAGTTCTCTAATGGCATGAGTACAAATTAGTCCTTTGACCTGTGATCGTCATTTGTCTCGTGTATCTCACAGTACTTAGATTATTACCTTATCACAGCTCAAAGGAGTCGTGCAAACAGGTTTTAGTTGGGTACAATCCTGAGCCATATGGAGGCAGTGAGCGATTGTCAGAGATTCATCTCTCATGGTATTAGGAGTCAATGTCGTGTTGTGTTCGATTGGTCATCACCCTAAATCCGTGGCTACGGTGGATGAGATTTACTGATAGAAGTTCAGTACTTTCTCGGTTGTGATGAGCTCGACTCCGGCACGACTTATCGGGTTATTATGGGTCAGACATTATCCATCCCTAGACCCGGTATGCAATGCTCTTAGACGAAGAGACCGAACTGTACGAAGACTGTCACATTCAGACTCAGTAGGGCATGGACGGACTTGATTGTCGACATCCCTTTCGGCAGATACCTGAGTAGCTGTTACATACAGTTAATGCCGCTGATGTGCTCGTGGTTTTGGATTTATCTAGTAAATCACTGTCAGCGTATTGTCGAGTCTTTAGAGTCCCACACAGAGGGTTTTCTCAGTTTAGATGATATAATATAGAGGCCGTATATTTTTATATGTAGGGGTCCGATTGAAGTCCGTGTAGCAATACGTGTACTTGCTACACGGACTTTAATCGGACGGTTGCTAATACTAGTCGATTTAGGATTAAGCCGGATTATTAAATCAAGTTTTGATTTAATAATTTATATATATATTTTTAATATCTATATTCTAGTATTATTGTTCACTATTCATTTTCTCTTTCTTGGCTATTCGTATTTTTATACAGATTGTCGTATATGTATTTTGATACATATACCAAGTTGTATTCCGTATTTATATGAAATACTTGTAGAAGGAGGACACCTCATTATTGATTTTCCTTTTAGAACATCAATTGGAAATGAAGTGGAGGATGAGGTGGTTTTGAGTATGGTTGTGGACATGTAGAAAGGGATGGGCTTCATTTGTTTATTACAAAATGGATGTGATATTTTATTTGATGGTAGAAAAATCATTATGAAGTCATTCTCTTTCATCCAACACTTAGCTCATTTTGCATGAGCTTCTCTTATCCTCTTCTTCCGTCTTCTTTGATGTTTTCTTGAGCTTTGTTTTAGAGTGAAAATGATAGTGGAAAAATCCTACATCCCCACACTCCATTTCTAGCAAGCTTGGAGTGTCGATTGCTTCACTAGGTGAAATTGGAGCTTAGATCAGTTTCCCTCGAGTGGATCATCTTCGGCAAAGGCGGTCGCCTCTCAAGTTTGTTTCCGATGGCCTACGAGGAGCTTGGAGAGGTCTTCCACGATTGGGACGACATGCGACAAAAGTTGTAATCTCTAAATCTTGCATACTTAGTTTTCTAGTTTAGTGTTTGGAATGATTGCCAGGGATTATTTTCTATTGCTCCCGTAAAAAATTTTGTTTTTCGATTTCATATCGACCGCGGTAGTAGCGGCAAGGGCATTAAGAACTTTCAATCTCACTATGTGTTCCCAAAAATATTATTTGTGTCTAGACTCTAGAGGTGTCAAGTGGGCGGGGCGGATCATCCACGGACGAGTCATTACAGATAGCAGGTAAAACGGACACTGGTAAAAATATCCGGATTTAAACGGGTGTTAAATATCTTGCTCATCACCCGACCTAAAATGAAACGGGCGAGCAGACGAGTGTGCAAGTAACCCATTGATAGATAAACAGATCATACATGAATGAGTTAACGGGTAAGCTAGAGTATTATGACATATTTTTTTGCAAATTAAAAGGACAAGATTCAAAAGAATCATATGTAAAGGTATTTTGGAGTTTGAATACATTCACAATATTAGCTAAAAACAATATTTACATTCAAATATGAGAAAACAGAGCCGCGGACCCAAAACTGCAGTGGCCTCTCACATGGACCAGTGGAGCCCAGGGGCCTAACTACAAAATGGCCATCGGGCCCCACTGGCCCATGTGAGAGGCTACTGCATTTTGGGTCTGCATGGTCCCTGCAAGTCCCGTTTTCTCTTCAAATATATATTCTAAAAAAATTCTTAGTAGTATTTATATTAAATAATTTATATATATATATATATATATATATATATATATTCTTATGATTAGAAACATTAATGATAAGTTTTTGAATATTTTTTAAAATAAGTCTCAGGTAAAACTCAGGAAACGAGGGGTCAGGTTGACTCGGTGACAGGCCGGGTAAAACCCATGAACCTACGGGTTAGATCGATCTGGTGATACTTGTAAATGGGCGGGTCAGATACGAGTAATATTTTAACGGACAGTAAAACTTTGACATAACCTATGCGGGTTAAACGGATAATGAGTCGTTATTGACACTTCTGTGTCAAAACAAGTTGGATAAATTTGGTTGTAATATAGGATTTTATTTTAGATTACGACATCGATGCATGCGTTCCAGTTGGATAAACCCGGATCTGCTAATTTTTTTTCTTTACTGGGACGATGCATGCGATTCAGTCCGCATATTTCTCTTCTCTGATGAAGCAGGCATCGATGAGTTTCTTGGTTTTCTCGATGACCTTTTCTTATTGCTCCCTTCTCATTCTTCGAGAAGCTTATTTGACTAGTTTGGCATAAGGAGATATAGCCAGCTTATACACGGCTACTTCAGGGGAGAGGCCAGACATTTCTTTGTATGTCCACACGAAGCAGTTTACGAATTCCCGTAACAAGGCAATTATCTGTTCTTTCATTTCCTCTGACAAGAGTGAGTTGGTGTAGGTCGGCCTTGGACTGTCGAGCGTTCCCAAATCAATCTCGGTTAGCTCGTCAAAGGTTACTTATCCGCCATCTTTGAGCTTTCGGGGGGCTTCTTCTGGCTCGTCTAGCTCATCGTAATCATTTGATTTCCGCTGGCTTCACCAACACGAATGATGTAGTGCTTTGACGTCAGGTTGAATAAAACCTATGCCCTTTATATCTGGGATTCGTCCATCGATGAGTGCTCAGACTTGAGGCGGATACCACAGCCCCTCATAAAACTTCATTTCGTATTCCGTTTGATATAAACGACATCCGCACTTTTTAAAATATTCCCGCTTCTCGGACGCATAATATCTGAGATTGAGGACGGCTCTTATGCCTCTCATATGAAAGGCACGTGACAGAAAAATCGTCCAGATGCACGACAGGATTTGACCCATAAAACAGGATGCCCTTCTGTCCACTTTTCCTTCCGGAAACGTAGAAGGTTTTCAGCTGGTCCACGGTGGAGACCAACAACGCATCAAGCTCTTTGCACATCTGCTCCGGCACCCTTGTGACGGCTAGGTACCCTTCTGTAACTTCAAAGGTCTCTCTTAGCTTTGCTTTTTTCACGAGAGCCCAATTTGCACAGCTGTTGCAAGACGGGTCCTCTTCTTCTGATTCTTCAGTGTCGCTGCCTAAACAAGGATGAATTTTGTTGCCGGATGGGCCTTCAATATCAGACTCGTTCGTATCGCTACCGAAATGAGGGTGTGTTTTACGGAAGGACGGACTTCCAGCGTCGGTCTCATCAGTGTCACTGCCGAAACATGCGCGCACCTGGGGGCTTTTGCTTTTGAAAGTGACAGCCGGCTCAGATTTGCTTTTGAGTTTCGGAGTCATTCTGTCTTTGGTCAGTTGTGGCTCGGTATTTTGGAGGTTCACAAAGAACCGAGAATCTTCATATCGGACTTCATGCATACCGAACAGCTGATATCTCCGTCAATGTGTCTTTCTTCACCATTTTTTTTTATATTTCATGCACTGGTGGAGAGTTGACGAAACGATGCCGTAATCGTGGAGACACGGCCGTCCCAGGAGAATCTTTTAGGACGTGTCGGTATCGGTCACGTATATCTTAGTTTCGGTTTGTAGATCCCCAAATTTGATCGGCAGAGCTATAGATCCCAGAACTTACTGGAAGTTTTGATTGAAGCCTTGGATGGCTATTCTTTCTCTTGACATGTGTCGAATGTCCATTGACAAACTCTTCAGAGTCCGCAAGTTCATGATTTTCACTGAGAACCCCGGATCAATCAATATATGATTAATCCGATCTCCGTCGTTGTATCCTGTCACGTAAAGTGGTCGATTATGCTCAGCTGTTCCCAGTAACAGGTCTTCATCCTTAAATGTGACCGCGGCTGTATGCAGTGTGTATTGGACCTCTTTCATATTAATTTACGCGAAACGAGACTGATACCGCTCGGGGTTTTGCAGGGCATGAATGAGAACATCTCTGAGCTCCTTGGATGGGACCAGAGCATCATAGATGCTTAAGAAAGATGAAAGCTTCCGGAGGTGAGCCAAGACATTGTAATCCACCGGAGAAGAACTCAAATCTTCATGAGTCGGCTCTTCGCCGTTTTCTACAAATCATAACAACATGGCTGATATGACAACCATTTCTACAAATCCTACCATACTTGAAGATGCACCAAGTGACAACAAAAGGTGCAGATCTTAACGAAAATATCGTGGAGACCCTTTCTCTTCCCCACAAGCTTAATACTCTTAGCAAACGTTTCAAGAAGCTTCCTCGGGCTCATGGGCCTGAGCTGCCTGGACATGGGCTGAAATCTCAACTTTATTATAGAACCTGGAACCAACTTTTCAAAACAAAAGGTTCAAGGCATCAAAGACCTCAAGAAACAAACAAATGTGGTCTTGCACCAACAAGGTAATGAGCGGCACAACGATAACAATAGGGCGGAGGCTGTTAATCAGCCCCGCCCTCAACAATGAAACTCCTTGTCTGGAACTGTCGAGGGTGTAGAGGGGACTGGACAGTTCTCAACCTCCATTCCCTCCTTCGGTCCACATCGCCTACTATTTCATTCATATCAGAAACTCACTCTTCCTTACAACAGTCACTTTCTACCATCTCTAAACTTGAAATCGCCAACCACCATATATGAATGAAATACTTTTCAAGTATTGTATCCTCTTTAATTCATCCTGTCCTATGTTGCGGTGATTTTAATGCTATAATTTCTCAATATGAAAAATATGGAGGTATCTCGTCGATTTTATTACCTATGAATTGGCATGATACTCAGTATTTCGTCGATTTTATTAGCAGCTACCGTCTACTTGATCTTGGATTTCATGGTGCAGCTTATACTTGGACCAATAGACAATCAGCTAACATGCATATTCGAGAAAGACTTGACAAGGCATATGGCACACCGGATTGGATGAATCTATTTCTACACGAATCCGTCCACCACCTCCCAGCGATCGGAAGCGACCGCTGTCCAATTCTTATTCAAAGCCATGAGAATAAATCACCAAGCACCTTCCATCTCACATCTTATGTTCGCAGATGATTTAATGATATTTGGAGAAGCATCATTTCGGAATTTGGAAGCAATCAAACATATTCTTCATCTCTATTCGCTTTGGTCGGGACAGGTTATCAATTTTGAAAAATCTTCAATTCTTTTTTTGCGAAACCTGTCCACGGATGCAAAAAATGAGTTAGCAGGTGTCCTGGGTGTGAAATTAATGACACGAAATGAGGTCTATCTTGGAGCTCCATTGTTCCCTAGAAGCAACTCTATTTGTGCTCATAAATTCTTCATAGAAAAGATGCATAGAAAATTAAATGGATGGAAAGCATCCCTCCTATCTTGTGCAGGTCGAGAAATTTTAATAAAAACGTCGTTGACCTCAATTCCTTCATATCACATGCCTTTAGGTATATTTCCTCAAAAAATAGAAAACGGGTTGGAGGCACTATGGTAAATTTTTATTGGGGATTCCAATCAGGAGGCATACATCTTTTTCTCAAATCTTGGTCTCAGCTGCAAAAACCAAAAGCTATTGGAGGCCTTGGGTTTCGTCGAGTAGACGAAGTCAATCTAAGTATCTTTATGAAGGTTGGATGGAGAATTTTATCAACACCTGACGCTATGTGGGTCAAACTTCTAAAAGCCAAATATTTCACAAAATCAAGCTTTCTCAATGGCGCATCAAAGGGACATTGCTCTGCCTTTTGGAGAGGTGTTGAAAAATGCAGGAATTATCTATCAGAAAGATGTGGCTGGTCTATTGTTAACGGAAAGGATGTTCACATATTTGATGACTATTGGACTCTTTCGAGCACATCCCGAATCCAAAAGCCGACAAACTTTCCTGCAAACATCCAATTGGTGGGTCAGCTCATTGATCATACATCAGGTAATTGGAATAACAATCTCATCCATTCACTATTTGAACCATGCACGGCAAACTTGATATGCAGCATTCCTATTAACAAATATGAACCTTGTGGTAAAGACAGATTATTGTGGCTTTCAGACAAAAGAGGACTATATTCAACACGGTCCGTAGCCTCACAATGCATCCCTCGAGCGTAGGTAACAGAGAAATTGAGGTCAACGGTCCGTAGCCTCACAACACGGTCCGTAGCCTCACAATGATTCTGAAGGAAATTTTAAAATCGGTTCTATGTTTATGGATGCTATGGAAGGCTCGATGCAAATGGGTATTTGAAAATACCCCACCCTCGCCTCCTATCATCGTTGCCCAAACAGTGGCATCACTGCAATTCACCTTACAAACCGAGGACAAAGCTCAAAAATCAACCTCCTTTGAATTGCAAGAGAGTGCATGGTCTAAGCCAAATGAAGGATTTCTAAAAATCAATGTTGATGGTGTGGTTGGAGCCTCTAAGGCAAGTGCAGCAATCATTGTGCGAGATCATGAAGCATAAGTCATCAATTTAGGGTCAGAGATGCTACAGCAAGCGGACGCGGAGATTTCTGAGGCAAGTACAGTAAGGATGGGTATTTTGCAAGCTCTAAACCATCTTGAGATACAATGCATAATCGAGTGTGATTCGATCAATATTGTGCAGTGTATAAACGATTGCAGGATGACACCACCATGGTCTATTGCACACATCGTTCATGAATGTCAACTCTTGCGAGATAACTCACACATTATCATTAAGCATGTCAAGAGAGGTCTCAACAAAGCAGCACATTCTATCGCACAATGTAGTCTTCGTCAAGATATGTATGGATCATGGACTATGCAAGAATTACCTTCTCTGTTTAAACAAGAGCTTAACCTTGTAAGTTCCAACGTTTGCGTATTATAAATAAAGCTACGACTTCTTTTCAAAAAAAGAAGTTTTCTGCATAAAAGTTCTTTTCACACATGAACCCAGTACTGCTTGCTATTTATGAAAGGACCATCACACAAAAATTTCTCCTTCGATTTTGGATCAAGACAAGGACATGGAATAAGTTGGAAATTTATGGGATTAATTTCTAAACAGAGAAATGAGAACAAAAATTCTCTAGAAGCCAAGGAAAAAAATTCTGAAATTTCCAATTCTGAGATTTAGAATGAAGATTAGTCTGAATCAGTTGACATAATTCAATTGCAGATTTTAATTTGCGTTTATCGTTTCAAAGGAACGAGCAAGACATTTCGAGGATTATCTTATTGGGAAGAAATCTATATATTTTTGTGTGACTAAAACGAAGGTTAAACTTGTACACCCCATATTTCATTAAATGAAAATTTTAACGAAAATTAAAAGGAAAATCATATCGGGAAGAGATCTTTGATCCAGTAATAATAAACTTGCTGTGGAATAAAAACCATATTAGGCTTCTCTCAAAATCTTTAATAAAGAAATAAACAAATAAGAAATTTTGTCCTTGTAACGTTGACGACTTCTTCCATTGCTAATACAAGAAATTCTATTAATACAATGTTCTGATATGAATGATAAAGTTCATGACTTCCACTTAATTTCATGTCAATGAAGAAACAATAAGATGAACATAACAAACGACGGCAAGGGAGCATCATGCCAAAAGGCAATGGAAAGGAACAACAACACAAGGGACCTGATACCTGCTGCATCTAAATGGAGAAATACCATTCTTCAGTTTAGCTTTGAGGCATCCTTAGGTTCATGTGCATTCCATTCTAACAACATCCATATGATTGATGTGCCTACAAAACCATGCAACAGAATCTCGTAAGCAAAAACCTAAATATTTTCTGTTAAGGATTATATATTACCAAGAGAAAAGTAGTTGTAGTATAAAACCGTAGAGAAAAAGAAGAAGAAATACAGTAGACATATCAATTAAATCACACTAAAACTTAGATTAGGTGAATAGTTGAATATCTTCCTTTGTCACCCTATTAGTTGATGATTTTAAATCATCTGATAATATACTTATGTATTAATTCAATTTTCTGCAAGCATGCTATTCCCTGATGTTAGAGCATCATGCTTAGTTTTAGTAATAATTTACCCTCTCAGATGACTAAGGTCACCACAAACTAGACTGAAAGTTAAACTTTGAAAATTTAGCATGCTGTTTTCATATTGTTTATCAATCACATTTATTGAATATTGGATCTCATGTGTGCATTTGCATCTAGATAGGAATTTTTTAGAGTCACGTGCATCATTTGCTTGTGATTGTCATCTTGCACCCATAGCAAATATTTTTAATAGCCATACTGTTCTCATTCTATAGCGCTCCACCATAAAGTTCTATATTAAGGGCATGTTTGTTTGAACAGAAGTAACATGTAAGTACTGAAAGTAATATTGAAGTAGCTTGCTTCCAGTAGTTTGGTTGTTTGTTTTGACGAAAGTGGAGCTTGGAAGTTACTTCATAGTGATGAGGTGGATCCGGTGGCATGGATACTTCCAAAATTTTCTTCCCTTCATTTTGGATGGGACATTTTGGATGGGAAATAACCATGAAGCACAAGGAACAAGAAAAAAAATTAATTATTTAATCCTTCTCTTTATTACTTCCAAAAAGTAATAATATATTACTATTAAAAAAGTACTTTCTGTGTTTGTTTGTTTTTTTTTTATGAAAGAAACCTATGAAGTTGCTTCATTTTTTATTCTTTTCTTCAAAAAATATATAAACAAATATTAGAAGTAAGATTTAGATCTACTTCCATGACAACTTTTTTGGAAGCTGCTTTAAATTACTTTCGGTTCTTCCCGTACTTCCGGACAACCAAACATGCCCTAAGTGGACTGTCAAAATTTTGTGAAGAATATAACAGCTTCTTCTAACTGTACAAACCTAAGAACAAACATTTGAATTGGATTGTGTCAACAATTTAATACTATGAGCATTTTACATTGTCCTAAAGAAGTACATGGTAACTCTTCACCAGACAAAATGAAAAGGAAATATCGTTTTTCTCAAAATTTTGATTATATCAAATATTAGATGCAATATTCACTTTCCTGTAATTTTGTATACATAACTTATATAATGGAACTGAACAAAGAACGGGATCTGAACCTGATGCCCATGCTACATTTTTTGTAGAATGGCTGGACATCAGATGTTTCAGATTGAAAGTGATAAATAGTAAATCGATTTCGTGGTGCGAAAAGCATGCAAGGCGTATATGATACAATAATTTTGCAATTCAAAAATATCCTATAACTATAAATGACTGTGATCTCAAAATCAAAGAGAGCCAAACATTGTTCATGTAAGCTTGAGATAGTAGATCAGAAAGTTCTAGCTTAATTTATCACTAGCTATCAGCATCAGTGCAGACTGGCTGTTTTTATTATTCTAAACTACTTAATGCCTTAAGAAAGATTCTATATTACTCAGAGATATTTCCATCTAGACATAAAAATTAGCCATTTGAGATTTGATGCTATTTAAGCTATTTAAAAACCTTCAACTCCAGACAATTGATTTAAATTGTTTCGTCGCCGGACTCAATCTGAGATGAGGTGTTGATAATTGTCCTTATAACAGGTCTTAGCATCTCAAAAAATGAACGCTCTTTAAATTTAATCAGCAATTAGATCACCATATACACATGTAGAAATTCATGTCTATCCCAGAAACAAATTATAATATAAAAAAAAGTTCAAAACTACTTTTAAATGCGATATGAGGTTCAGATAAACAATTGATAAGAGACTATTATGACAGACACAAAATTCTAGAAAGAAATTCTGGAGAAATGCCAATGAGTAGATAGAAAAAGAGTGTTGATACCTGCAAAAATGCCAACTGTGGTCAGATTTGATGCAGCCATCGTATCGTATATTAAATATTCAGTCAGAAAATGGCCGAACGCATAGATGAACGATAGAAAGGTTGCGATATATAAAGGCTTGTTGTCAAGGTTGAAGGCACAGAGCCAACAAAGAGTGCAAGTCAAAAGTGTCCAAACTCCAAATGTTCTCCTGTGAACATCGCTCATTACAGTTCAAATTACATACAATTAGAATCATCATCCATCAAACAAAATGTTGTTTATCTACACAAACTAAAATAACTACGAGAGAAAAAACGATAAGATAAAGGCAGGGGGAGATCTATGTAAGTTCCAGCGAGCGCAACTGCCCCGACCGAACTTTTTTTTATTCTTAAAAAAATAGATATTAATATCGGTTGCAACCAAGTGTTGCATATAAGAATATAATTTATACATATATACCATAAAGTATTGATAGTAGAGTCTACCATAGATTGTAAGTTAGTTTATTCCCTAAGTAGATGTTGGATTCGATGCTCACTACATGCAAAATTTATATTTTTATACTTAAATTAAGTGGAATGAGTCCAATGTTCTCTTATTTTGATGGAAAACGTAGATTAAGTATAAGATAGTGAACTGAGAATCTAGCAATTTATGATACTCCTCGGACCAATCCTTTAATCTAGTTTGTTGATCTTACTCTCAAGACAAGATGTATTTTGTCATCATATATGATACAACTACGTCGACAAAAGAGACAGGTTTTCGAGCAGAGAGTATAATGGTTTTAATATGATTAGGAGCTTTATTTATTTAAACCCATGTTGTCAAGCAGTCCACTCTATCATATGTTGATGATCTCATGCAACAAATATATATGGATCGTGGTTCAGATAAAAAAAATATTTTAATTATGTGTGCTTAGAATTCATAATTTTCTTGACAAGAAATTTAAGACTAATATGAATAAGGTTGCCATCATGTTCGAGTCGTAAAGCTTGCAGCATTGTGCAATTTGTTTCATTGCTGACCGCATTTAATTAGATGGGAAAAACCTTAGACGATCATTGTAAACATAAAAGCATGGTTTTAATTGAAGAACAATATGTCTTAGGGAGGAAAAGCGTTTTTACTTTGGGTTTTGGGGAAGACGGCGAGGCGAAGAGCCCAGATGTCGAAGAACCCGAACCACACCGAGGCGAGTCGGAGAGAGCCCACTAGCATCAGCCACCGCCCTAGAGCCCTCATCACCTCTCTCTCGAGTCACACACACACAGACAATTTCACAAACAGGTAATGGGCAAGAGGGTTAGACCACGTGCCTCTACACGAGGTGATTGTATATTATTCTCTACAATCGGGTCGGGTTGATACTGTTAAGTATACAGATCGGATAGACCCGTTCCATTATAGTATGAGGCCATACTTTGTGTTTTCATTTAGAAAATAGGCTAAATTTTATAAAGCGCAACCAAGCCTTTCAGAATTTTTTAAAATTCTTTTTATAGGGAAATGGCTCATAGGCCTCACACAAGCACACGTCAGGCAGCACATACAACACACATGCACTTAGGGAATCGTGAATTTGCCACGAAAGCTTTAATTTGTTGCCATTTTTTCCCTCCTAGGTTCGAACCCAGCACTCTATTCAGGAGGGGAAGTGTCATACCGACTGAGCCATTACTCATCGAACTTTAAGATTGTCATGAAAGTTGTTAGAATATAAAATATATTTTCTCAACCCTCACTTATAATTTCGGAGTTTTGATGCAGTGGTTGGGGATTTTCACATGGTATCAGAGTGATTCTCATCGGGCGGGGATTTTCACATGGTATCAGAGCAACCTAGATTTGATTTTCATCAGGCGTGTATTAAATGCGGATTTACTTAAATTAAAAATACCACTGCGCAAAAACACAGGTTTCGAACTAAAGGGCCTTCGACTTACGAGGCGTATTAGAGAATATATTTTATATTTTAACAAAAGTTTTCATTAAACTGGCAAAGTTGTCTGAAAATACTAGTTTTGTTAGCTTCTTTAAGACGCTAATGGACCCTCCTAACGACCTTATGCATGAAAAAACTGGAATTGTAGTTCCAAAGTATGAAGATCACATGAAATACTAACATCAGATTTCAAACTCCTAATTTCTGCTCCATACATTCAACATTTAGCAGCCCGGCATATATAGAGCAATCTGAAAGTAAAAATAAATAATAATGAACTTATATTAATAACTCACCAATCATTATTGAATAGTGCGTATTGTACTGCTTTTTCAACTACAATTATATCACACTCCTTTTTAACAGGCTTTAAGAATAAGCTACAATAAACCTTTTTTTTTATAATTATGTTATTATATAATCGTATCTTTTAAGCCATTTTCACGCATATCGTTAGACCTAACTCAAACCTCCGCTGCTTTATCAACTACAATTATATCACACTCCTTTTTAACAGGTGAATTTAAAACAGAGTCGGGATTCTGGGGTTAAAAGGGGCGGGCAATAAATATGGCAATTGCTCTGTTTTTTTCTCCTTCGATCTTTCTACTAAAAAATATGTAAACAAAAATATAGGTCGTGAAAAGCATAAATAGCAGAAGGAAATTGATTCAGTTAATTTAACAATTATATCCACGTGAGGCATAGATGATTCTGATCTTGCATCGATCAATATAGTTCACAATTTTCTTAATTTGCAAACCATTTTGTGATGGTAAATAGGGTAATTATCAATATTTAAAAATAATGAAGGAAAATAAACGCACAACAAAGGTCACGGCGGTAATGCCACCAAGAATTAGGGTGGGGGAGGAAATATATAGTGGTAGAAATATATATTCGTTAAGTTAGCAAGAACACCTTATGTTAATTCCTTGCATGTTCATATTATGCTTATTGCTATTTCCCTTGTTGTTCACATGATTTTGGTTTTTAATGCTTTATACCTATGTTGCAGAGCTTACCGAGCGTCAGATCTCTAATGGGCATTTCTCTCTCTTTTGTTTCTATTTTTGAAATGTCCGTTAGCTGACCTAGGTAGCACCGAAGAAGCTACTTTTGAGTTCGAACCAGCCGGGGAGGACGTGTCAGACTTCACTAGCAACGCAGACTTTTAGCTCTTTAGCCTGATTTAAAAGCTTGCTCAGTTTTTGTTTTATCGCACTTGAACAATTTGAAGTTGTAATAAATATTTGGATTTGTTTTGTAATAAGATGATGTTGGTGTGATTTCAATTCTTGCATTTATTATCTGCTCCAGACGCTTAGCGTATTTATACGGATAAGGAGTGCTTATCTGTATAAATACGTCGCGGGCCGTGTTACGCCTCCGCCCTATACTTTAGGGAGCCGGGCATGACAATCCCTTTGTTGCGGTCCTCTTTTACACCTGATCTTCCTGCCTAATTCCCTATTCATGAGTATTTTCAATATACCTCCTCATACACATCTTTTCATCTGATCATTCCACCTTTCTCCAAATCCCCTCAACCCAAACACTTTCGAGACACATTCCTAGTTCACCGAGCCGTAATCTTTTTCAATGTACAGTTTCATCGCAAATCCTTTTTCTTTATAGCGGTGACAGCGGAAAACCACGGCATGAACGAAGGCGACGGAGTCCAGAATACTCGTTCCTTTGAGAAAACATGTTTGCTCCTTCCCAATTAACCCATCAAGAATTGAGTTTAGCCTTGATGCGAAGATCTTAGTAATAATCTTGAAAGATCCATTAAGCGGACTAATTGGACATAAATCTCCAATTCCAAGCACATCGCTTTCTTAGGAATCAAGGTGATAGTTGCATACTTAATTCTCTCAAGACTCCCACCATCCTCAAAGAATGTATTAGTAACATACATAAAATCATCCGTAATAACATCCTAAAATTCAGAGTAAAAAAGAATCAGAAATCCATCAGGCCCTAGTGCATTATCCTTCCCTAACACCGCAATCGCTTTCATAGCCTCCATCTCTTGAGTCGGGACCTCCAACTCATCCGCCAACATAACACTTAACCCTTGCCTATTGGACCTAACTAAAGATCCCCCATCTTCAATCGCTGAACCAATTAAGGTTCTAAAGTGCAAATGTACCGCCTTCTTAACCTCATCCTCATCGGAAACCCAATCCTCACCAACCGTGATTCTGGAAATAGTGTTCACCCTTCTTCTCCCATTAGCTAGCCTATGGAAGAAACTCGTATTAGAGTCCCCTTCTTGTACCCACTGTACCCTCGAACGTTGGCGGCGATATATTTCCTCATTACTCGCAATGTCTTTCAATTTTCCGGACACAAAGTCATTGAACAGTTTGAGGCCATATAGAAGAAATAACACTACTTGATGCAGATTGATATGTTAGAATTACTTTTGGATTTTTTTCCAAACATTGCTGTTGTAAGAACATCAAACAACCACTCAAAACTTTCGATTGTCTCGTCATATAGTAATGCCGCACAAAAAATAATCGTCTATTTATAATGATTATTCACACCAACAAATGGTGCAAAAAAATAATCGTCTATTTATAATGATTAGTCACACCAACAAATGGTGCAAATGGCCACCCATAATTGTTAGTTGGAAAATTAATTCCTGGCCCACTTTGGACAGAAGACATATTTTTAAACCCATAAAGTTCCAAAATCTTGAAAACCCCAAAAAATAAATTTTGATATTATTTTTAAATCTCAACCCTGATTTGTAGACGTATTTATGTATACATTGCATATAATACCTTTTAATATTTTTTAAGATATTAGAACATGGAATTTTTTGGATATCCCAAAATATTAGAACATGAGATTTGTGATTATGTAACCCATAGTTTTCCATGGATTTTTTTTTAAGTCTCTCTTTATCATTATTTTTCCTAATTTCCTTTTTAAGCTCATCTTCTTTCTAAACACATCTTCTTTATTGTTGTTTACCCTCTTTATTATTGCTTGCCTTAATTTCAGACTTCTTTATTATTCTTTCTTTATTATGAACTGCCTCAGTTTCAACCATCATGAGAATGGAGATGTTGGAAATGGGAGAGGAGATTGGAGGATTGGGAAAAAAGATATGGGAATAAGAGGAATCAGATTGGAGATTAGAGATTTGAAAGAGTAGATGCAGAAATTAGAAAAGGAGATGGGGGAATCGGAGAATTGGATTGGAGATGAGGGAATCGAAAACAAAATTGCAGATTTTGGAAAGGTGATCGCGGAGAAAAAATGGGGAATTGGGAGAGAAGCATCAAGGAAGTAGGAGCGAACCATGGCAGTCTGATGATGCTCTATATTGGCGACCTTTTAGATCAGGACACGTGGCAGATGACGTGTCCCAGAACTCAGAAGAGAGGGCCCACAGGGGCCGACCAGGCCACCCTGTACCCGACCAGCAAACACAAGCTGGCCCTCCTCAGGGCCTTCTGCAAATTGGCTTCCTCGGCCCCGTAGCTCGCGCCAAGCTGCCACAAGACCTGGACTCCTCGGCCCCCTCGCTTGTCCGGAGCTCCCCAACCGAGGCCGTCTTCCTCGGTCCCTCCGACCGACCAACTCCACTACTCACAGGCATAACCGCCGCCCCGCAAATCTCGCCATGCGCAGATTCTCCGCCAGCAACATCCCACGTTCCACTCCATCACGATCCCCATTAATGGGCGATCCGCTCTTTACGTGGGCATGACGTCGGGAGCGTAAATGCCGGCGAGATTCTCGCGCCTGCTGCTGCGTGCTACCGCCGCTATATAAACCCCCATCACAGAGGGGTCAAGTAAGCCAATTTTTACACTTTTATGCCGTTACTCTGCTCGGGTCTCTTCACTAACTTGAGCGTCGGAGGGTCCTTGGTGGTACCAAACCACCCCGGGACTTCTTTGCAGGTACTCGGCAACAGCTTTCTCACCTCACCCCTTCCTCAAAAAACCCATTGAAACCCATACGCAACGAAGGAAAATTAGTTAAGTTCACCGCGAGATCAACGGAAGACAACATCTGACGGAGGCCCGAAAAAGAGCTCCATCAGTGGGAAGCGAAACTCCACAAAAACAAAAGTTGGCCTTCCGATCTCCGTCCACATGGCGCGCGATCACCCTGAAGATCTAGGTACCAGCCGCCGCCTCCCCCTCATCGGGGGCGCGGATAAACCTCCTCCGGCGACCGTCATCAACGCCTTCGCCGGCCGATAGACCGACTAAAGTCCAAACGTCCAGGCCAGGGCCCCAGATCGCCGCTCCCCCCGCCTCCAGAAGACTCCGCCCTCGTTGGTACGGCTGACCACAGGCAGGCTACGTCCCATGGCCACAGATCTCACGGGCCGATACTCGTCCGCTGGGCGATCATTGAGCCTCCTCCGGCGGAATCGAAACGACGCGGCCCTGGCGTTTCGCCTCCCTGCACAATCGATGCGCGTACTACGCGCACACTCACCGTGACCGTTCATGTTCTCCATACCTGCAAATGGATGGTCGGGCGAAACCTCATGAAGAATTAGCCAAGCAGTTACCCTGCTCGGTTATCCCTGGCCGATTGCTTCCCTACTCGCAATGCCAGGGATCAAAGTCCTCCGTAGAGGCAGCCGAGCAGCTTCTCTGCTCGGCTATCCCTGGCCGGTAGCTTCCCTACTCGCAACGCCAGGGATCAAAAGTCCTCCCAGAGGCAGTCGAGCCCGAGGATCTCTCGCTCGGCTATCCTAGGCGGGTAGCTTCCCTACCGCAACGCCAGGGATCAGAAAGTCCTCCCAGAGGCAGTCGAGCTCGAGGATCCTTCGCTCGGCTATCCCTGGCGGGTAGCTTCCCTACCGCAACGCCAGGGATCAGAAAGTCCTCCCAGAAGCAGTCGAGCCCGACCCTCGCTCGGCTATCCCTGGCGGGTAGCTTCCCTACCGCGACGCCAGGGATCAGAAAGCCCTCCTAGAGGCAGTCGAGCCCGAGGATCCCTCGCTCGGCTATCCCTGGCGGGTAGCTTCCCTACCGCAATGCCAGGGATCAGAAAGTCCTCCCAGAGGCAGTCGAGCCCGAGGATCCCTCGCTCGGCTATCCCTGGCGGGTAGCTTCCCTACCGTGACGCCAGGGATCAGAAAGCCCTCCCAGAGGCAGTTGAGCCCGAGGATCCATCGCTCGGCTATCCCTGGGGGGTAGCTTCCTACCGCAACGCCAGGGATCAGAAAGCCCTCCCAGAGACAGTCGAGCCTGAGGATCCCTCGCTCGGCTATCCATGGTGGGTAGCTTCCCTACCGCGACGCCAGGGATCAGAAAGCCCTCCCAGAGGCAGTCGAGCCCGAGGATCCCTCGCTCCTTCAGGACACAAGCCCTCGCCAAGAGGCACCAGACAGTAACCCTGCCCGGCCAAGGGTCTTTGGTAGGCTTCTTACAGCCCCTCCCGTGCTAAGGACCAAAGTCCTCCCAGAGGCAGTCGTGTCCTTTCTCGGCTATCCCCGGCTGGTAGCTTTCTACCACAACCGACAGGGATCAAAGTCCTCGCCAAGAGGCACTGGGCAGTAACCCTGCTCGATCCCCATCCTGAAGGATCAAAAGTCCTCCCAGAGGCAGTCGAGCCCGAGGATCCCTCGCTCGGCTATCCTTGGTGGGTAGCTTCCCTACCGCAACGCCAGGGATCAGAAAGTCCTCCTAGAGGCAGTCGAGCCCGAGAATCCCTCGCTCGGCTATCCCTGGCGGGTAGCTTCCCTACCGCAACGCCAGGGATCAGAAAGCCCTCGCCAAGAGGCGCCGAGAAGCTACCATGCTCGGCCATCCTTCGCAGGCCTCTCACGGCCCCTCCAGCGTCAAGGATCAAAGCCCTCGCCAGGGGGCACCGAGCAGCTACTCTGCTCGGCCATCCTTCGCAGGCCTCTCGTGGCCCCTCTAGCGTCAAGGATCAAAGCCCTCGGTAGGAGGCACCGAGCAGCTACCCTGCTCGGCGCATCCCCAGCGGACATCCTCCTACCCATCAGACGCTGATGGTCTGAAGCCCTCGTCGTGAGGCCGCCGAGTTCCTTCTTGCTCGGCGCATCTTCAGTGGGCAACCTCCTGCCCGTCAGACGCTGATGGTCTGAAGCCCTCATCGCGAGGCCGCTGAGTTCCTTCCTACTCGGCGCATCCCCAGCGGGCATCCTCCTGCCCATCAGACGCTGAGGATCTGAAGCCCTCATCGCGAGGCCGCCGGGTTCCTTCCTGCTCGGCGCATCCCCAGCGGGCATCCTCCTGCCAATCAGACGATGAGGATCAGAAGCCCTCATCACGAGGCCGCCGGGTTCCTTCCTGCTCGGCGCATCCCCGGCGGGCATCCTCCTGCCCATCAAACGCTGATGGTCTGAAGCCCTCATCGCGACGCCGCCGAGTTCCTTCCTGCTCAACGCATCCTCAGCGGGCATCTTCCTGCCCATCAGATGCTGAGGATCTCAAGCCCTCATCATGAGGCCGCTGAGTTCCTTCCTGCTCGGCGTATCCCCAGCGGATATCCTCCTGCTCATCAGACACTGATGGTCTGAAACCCTCATCACGAGGCCGCCGAGTTCCTTCCTGCTCGGCGCATCCCCAGCGGGCATCCTCCTGCCCATCAGACGCTGATGGTCTGAAGCCCTCATCGCGAGGCCGCCGAGTTCCTTCCTACTCGGCACATCCCCAACGGGCATCCTCCTGCCCATCTGATGCTGAGGATCTCAAGCCCTCATCGTGAGGCCGCCGGGTTCCTTCCTGCTCGGCGCATCCCCAGCGGGCATCCTCCTGCCCATCAGACGCCGATGGTCTGAAGCCCTCATCGCGAGGCCGCCGAGTTCCTTCATGCTCGGCGCATCCCCAGTGGGTGTCCTCCTGCCCATCAGACGCTGAGGATCTGAAGCCCTCTTCGCGAGGCCGCCGAGCCCCTTCCTACTCGGCGCATCCCGGAGGGTAGCTTCCTACCCAACAAAGACAAAGATCAAAGACCTCCTTAGAGGCAACCAAGCGGCTTCCCTTCGCGGTCGTCCCAGGCTGGCGGTTGCCTACCCACGACGTCAGAGATCAAAGCCCTCGCCAAGAGGCAACCGCGCAGCTTCACCGCCCGGTCATCCTTAGTTGGATTCTTACAGCCCCTCCAACACTAAGGATCAAAGTACTACCAGAAGCAGCCGAGCGGCTTCCCTTCTCGGCTATCCCTGGCCGGTAGCTTCCCTACTCTCAACGCCAGGGATCAATGCCCTCGCCAAGATCAACCGAGCAGCTTCCTTGCTCGGTCATCCCCAGCAGGAATCCTCCTGCCCAACAGACGCTGCAGGTTTGTAGCCCTCATAACGAGGCCACTGAGCCCATCACATGCAGCGGACCTGAAGCCTCGACTAAAGACATTACATGATCGAAGTCAACTCGACGACCGATTGCTCCACTTGTCGTTCCCGCACTGGACCGCGCCCCATCAGACGCCACAGGTCTGCACACATCGCGTCGGTCAACCGACGCTTGACACGCAGACAGTCGCTTCAGTGATAGGATACACAAACCGGCGCACCTTCCTTAAAATGCAGATATTTCGCCCTGATTCGCTGGCAGGAAAGGCAGCTGACAGCCCGGGGACGCGTCCTGACGAGATCTTAGGAGGGAGTTCTCCCCGGGCGGCCCAGCAGTCCACTCTTGGCCCGACCCGCCAGCTCGTCGGGACAAAAGTGGGGGCTAATGATGATGCTCTATATTGGTGACCTTCCAGATCAGGACACGTGGCAGATGACGTGTCCCAGAACTCAGAAGAGAGGGCCCACAAGGGCCGACCGGGCCACCCTGTACCCGACCTGCAAACACAAGCTGGCCCTCCTCAGGGCCCCCTACAAATTGGCTTCTTCGGCCCCGTAGCTCGCGCCGAGCTGCCATAACACCTGGACTCCTCGGCCCCCTCGCTCGTCCGAGCTCTCCAGCCGAGGCCGTCTTCCTCGGTCCCTCCGACCGACCAACTCCACCACTCACAGGCATAACCGCCGCCCCGCAAATCTCGCAACGCGCAGATTCTCCGCCAGCAACGTCCCATATTCTACGCCATCACGATCCCCATTAATGGGCGATCCACTCTTTACACGGGCGTGACGTCGGAAGCGTAACTGCCGGCGAGATTCTCGCGCCTGCTGCTGCGTGCTGCCGCCGTTATATAAACCCCCATCACAGAGGGGTCAAGTAAGCCAATTTTTACACTTTTATGCCGTTACTCTGCTTGGGTCTCATCACTAACTTGAGCGTCGGAGGGTCCTTGGTGGTACCAAACCACCCCGGGACTTCTTTGCCGGTACTCGGCAACAGCTTCCTCACCTCACCCCTTCCTCAAAAAACCCATTGAGACCCACACGCAATGAAGGACAATCAGTTAAGTTCACCGCGAGATCAACGGAAGACAACATCTCGGAGGCCCGACAAGGAGCTCCATCACAGTCGCAAGAGGAAATCTTTTGAGAGAAGTTTTAAGATGGAAATTTGGGCGTTACAAATTAGATGTGTATTTTATTAAAAAGAATTGGGGTAAACTTGAATTTTTTGTAAAAATATCCTAAGTTTAATACAAACAATCTATTTTGGGCTTGAAACATCCGTATTTTATAAGTATTGAGTGTTTTCTTAATTTTGAAAATACGTGGGTTTAATACACACAATCTATTTTGGGCTTGAAACATCCGTATTTGGGTGTTACTAACTCGATATTGGCCATTCTTTTCTCGTTTAATCATCACACGTGCTTGACAACCTATTCTTCATTTGCCTTCCGCCTCCCCCCCCCCCCCAATTTCAGTTTTTTCGTTTCGGCGATAGCCCTCCTTGTAGCACACAAATATTCTCGATGTCGATATTGTTAGGTTATTTTGATTTAATATATAAATTCTGACAAATAATTTTGATTTATTTATTTTGGAATTTGTTGATTGATTTATACATTAAATCATATAAAGAAAAGGTTTAAAAATTACTTGGGAATTATTTGCTTGTAATTAATTGGAAAGGTTAAGGATTAAATGGGACTTATGTAAAATTAGCAGTCTCAAAGTATACTTCAACACTTGAAAGCATTCAATGGGTTTATGTTAGACTAATTAGCGGTCAATGTATTTAAGACTTTGTAGTGTTCAGAAGGAAAAATGGGACCTTATATTTGGATGAATATTTTAAGCACATCTATGTTCATGTTTATCACTAAGTGGTGCTTCTAACGATTAAAAGCCCATGAGGTCCAAATTACTTCTGGATAGGATCGAATAATTTTACTGTTTGATTTGAACTCAAAAGTTGCAACCTTTCTAATTACAACTCTTTTGCGCCTCTTTTAGATATAGGTAAAGGTAATTATTGTAATTGTACATGGACATATATAAATAAAACAATCTTAATTGAAATGATAGTATGCTATCTGTTTTCCTTATTAGTTATGTGTATATGTTTTAAGTGTTATTATGTATCGGTAATACATGTTGATAAGGTCCTCAGGATGTTACGGGACTATCAGGATTATGATATCGTAATAATGAAGCCTAGATAGTTGACTAACGCATTCTAAAAAGTTCCTAGTCGTGAGGGTGCCGAGACAAGAAATCGGCATTCCAATGTAGACTAGTGTATGGTTTACTTGATCTGGTTGGAGGGTGATGGCCGGTTTCGTAGCCATTGATGTTTGACACTGTGGGATTGTATACATTTGCTCATTGGAAAATGAGTTCACTGAACGGATTGTCGAGAGTTTCTAGTTGCTATCGTACACAACTGTCGGGTAGAAATTCTCAGGCGACAAAGGCACATGTTAGTCTTAAGATCTTAGATCATCACAGTTACCTTGTGTGTAGAAGGCTATGCTTTGATCAACTGTAACTCATTTTATGAAGTTAGGATCTTTTTGGGTACAGCCTGAAGCACATAGAGTTAAGTGAGCGATCGCGAAGGGATTCGTCTCTCCCAATATGGGGAGTTGATGTCGTTCATTATTTTGATATAACTGTAACAAGAAATCCTTAGCCAAGGTAGATAAGATAAACTGATAAGGGTTATCAGTTATATCTTAGAGGTTATCAGTTAAATATCAACATAACTTATTAAGTTATTAGGGTCTGATAGTTTACCATACCTTAGACTCAATATACGACATGTTCTGACAAAGAGACTGGACTGTACGGTAGTTGTTACGGGCATGTCATTGACTAGTTAGGGTGAGCTTGCTCACCGACCTACTCTTTCGACGTATAACTAGGTAGGCTTCACATGCAGCAAGTGTCACTATTGTGCTTGTGGGTTATACTATTCATGGGATTAATTCGAAAGTTTTTCGGATGTAATCGAATTAGTGTGATCCTATTAACCCACTGCTAGCGTATTGTCGGGCCTTAAGAGTTCCACAGCCGAGGTTATTCTCCCCAATAAAAATGATGCTAAGGAATAGACGCGTACGTATAGTTGATACATAGGGGAGTTTAATTAAATATGTACATCGGATATACATATGTTAATTAAACATTGATAATATTAGACGAAGTATTTGCCCTGACTATTTATGTCAATTATTGACTAATTAGTTGTATTACTTGATAACATGGTTTGACCATGATTATGCCTAATAAATTAGTTATTACAAGTAGTTGTAATATAAATAATTTATAAGGGACGATGTGCAAAATAGTATCCATATAAGATATCGATTATTATTAGTATTATCAAAGTATTCTCTCTTGTATTTGTGAAGTATGAGATATTTCTTATACTCTTCTAAAAGTGTAGCGTAGAGACATTACATGACAAAAGAGACAACATAACTCAAAAGTCAAGAAGAGAGAAAGAAATGAGGGTGAGAGTGGGTGGGTGTTCCCTTTACATTTTTAGAAAGAGAGAAGAAACAAGAGAGCTCTACATGTGTTATGCTCTCCATTCATTTTCTCACTTGATCCTCTTCTTCATCATCACCTTCATCTTCTTCTCTCATGTGTTGAGAACATAAGAAGAACAGAGAGAGAAAAGAAAGTTTTTCCTTTTGCATTCCTTCCTCTTGTAAAGTAGCAAATTGTGAGAGCAAGTTGCCCCACTAAGAGTGCACTTAGTAGAAGTTGGAGTTGGAGTGGTAAAGCTTCAAGGTGGATCATCTTTAGTGCGTAGCAAAAAGATCAAGTTTCATCCAAACTTCGAGAAGGAGATCAAAGTTAAGGGTTGTTCGTTAATCGTAGTGAATCACACGACAAAGGTTGTATCTAATTAAAACCTTAGTTAATCCAGTATAGTTTTTTGTTATTTATAATTGCATGCTTGGTGGTTTTTCTTGGTTGTAGTTCATAGTGAAAGTTTAGAATTTTTTGTTCTATATACCGCCTACGCTTGCAAAGGTTACGATCGAGTCACTGTGAACTTATAGTCCTGAAGCCTTTAGAAACAACGGTTAAAATTTTATTTAAAGGCTCAAATTGACAAAAAGCCCCCGGACCGCTTAGAACTTTTGTAAAAACCCTGGGCTTTTTGGCCTTGTTAAAAAAACCTTGGGCTCAATAAAAAAAACCCCTGGTATACAATTCCCCACTCGTATTTTTGTGTAACCCCAAATGCCCATTGTCCATGAGGGTTAACAGTCCTTTACAACTGGATTTAAAGCGGTTATAGTACAGAAAAGTTGCCTGTAATATCTAAAGACTTGCATGTAATATCTATTTTGTTTTCATTTTCCCGCCGAGTATACTTTTCTCCCACCAATAATCTAATTTCCTGCAAAAAATCTAATTTCCCGTCAAATATATTTGTTTCCCACCAAAACCATGTAAATATTTTTCTGCTTTCATGTAATAACGACGCATTTGCCTGTAATATCTAAGATAATGCATGTAATATCTAAGCTGTTGCATGATTTTCCTATAATATCTAAGTAATTGCCTGTAATATCCAAGCGGTTACTTATAATATCTAAGCATCGCCCAGAGAAGGAGGGATATTTTTGTAATTGCATTTAAAATAGAATACAAGGCCTAAATGAAATATAGCCCAGAGGGTTTTTCATAAAGATTTTGAGCATTAGGCCCTTGTAACGACCGTAAAATCTTAGTACTTTCTTTTCTTCAAGAAATGCCCTTTTTCTTTGAAACGCTTGTATATATATTTATTTCCTTTCAAATAATATGCATGGTCCATTCTTTTATATCTTGGTTATTACACTGTAATGCTATTTTATAGTTCCTGGGTTCGAATCTCGACTGAAATATTTTAATTTTTATTTTAAATTCCCAAGTTTTAAAATAATATCATTTTTTTATAGCCAAATATTTATTAATATTTTAAGAGAAGAGAGAAGATTTTCTTTTACTTAAAAGATAAAATTTGTTTGTTTATATTAATTAATTTTTTTGTTATTTGGATATATTTGTTTTGACTATTTTTTTGTTCTAATTTTTGGAGGATTGATAGGATTTTAATAAATCTTAACCCTATAATTAACCCTTTTTCTTCTATGTTGTAAGCTAAAATACCGTGACTCCGAAATTTCTTTTTCTCTTTCCTTACTGTCATTTCTAATTTGAAGCCTTAACCTAAGGAAATAAACGAAGGAAGAAGAAGGCTCCAACCCCGTTACCTCGATCGAATCGAGGCATTCTTTATTCGTTGTGAAGGCGATCTTAGATCATTCTCTTTCGGTAAGTTTCCTTTGTCCGTTAATTTATATTTTCCGAAAGCTCGTATCATATCTTCCTACAAATATTATGTGACTATTGCATATTATTCGGCACGATTTATTACATTTTAATACCGCTCATTTTCTATCATTTTGTCAATAAACAGTGCTATCTAATCTGTGTCTGCTCATTATTATAGATTATAGGTACACAAGCAAAAACACTGGAGACGGTACACAACATGCACCGAAACGATAATTTTTAGCTAGAACTGCAAACGAGACAGAATACAGATCAAATTGAATGAGTTTGCAACAAATAAAGAATTGTGTACAAAAATAATTCTTGTTTTGGTCCAACATGGTCATGTGTGAACAAGTGTGAACATGAACTTGACCAAATGCATTAAGTAGGCAAACACCATCATGGTGTTGTACAAGTGGGTGCATAATTGTTCTCAAAAACTATCTCTAAACCGCAATCAAGAACGGCGTCGCATGAAGCTAGCCGGTGAGTACGGGTCGGTCCACAGGGATTTTGTGAATCTCCTAGTCGCGCTAACGAGTTAATTCCGAAGGGTGTTCGGATTGATTATTAAATCTAAAAACCTAATTAATCTATATCTAAGTCTTGCTAGAGTTAGGTCTAGGTTAAGTTTGGAAAGTCTATAAATCTCACCGCTTTCTATACCTATATGAAGATCTAATTAGGTGTTATGGTAAATATTAATAAAAGGGATTAGGATGATTGGGAAGATTGTTCTTCCTCTAGATCATTGTCCTTCCTTTCTTAATCTTTACCCTAACCTCCATAGAAAACCTTAAAATCCAGGCCTTTAGACTACGGTATCACCGCTACCTCGTGGGTAGAGTGCCGTAGGGAGCGGAATAAGAAGGTATGCATGGAGTTCTATGAAAATATATGACGGGCAAAAAAGGGGATGAGAGATCTTCGTCTCTCAAACCTTCCCCAGATCTAACCCTAACAAGCGAGGAGACTACTCACTCATTAGAGAATTGAAATACATTTATCTAGGGCAGAGAATAAAAGATTAACTAGAGCAAGGAATTAAATTTATCTAGGGCACGAAAAGAAAATTAACCTAGGGCAGAAAATAAAGAACTTACAAAAAATGATACTCTCCAAAAGAATGCTGAAATTTATTAATGAAGGGAGGCATAAGAATTACAATGGTTAGAGTTCCTATTTATAAAGAATAGGAAACCCTAGGGTTACATTTGTTTCGCATGTTTTAAATTACAAAAATAGCCCCAGGGAATCTTTTCAGAGCCGCCAAAACATTTTAGTAAAAAATTTGTTTTTCAATCACTCAAGGTCGCCGCGGAACCGCGGCCCGAGGCCTTGTTTGGCCGCGGTTCCGCGGCCAAATAATGGAATTGGGCTCTTAAATTTCCTGGTCTGGTTAATTTAATTTTGGGCTTCATGTTTATTCAGGTCTTTTCTCCATTTGGCTTTTGGGTTTTTCCAGATCTTCCAGTGAATTCTTGCAGTGGACTTTAGCCGTGGTTTCGCGATCTTGGACCTTGCATTGCCTTAATTTTATCTTTGATGTGGGCTTGATCAAGAGTCTTCTGTTTGTTGGTCGAAGTCCACTTTTTCATCATCTTTACATCGTTTTCACTGTATTTTGTCCCAGAACCTGTAACCTGTAACATGTAGCAGACATGCGTCAAAAGCACCTGTTTATTTATAAAAAGAATAAGAATGGGGAATATAATAATGTAATATTATGGTGTGAACAAATACCCCCAAACTTATCTTTTGCTCGTCCTCGAGCAAACTTATTTTTATTCACTAAAATCCTAACCACACTTTCGCAGGGAATCGCGATTGCACTGAGCACGTGCAACAAGCCTTTAAACCTCTAGGTGTCCCTAGTAGGAGGAGTGTTGTCTTCTGAGGGTTTTCAGCGGATACTACCCACAAAATCCTATCAATTTGGCTTTTTCGACTTTTGTTTTCCAATTAGGTTTCCTAACAAGGAATTCTATTATCGTCGACTCGCAAATTATCCACCCATATTCTTCACACTTCCTCATCATTTAACTTAAGATTATATATGTTTTGCAGACCTACTTAGCTTTCGGCATCTCTTAAGTTTTCCTTCTAGGGTTCCATCTCCACTTAGGAATTTCTATCAACCCTTACTAAAGATACAAGCTCTATTCTTCACTCCTTTCTCTTATCTAAATCCCAATCACATACCCCTACGTGTGTGTGTAAATCACCCCTACACTTGGAAATTCAAATCAAGCAATCGTACTCTCGTCCATTGTCCAAAGCACTTATTAATTAGTGAATTTTTAAATGAAATTTGCTTACACATCCTTCATGCGACCGTTAATACTTCTTGAGGTACCAACAACCGATTACAAGATGTGTTTGCACATTAAAGCGTACTTCCTAGTTTTGCAACACCCAAGGCTTTAGCAGTGACTCCCAAACCAGTTGGTCTAAGGCACTAGGTGATGAAGCACCCTCGCTAAATATTTTTCTATTTTTACAGCCTTAAGTAATCACAAAAACCAGTGTTCATTTTTTTTTCTTTATTCACTTTTTTTTCTTTTATTTTCATTGTACTAAGGACTTTAGACAAGAGCATTTCAAGGTCTCTTCTACTATTCCAAGTTTCAAGGTGCGTGATTGTGCAAATTGTAGGGTATACATTTTCAGAATCTAGACTTAAGCTAGGAACTATTTTTCAAACTTATACTCTAATAAGAACATCAATATTTTTCCCTTATTTTGACTTAGCCCAAGAAGTGAACCCAAAATTTGCCTATTTCTAAATAAACTACAAAGCATATACTTTCTACCGTTAAACTTTAAGGAAGGTTATTTTTAGGGTTTTTAATTCACTAAGTCTAAGATCTAGTTGTTCCTAGCCAGTTAACCTATTTTTCAAACTCAAGTCAATTAGCCAAAATTGAATACAATAATTTTTATAATTTTGAAATTTTTCGAATTTTTATGGGTTTTCAAATAAGTATGCAAATGCAAAAAATATACAAATGAATGCGAAGGAAGAAGACGTATCGAGCATACCCCCAAACTTGAACTTGACAGTGTCCTCACTGTCATACTAAACCAAGAGGGTCAAAATGTCGGCACTCCCCTGTTTATTTATTTACAATTTTTTTTAATGTTTTGAAATTTTTTTAAATTTTTTTTATAGAAAAAGAAAACAAAAATATATATACATATATACAAAGGTTCCCCCCAATCTTAAGCTTGGCCTTACACAAGCCAAAGGTTAGCACCAACCATTCAAAAATCTTATCATGGTAAAAGTATAGGCGGTGCAAGAATGGGATGGAGATAAAAGAAATGAGAAACACGCGAGACCGTGTGGAAAGAAGAATGGTAGAATATGGTCTCGGTGGGGGGAAAGAAGGGCTGAAAGGAGAAAGAAGGATCGCGTGAACTTGAGGGTGTAAATCGAGTGAATAAATTAGCGCAATATGTAATGATCGATATGTTATAAGCGATTGCGCTAACCTATCAACCCGTCGGGAAATGGGGTCAAATCCCTCAAGATTCGCAAGAAAACATGGGTACGCCGAACTTGGTATAGGAGATGAAAGCGTAACGGTCTCTTGTTCGGTCGGAACAATGGGAAAGACGAAAGGGAGTGAATTAGGGATAGTATCTTTCTCACCGTAGTAAACTGTTTCGAACTTGAAAGATTCCATTAATGGTTCGAAACTACTATAATCAACCGAGTCTGATGGCTCATCTGAAAATGTAAAGGACTCAAACTCGGGCGGTGAGTCATCAACATCGTCCGAAAAAGTGAAACACTCGTAGGTGTTATCGTCTGTGAGAATTGTGTCAGATTCAAAGGAAAAGGTTTCAAGCTCACAGTCTTCAAGCGTGGTCGGAACGATGGGAAGGAGGGAGGGTGATATAACAGTCAAAGGTTCAGGAGGATGAATTGAAAAATCACACATCAAACAAAAATGATTCAACCTCAATATTATCCTCAAGACTCTCCTCAATACTATCCTCAATATTTAATTCATCCATGCCATTATCATCAAAATCTAGACGCATATGAGATTCGGGAGAAACATTTAATAACTCGGGATGATGATTTGAACAAAAAATCTCAATTAAATCGACATGTTCATCATCCGAAATATTCCCGGCGTCTATATCCTCAATCAAGTGAAAATTAATTTCTTTAGACACCTCATCAAAAGCATGGATATGTATTGATTTAGGTTCTAGAGTGGAGGTGTAAAGGTCGAAAGGATTAAGTGTGGTTTCACTCGAAAGGGGTTCCTCACAATTTGGCAAATCAAGCACTACAAAATTACACAACTCATTTTTATTTTCAACAGGTGAACTATTTAGGGCAATCGATGGAAAACAGGAGTTGTGGGCTTCAATTGGGTAAGGGTAGGTTTGATTTGAAAATCCTCTCTCATTCTCACTCTGTCCAACCGCCTTCTTATACATTAAAAATTTTTGAGCTAGCGGGAAACTAGCTACCGGTTCACTAGGTTGCATAAGGGCGGCCACAGACGCTTCCACATTCCTAGTCATTTTATTTGTTGCTGCAATATAAGCCTCCAACGACTCTTCCAAATTAGACTTAGGTGGTGAGGGGGTTTCGGTAAAAGATTCAAAATGGTATGGATATGCAAAACTCCCAACAGACTGTGTAGAAATAGTGTCTAGTGAAGGTGGGAAGGTCGGGTAAGACTGGTAGGAAGTGGGTGATTGGACAGGGGTGGGGTCAACATATGGATAAAAAGGTGAATAATCGTGTGGATCCCTAGAACTAGATGAGTGGAGAGGGGTGAAAGATCGGCTACGAGATTGAGCAATATGCTCAGCAATGGACATCGGCTTAGAAGTTACAGCAGGACTTGGAAAAGTGGTGTCAACATATGTAGGTGGTAAAGATGGACTTGGTCGACACAAAGTGGGTAGAAAAGTTAAACTGTTTCTCCTAGACGCCTCTATTTGATCTTTCAAAGATTTTTTCAGCAAGGAAGGATCGTCTTTAAATTGACTGAACAAATTAACGTACGACGCAAAATTAGATTCGGGATACCAAAGTTCGGCTAATGATTTATTATGTGGGGTACCCATGTTAGAAGAAGGGGAAAGAAGGAAAGTTGGTTGGTGCAAGGATCTATTTGTGACAAAAAATTTTGCAAGTTTCTATAAAAGATTTGTTCTCTTTATTTTTATTATTTCTCTCTTTATTAGGAAAAATTTGTTGCAAAAAGATTTTCAACACAAGATATGCAACAGCAAAATATTACTTGCAATCTAATTTCATTTCAAGCGGGGCCCAAAAATCCTGCACAAGACTGTTATATGGAAGGGAAAAAATTTTTGAACGTAAAGAAATCCTGCAGGCAAATTTACAAAAGATATATCAAGATTTGCAGAGGAGGAGAGAGAAAACTCACAGAAATTTGCAGTGGCGGAACTGTTTTTTTTTTAATCGCGCTTCTGCCTTTTTCCAAGCCCTGAATCGACCAGGCCGCGGCGGTTCCGCGGCCGCAAGGGGGCTGGCGCGGCGGTTCCGCCGCGCGTTGGTCGGTTCGGCAAGTTTTTTTTTTGGGTTGCTGGAACAGATCACCACGGTTAACTTATAGGCTCGGTCCTCCAAATTCCTTCTGTTCCTCGGTTGTTGTGATCTTCTGTTGTTCCGATCTGTTTTTTCCTGTTTTGATCTCTGTAGATTTCTAGATCCGAATTTGATCCTGCAAAGATTCACAAAAAACAAAGTATCCCTTCCAAAAATAACAAAATATATATATTTATATTTTTTCAATTTTTCTGATTTTTTTTAAAATTTTGATTAACCCGAAATCGCAAAAAGGAAATAGCACGCCATCCCCGGCAACGGCGCCATTTGATTGTTCTCAAAAACTATCTCTAAACCGCAATCAAGAACGGCGTCGCATGAAGCTAGCCGGTGAGTACGGGTCGGTCTACAGGGATTTTGTGAATCTCCTAGTCGCGCTAACGAGTTAATTCCGAAAGGTGTTCGGATTGATTATTAAATCTAAAAACCTAATTAATCTATATCTAAGTCTTGCTAGAGTTAGGTCTAGGTTAAGTTTGGAAAGTCTATAAATCTTACCGCTTTCTATACCCATATGAAGATCTAATTAGGTGTTATGGTAAATATTAATAAAAGGGATTAGGATGATTGGGAAGATTGTTCTTCCTCTAGATCCTTGTCCTTCCTTTCTTAATCTTTACCCTAACCTCCATGGAAAACCTTAAATCCGGGCCTTTAGACTACGGTATCACCGCTACCTCGTGGGTAGAGTGCCGTAGGGAGCGAAATAAGAAGGTATGCATGGAGTTCTATGAAAATATATGACGGGCAAGAAAGGGGATGAGAGATCTTCGTCTCTCAAACCTTCCCCAGATCTAACCCTAACAAGCGAGGAGACTGCTCACTCATTAGGGAATTGAAATACATTTATTTAGGGCAGAGAATAAAAGATTAACTAGGGCAAGGAATTAAATTTATCTAGGGCACGAATAGAAAATTAACCTAAGGCAGAAAATAAAGAACTTACAAAAAATGATACTCTCCAAAAGAATGCTGAAATTTATTAATGAAGGGAGGCATAAGAATTACAATGGTTAGAGTTCCTATTTATAAAGAATAGGAAACCCTAGGGTTACATTTGTTTCGCATGTCTTAAATTACAAAAATAGCCCCAGGGAATCTTTTCAGAGCCGCCAAAACATTTTAGTAAAAAATTTGTTTTGCAATCTCTCAAGGTCGCCGCGGAACCGCGGCCCGAGGCCTTGTTTGGCCGCGATTCCACGGCCAAATAATGGAATTGGGCACTTAAATTTCCTGGTCTGGTTAATTTAATTTTGGGCTTCATGTTTATTCAGGTCTTTTCTCCATTTGGCTTTTGGGTTTTTCCAGATCTTCCAGTGAATTCTTGCAGTGGACTTTAACCGTGGCTTCGCGATCTTGGACCTTGCATTGCCTTAATTTTATCTTTGATGTGGGCTTGATCAAGAGTCTTCTGTTTATTGGTCGAAGTCCACTTTTGCATCATCTTTATATCATTTTCACTGTATTTTGTCCAAGAACCTGTAACCTGTAACATGTAGCAGACATGCGTCAAAAGCACCTGTTTATTTATAAAAAGAATAAGAATGGGGAATATAATAATGCAATATTATGGTGTGAACAGTGCACAAGTGTGCATAGTAATGAGTATTTGAAAAAGAGTTGATTTGAAATGTGAATCATTGCAACTTGATCACTTGCCTTCTCTGTTCATCACTCTAGATTTTACCCATGTGTGAATTACAATAAATTGCAACTACAGGGAGATAAACAAGTGAACAGAAGACTATAGACCAAAGGTGGGCCCCAGTATCCAAAACTTGGCCGCAATTTTAATCTATTTAGCCGCAATTTGCGGCCATGTCAAATCCAATTTGGCTCATGCAACTTGTGTGGGTCCTTGGTGGTCTTGTCAGTCCATTGGTATATGCAACTTCTGCTTCTTTAAGTTCTATGAATAGCAGATCAGTTTGTGAGGAAGGAATGCATATTTTCACTACTTGTAATCACTCTTGCTAAAATTTTGTAGTTCTTTTGATTTGATTGAGTTCTTTGCCATCTTTTAGTCTTGCAACTTCTATCTTTAAGCTTGAAAGATTTGATTTTGGTAATTGAACTCATTTTGCTTATACTTGGATTCCATTTCAATAATGGCTTCATTGAGTTTAAATTGTGGTTCTTGTATCTTTTCTTTATTTCTTTTCTTGCATTCTCTTTTATTTGCTCATTTGTGTTTCTTTTACATAATGTGTGAGTAGTTTTTCACTTAGGCAATGATGAGGTAAGTTGATAAATGGCTTTCCTTCCAACCCCTCATTCTTGATTCTTAGCATTTTTTGCACTTCTTTTCTTAATGTGTACAATATTATTGTGTATTTGTTTGATAGGACATGTTGTTTTGAATGGTTGCAAATCAATCTTTTAACACATATTACATTCCTTCTTTACATATCATTTTTGTTGCATTAAGAATTGAAGTTGAAAAGAGTGTAAAATTTAACTAAGTGTAGTGAACTAGCTAGATAGAACATGTAGCCATACAAGCATATATTCTATACTTGTTTATTTCACTTAGCTCATTTTATCCTCATTTCATCTAAAAACCTTAAAAATTTGTAGTTTCTTTTGTACCTATTTTGATATCGTATCCTAAAAACGATACTTTGTAATCGGTTTTGATGCGGCATGCTTTTTAAGTCAAATAGAAACTAGAAATGGATATTGAATCAAGATTGAGAGTTGTAGGTAACGCCATATGTCAATTTACAAAACCTTAGCTTAAGTTTCCGTATATATCATTTTATTCTTTGCATCGCTTCATTTGTATAAAAAACGTGACAAACTCAAATTCAAAACCTTTGTTTCTAACTCGAAAGAACGCCGTGATATCCATTCCGTGTGGATCGATCCGTACTTGCCGGATTGCGTCAACGCACCGTGCACATGCGGTATTTTATAATTCGAGAATCACTTCGTGCAAAACTTTTTATCAAAAACCGACATATCCGATATTCAACCATATCCTTTTCAAAAGCACGACATCGTGAATCTCCAACAAGTTTTTGGCGCCGTTGACGGGGAGTGGCAACATCACGTAGTTTATTTTGAGTTATCTCTGTATATACTTTCAGAAAAACAAATAAAAAAATAAAAAAAACGTCAAAAACTACACAAATTTTAAGACTTTTGTAAACTTTTGCTCTCTGTTTTTGATCTGCTGTTGCTATGAATGTTATTGAAATATTTTGCATATAAAAAGGGGACACTAATAGAACTAGGAGAACAAACCAAACAACTGGAGCCAAACCATCACAAATTGGCCGCAATTTTAATCCCTTTGGTCGCAATTTGCGGCCTGTATGTGACATTTTGCACCAATTCTTTTTGTGTTTTTTCTATTATTCTGTTATTAATCCATTGTAATGTGCAAAATTTCATAATTATGTGTTTACAACACTTTGGCCATAAATATCGTATTATGCACTAAATATCGTATTTCCGACATTTTCAGATTTCGACGAAATTATGAATTGCGGTCGTGCGGAGTAAGGAGCAAAGTCAAGAACAAGGCGTTAAGGAGTTATAGTGCCAAAGATCCGGGTAGCTTGACCCGCGTAAGCGAACACTCAAGCAATCACGGATCGACTCAATGAGGGTTTTTTAACCCAAAAATTTGAGGTACGTACTTTTCTAAAAACACTTCCTCTCAAATCCGACGCTCTAATACTTCGATTTTCTACAGGATTTCTTTGCAAACTACGCCGCACAAGTGCTAAAGAAAACTAACCGTATTTCTTGCAATGCGCCGCTTATAACTTAAAAAACGATTGATTGATGATTTGAACAACTTTTTATTATTTGCGCATTGGATGAATTTAATACGGATTTAAGGGCAAAGAACCCCAACAAGATACGGTAAGGGGTTTTATCACCCTTCTCCATAGCCCACAAACCACAAAGAACGAGCATTTTTCACACCCCGAGTAATATTAAAAGAAATTAGACTTTCAGCCTCTAAGGACTTCGCGCTCAATAGGGAAAAGTTGATTGTATTTCGAACACTGCCTATCCTTATATTGTTCAAGAAGTGTCTAGAAAAGTATGAAAGGCACAACCACCGAAAGAGAGAAGGTTATTCTAATTAAGGAACTTCATGAAAGCGTTAGATAACCTCCCTTCCTCTCTGCACTGACCTGGCTTCTTGATCAGTCTATCTTGGGCCCGTTTCGCGATACACTTTTACTTCACAAATCAAGTTTTTTGAGCAGGTCTAGTTGATCTAGGTAAACCCTAGATTGTTTAGGTGTGTGAAGTGTGTCATGATTGTGTTCTTGCTGTGTCTTTTTGTGTGATATTTCTCGTTTGTGAATATATATAGGATTTGTAAACAACACTTTCTTCCAACACAAAAATTAGGATTTGTAAACAACAATTTCTTCCATTCCCTTAGTCTTTTCCTAACCACGTTCGGATAGTGCATGTCAGCTTGGACTAGAGATTCAAAGTCTCGATTAGTCCGATTCCAGACTGTATCTTCCGACTCTTCTTTACCATCGGATTCCTTGGAACCGTCCGAGACATTCTTACCTTCTACTTTATCGGAGCCGTCCGATTCTATTCTTCATTGACATTCACCTTTTTCTTCTCCCATATCACCGACGATGACGGAACAAACAATCATAGAGCAGCAAGAAGTAGCGTTGCAGGATAGATACTACCCTCACTGTTCATCCCTACCTTCGTGCATAGTATTGCCTACCATTACGGAAAATAACTATGAAATCAAACCATAATTCATACCGCTACTCCCTAAATTCCATGGACTCGAGTTCGAGGATGCTTACCTTCTAATCAGTGAATTCGAGGGAGTATGCGCTATGATGAAAATCCAAGGAGTAGGTGAGGATGTTGTTAAGCTCAAGTTCATTCCTTTTGCGCTTAAGGACAATGCGAAGAGTTGGTTAAACAGTTTGTTAGCTCGATCGATTACGAAGTGGGATGACTTTGTGAAAGTGTTTCTCAAGAAATTTTACCCTATTCACAAAACGGTGCGAATCCGAAATGAAATTCACAATTTCAAACAAAAGGAGGGTGAAATCTTTTGGAAATGCTTAGAAAGATTCAAGGATATCTTAATCAAATGTCCCCACCACGGTTTAGAACAATGGAGGCTTTATCGGATTGTCTACAAGGGTTTAGACTCCAATTCACGCATGATGTTAGAATCCATGTATCAATGCAAATTCCTGAGTTATGGTGCTAAGGACGCATGGAACTTTTTAGAAGAACTGGATGATAAAACCATTCAGTAGGAGGGTACGAGTGAGAAACCGTCATCGTTGACTAGGGGCGGTGCACACATAGTTGATAACTCTATAGCAGCTGAAGCAAAAATCGCCGCTCTTGTATGGTGAATGGAAGCTTTGGAGGGAAAAAATTCACTGTCACCAGTTAACCAAGTTTCTCAAACGGTATTTGCTAATTGTCAGCATCCTAGCCACATAGCAGATGAATGTCTGTTTCTCATCGGGTCCCAGGGACACGAAAAAGTTAATGCGCTGTATCAAAACCAGCGTCCCAGGAACGACCCTTTCTCACAAATGTACAATCCTGGTTGGAAGAATTATCCCAATTTTACTTAGAATCAGGCACCTTTTCAAAAAAACAATTCAAACCCGCCTTTCCAACAATTTCAAAATTCGAATTTTCAAAATCAGAAAGTGGGATACTCCAACAACCAGCCCCAACAGCCGAATCAGCCCAACCGAACCTTTACACCCCCTGGGTTCGTCCAAGACGACAAGAGGGTGTCAACCATTGAAAGGGGGTTGGAAGTTTTGATTAAAACCTCCGCGTAGACTATATCTAGTCTGGCTACTTTCATGCAAACATCTGGTCAGTTGCATAGCGCTAACACACAAGCGATAGCCAAGCTAGAAATTCAAATCATTCAACTCGCTGTTGCAGTGAATGAACGTGAAATGGGAACATTCCCTTCCCAACCTGTGACAAATCCGAGAGAACAGAAAAACCACAACGCTCATGTTGTTCAACAGAACAACGTTGAGAATGGAAATGACGTCACCGTCCTAAGGTCAGGACGCACGATTGACAACAAGGTTGTCAAACCTAACGACTCATCCAAATGTACGGTTGTCAATTTACCGGCACATGTCTCATCACCTGTTCCTTCTTCCGGTCCGTCTACTTCTTCGTCTTCTTTACCATCTTCCTCTTCACCTTCTTCTTCTTCATCGTCAGCTGCAAATCCTTCAAACCAACCAGACTTACCACTAAAAATTCGTCCAGCTGTTCCATCTAGAACGCTCACGCCTTCTACACCTCCTCCATCTGCAACTTCTTCGAACCAAATGTTTGAGCCCAAGGCTCCCTATCCCAATAGGTTAAAATCATAGAAGCCTTCTGCAAGTATGGAAAAGGTGTTAGAAGTCTTCAAACATTGTGAAGTCAACATTCCGCTGTTGGACGTGGTCCAACAAGTCCCAGCGTATGCAAAATTTCTTAAGGATTTGTGCACACAGAAACGATGCACGAATGTACTAAAAACAGTCTTCTTGGTTGCCACTCTAAGCGATGTCTTGTCTAGATCCATTCCAGTAAAATATAAGGACCCTGGTTGTGTTGGAGATAGTGCCCTTAAAGTCAATTATTGGATCGTAGGCACGTGATTGCAATGATTGAGGCATGACCTATACCGATATGACAGTCTTGCTCGAGATGATAGTATGCTATCTGGTTTGTCTTTATCATCGTATACATGCTTTAGTTCACTATTGCATGTTGATAGAGCCCATAGGATTTTCGCTTGACTGCCAGTAGTATGATGGCGATCATATACGTGGGAGCTGGGGTCTGTAAGCACATCCTTAAAAGTGTCTCTAGTCATGGGAGTTTTGAGACAGGGCATCGATACTCCAGAGTAGACTAGTGTATACAGTCGAGACCCCGACGAGGGGCGGTGGCCAGTCTCACAAGCCACTGGTGTCAGTTGGATCACCTAAGATGTATACAGGTGCTCATTAGGTTATGAGTACACCGGACAGGACTCGCCGGGAACATGCTAGTTGGTATTATACATATCGTCAGATAGCAGTTCCCTGGTGACATGTGTACAAGTTAGTTTGTCGACCTGAGATCATCATTTGTCTCAAGTGAGTTCCCACTGTGCTTTGATTTCTACCCTACCACGACTCAAAAGAGTCATGCAAACAGGTCTTTTTTAGGTACAGTCCCGAGCCACATGGAGGCAGTGAGCGGATCGTCGGGGATTCATATCTCTCGGTATTGGGGGTTGATGTCCCGCAGTGTACGGGTGGCCATCACTAGAAATCCTCGGCCGAGATAGTGGAGAATTACTGATTTGGATCAGTAGTTTCTCAGGTGGTGATGGGCTTCATGTCGACACGATTTATCGCGTTGTTAGGGGTTTGACTTCATCCACCCCCTAGACTCGATATGCGATACTCTTTAGACGAACGGACCGGACTGTATATACATTGTCACTGTCAGGCTCAGTAGGGTTTATGGATGAGTTCGCTCATTAGCTTCCCCTACCAATCAATACATAGGCAACCGTCACGTATAGCTTGTACCTCTGACGTGCTAGAGGTTATACCCAGTGCCAGTATGTTGATGAGTCATTAGAGTCCCCCACACACAGTTTCCCAAGTTCGGGCGAAACGTTGTAGAGGCCGTATGGTTTTATGGCAAGGTTCGGAAAATGCACGTGCGTTTACGCACGTGTCATTTTTTGGGCAGATAATACTGGTCGGTTTTGGCTTAAGCTGGATCCGAGTATTATACTGTGTAGATATAATATCTTTGTCTCAGTTGCATTTGTATTCGGTCGTAATATAAATGCGGGTATGTTTATACTATTACGTGGTTATCCTGAAATCCGTTTCGGGATCGCTTTTGGAAGTTGCCAGTTTTCAGTTTTCTATCACCCGTCTTTAACATTCGGTTAAAGATGGATTTATCTTTTCTTGATGAGTGTGGAAGGCTCTAGATGTTTCTAGATGGTGACTAGGATGGTGACTAGGCTAGTGAGTTATTAGTGGATTGATTATTGCATTAAATGATTTGGTGACTAGTTAAGGTGATTCATTGTTTTCATTAATTGTGTTCATACTTTGTGTTAAGGTGACTCATTCTCTTCATGATTGATCTTTATCTTATGGTCACCTTCCTCTCTCCTACACTCACCTCCCCCCTCTTCTATATATGGCCGGCCCCTCCCTACCTCCTTACTCACTGACTTGGGAAAAGATTATGATAGATTTGTGTATGGAAATTTCATATAGCTCAAATTCTTATCACCCGATTCAAAAAAGGCAACTTCATTAACCGTTCGTCCGTGACTTTGGACGTAACGAGACAAAGTGTTCTACTCATTCTCTACTTCATCTTGGTCGTCTCTTTTAGAAAACTTGACGACCGAGTTGCCTCGGTTCAGAGGCGGGAGCCCGTTTAAAGATCCGTCGACGTGGTGCCACCTGGACGAGAAGACTGGAGATTCAGGAGATCGGAGCAGCCGCAACAAAGCGTGGGATGATGGTTGAAGACCGAAGGACTCGGATCGTTCGGTATAACATTTCTACCCACTTTGTAGTTTGTTAGTTTAGCTTTAATGGTAGATCCGGGTTATAGTACGCGATAGCGCCAGTTGTAAAAGTTTTTGTTCTATATTTGGCGTCTGTTAGACGGTCGGGGCGCTACCGTGGACTTACAGTGGTATCGGAGCCTCACCATTAAGTTATACTAACTTATGCTAACGCGTTTAAAATATCGATCGAACGGATTTTCGAAAACCGCAAATTCTAGTGCAAAAGTTTCTGTCGATTTTAAACAGTGTCTAAAAATTATTTTGCATATCACAGAAAAGCGTGCAGGGTTTTCTATGCATTGTGAAAAAATTTGGGCACGTGATCCCACAAGACCACCGCGGATCTGCGGTCAAACCTAGGGGTTGACCGCGGAACCGCGGAGCTTTTGTGGGAACAGTGCTACAACTTTTTCCAGAGAGCTTTATTTTGGAAATTATGGTTTTTGGTACTGTTCTTTCGGGCCCAGATTTTGTTACTGTACAACAGATGAACGTGGGGCCCACTTCGGGAAATTTTATCGATCGAAATTTTAAATTTGTTGGTATGCAGTATTTACATTATATCTCCGACCGGGAATGTCATTTGATCGGTAAACCGCGTCTGATTGCTATAGTTCTTTTAGACGGGTTTGCGAACGTGACATTCGCGTTGATATTCTGTGCTGTGCTGTGATGTTGCGGATAGGTCGTGGTGGATAGCAGGGTGCAATGATAGTGCAGTCTGGATTTATTTGTACATTTGATATTGCGGGGCGAGCGTCCAACATGTGGACTGCCGTCACTGCCTGTTTGTATAATATTATTTTGGGGCACGACCGGGTAGAGGTCGATGTACCCGTTGTACATATTTTTATTTCTGTACTAGGTTTATCCCGCGAAGGAGTGCACGGATAGCCGGGTTCTGGAGGGCAACGGGTCTGTAACTCATAGCTTTGAGAGGCAGAGAGACCTCATTCTAGAATTGGCAGACTATTCGCCGCACTCGTAGGGGGTACAGGTTGACCCAAGGAGGGGTGCTTAATTTACCGGATTCCGTGAAGTGCCGGGTGTTCCATTCACTATGCTGTGGGGGACTACCTCACTTCAGGTTTTGGCGGGTAACTTGCCGCACCCGTAGGGGTCTAGGTTTCATTGCACAGGCTATCCAGACGATCATGGGAACGTCGGGTTTTAGTAGCGGCTCTGTGAAACCCGAGGATTCCAGATTATCTGTATTGTTCTATGATGCTTATTGCTTTTCTGTAATTTTGCATATTATCACGCCTGGAGCGATTATTGTATATTGGTATATATACTATTAGATGTTGTATATGTTTTACACCCGCGCTAGTCCAGCCCCCGCTCTGTCGTTAGTTAAGTAACCTAACTGGTGATGACGGGACCCAGTGACGAATGCGAATGGCATATACGTACATTTTATTTTCGTTCTTTTCTGGTGTGATTGATTGATGGGACTGCATTGATTCTTATCAATACAAGGATAAAACAAACCTACATTTGATGTTGTTGGAACAAAATTTAAAAAGGTGTTATTACAAAGATGTTTTCTTTTGTTTTGCATAGTGATATTCAGTTAGAATATCCAGCACCTCATTCAACGAGGCAAGGGCCGAGATCCCTTCACCGGGAGTGACCCCTTGGGCAGAAGTTTACGTCAAGATAATAACTTCACTATAGTCGATTACAAGTTGCTTTGTATCGCGGTATTCAGTTGGAATACCCTGCACCTCATTCCACGAGGAAAGAGCCGAGATCCCTTCACCGGGAGTGACCTCTTTAGCAAAACGTTTTCATTACTATATTTTTATAAAAAGCTATCAGGTTCCTTCAACGAGATCAAGTTCATTACGTTAAAGGTTTTTCGCCAAAAACCAGTCGTAGCCCTCCGTCATTTCTTATGGATTGTCAGTAGTATTCAAGCTATGTATTTTGACCAACGCCAAGGCATAGTGTTTGGTAGCTGCTGGGTATTCATCTGTTGCATAGATAGATGAGTTGGTTTGGGACAGTCGTTCTGTCATACTTGGCCAACGTCAAGGGCATGTGCGGGTAGGTTCAAATTGACCTGGATAGTGACGGGTAGAACTTGGCATGTGACTTATGATATTTTGACCAACGCCAAGGTTATAAGAGCATGGGGTAAAAATCATATCGGGAGTTTCAAACATACAGCAAACTTGCCAGGCATGCGCATACCTTCTGGAGTGTGATAACTTGAGTGGCTTCCATCAAGTTATCATGCGATGATAGTTGGATCCCGATTCTCACTGATGAGTTGGTTTACTCTTCGGGTGATCCCGACTAATTCTTCTTTCAGGTTTGGAGGAGAATTTGAGATAACAGTGGGAGGTTTCCTGATTAGATAAATTGATAACCATTCTGATCTAGGTTAGAGTGCATGCAGAGTGTTTCTTTTATTTCTCTCTCTTTGGCAGCGACCTTTGACCGACCCTAGACTATGACTCAGTGACCAAGTTGACCGAACCTTCTTAAAATACTGGCTTTTGCATTGTCTGAGTTGCATAAGTCATTGCCGCTCCTTCTTTTGCCCTTTGTATTTCTCAGAACACCCCGTATTACTACGGATATCCACTTCCATTGGATAGATCCATCGTATGGTTATATACGAACTCGAAGAGACTTCTTCGAGGATGGATCCAGGTTCAGGAGAAATAGAATTGGTTTATTCAGTTGTCTTTTATTATCACCTTCTCTCAGGTTGCGAGGTCTCCTTAGTTTAGGAGAGTACACCTATTACGCTTATTGGATAGTCTTATTCCAAACCATAGGCAGGTGCCGAAAGGTAGGGAATGAAGAAAATCAATTAGCCTAAGTAGGGTGTACAGAAGATAATAACTAAAGACAAAATAAAGGGATTAGAAAGAGGGCAAAGTAAATTGCGACTGCTATAATTCACGACCAAACTGCGTATTTCATCGCCACTCCTATTTCACCTTTGCTTTTTCCCCAGTTCGGGAGAAATAGAATAAGGTATTATTCAGTTGTCTTTTATCATCACTTTCTCTCAAGATTCGAGTACTCCTAGAATTAGGAGAGTACACCTATTATGCTTACTGGATAGTCTTCTTCCAAACCATAGGCTGGTGCTGAACGGTAGGGAAGGAAGAAAACCATTTAGCCTAACGATGGTGTACAGAAGGTAACGACTAAAGACAAATAAAGGGATTTGGAGAGATGGCAAATGAGATATACGGTTATAGTCATGAATTGGATTATGAAAGAGGCATTACTACGAATACCAGGATACCCCTACGAAACATTTTCATGTTTCAGTTACACTGTGCATTGTTAAAAGAGAACTGATTTCCCGATTAGATACTTACTCCAGGGTATGTATTTACCAGGTATGATGCTCACATTTAAGTGGGTTTACAGATGATGAGTGGGAGTAAGTTATTGTGAATTAAGTGATCATCCTCATTATATCGGAATTCGTTGTAATTGGTGATATTTGAGGAAATCGCCTGGGTACAGTTTTCAACCTACGATGCACAAGTTTTGAGTTATTCAACTCAGCGGACTTATACAGAGGATTGTATGTTGTCCAGTGTCTGTCAGGACAAAGGGGTAGGTCCTCGTACTATGTTCTGTTTACTTATGGCTTCTCTAGTTTTTAGACAAGTGTTTCGTAGAAATACAATGTCTAAGTTTTGAGAAGTTGTGGGTATAAGAATAAAGTAGAGAACCAAGGTATCACAAGTATCGGGATTCTTCAAAGAGATTGAAAATGTAGATTCTTGTGATTGGTATTCAGATGATAGTAATGGTTTTAAGAAACTTGTTTCTCTTTCAGGTTACTCATAATTGGATGGATTCCTAAGTTGAGTAATGCTGATTAGCCTTTCTTCATTAAGTTGATATGCATTGGAGACAGCTGCATGGTTTGAATCTGGTTCCAATTAAATAAGTGCCAAAGTTTCTATATTTGATATAGAATGCTTCAGATCTTAACAATGTTAAGGTAAGGGGAGTTGTCCAGCTTATGCTTAAAACCAGACACTGGATAACTCAAGGCACGTTTCTGTAATGGCAGTTTGTGGGTTGACCCTGGATTTGACGAGGGTTGACTTTCTATCATCTGGAAGATCAATAGTGATATTGTTCTTGACTCTCCACAGTTTTATTAAAATGGATTTTTTTCAGAAAGCAGTAGTGGGAGTATGGTAGAACTGGAAGTGATTCCAGAACCGCAAACGATTACGGAAAATTTAATAGGACCTATATATTCAATCAGGTTTGACATTCCAATAGCCACTCCGCCGATATGGTAGGTAACCTCAGACACCCGAGAGGTACTCCGGTAGCCTCAAGGACGGTGACAGGGAGGTTCTTGTTTACCCAGACTTGACACTACTGTTGTTCCAGACTATGAGACCCGGCAGGAGAATAAGTATAGCGTCGTTCTAAACTAGCTTTAGAAGTACACGTTTATATTATTCTGCCAGAGGGTTGTTATGGTCAGTGGGAGCAACGGAAGTATAGTGGACAAGTAGCTTATGTCTATTTATAGGCTTGAGCAGATATAACGGAGATAAGATCATCTAATTTTGATGTGACAGTCATGGGTTTGACTTCATCAGAATAGGGGGTGGATCTGTTAAGAAGGCAGTAGGGTATGACGTCCTGGTATTTGGATGATATACACAGAGTAGGAAGTAAAATTCCTATACTACGATCGGTTGTACTGTGGTCGTCACACAGTTGTTTCTCCACAAAGGATATGGATATAATATCAGACATTCTGGTTTCTAGAATAGATGACTCCCGACATGGTGGTGTACCTGTAGGTGATGGAGTCACCCTCTCTAAAGGTGTCTTACAGACTAAAGGAGAGAGGAATTGAAAGATCACTTGCTTAGGCAATTGAGTCAATCGTGAGATGTCAAGTACCACACCAGATGTTGTTTTTGCACCAGATGCGATAAGTTTATATTAATCCAATCTTGAAGAAATATAAGGAAGCAGTTTTAGAACATAAGTGCATGTTCTACAGATTTGATGATGGCAGCCTCCTTCGGGAGACGGTTATCATTCCAGGCTTCAAAGGTGACATGGATAACAGAGTGATTGTCAGAGTTATAGTTTTCCCTCTGACGAGGGACAGTATTTGTTAGTTATATGTATACCCTAGAGGCCATTACTGTACATTGGATGTATATTGTAGTGGATCCTGGGACATATATAGGGAGGACTTTCTTGCTCGACATGGTAGTATGCTATCTGGTTACTCTTTACCTTAACGTGTATACTGATTGTCTCTCTGATACATGTTGGTAAAGCCCTTAGGATGTGTACTTGACTACCTGGACTATGATGCGGATCATACTAGTGGGGACATGATAGTCCAAAAGTACATCCTTCAAAGTCCCTAGTCGTGGGTGTATCGAGACGGGGCATCGATATAACAGAGTAGACTAGCGTATACCTTCTCGACCCATACAGATGGGCGATGGATGATCCCATATCCATTGGTGTTTGACATCGGAGATGATATACGGGTGCTCAGTGGAGACTGGGTACACTGGACGGACTCGCCGAGAACTCCCAGATGGTATTATACCTTACGTCAGATGGCAGTTCTCAGGTGACACTGGTACAGAGTAGTCTGTTGACCCGAGATTATCATAGAGTCTTGTGTGGTTCCCACTGTGCTTTGATTTCCATCTTACCACGTCCAAGAGGGCGTGCAAAACGGTGGTTTTGGGTACAGTCCCGAGTCACATGGAGGCAATGAGCGATAGGAGGGGATTCGTCTCTCCCGGTATAGGGAGTTGATGTTGCGCTGTGTTCGATTGGCTATAACCGGAAATCCCTGACCAGGGTTGCTGAGATTTACTGGTAAGTGTTACCAGTAGTTTCTCGAATTGTTATAGACCTCAGATCGACACGACTTATCGAGCTATTGGGGTCTGACGTTTACCACCCCTAGGCGAGATATGCGACATATCAGACGATCAGACCGGACTGTACGGTAAGTGTTACTGGTTGGATTCACAGGAGTGTGAGCGGGCTTGCTCGTCGATCTTCTGATCGCTCAATACCCGGGTGGCCGTTACGTTTAGCAGACCACTTGCGGCTTGTGGATGTTTGATATGATCATCATCTGCTACCGGCGTATTGACGAGTCTTTAGAGTCCTACACAGAGGTTTCCTGGCTCAAGCGAAACGAAATAGGAGCACATATGAGATATGTGCGGGACCGAGAATGATCCCAGTATGTGATACTGTATTTGATTCTCGCGAATTGTGACATTGATCGGTTATATGCGATATAGCCAGGTTATCGGATCAAGTGTTGATTTGATAAGTTGTTACTATTAATATTATTCGGTCATATGCGATATGACCGGATCGTTAAATCAAGTGTTGATTTAATGATTTAATGCATAATTATATATTTGATATATTACTTTGCATTAACTAGTATTGGTTCACTTTAAATGGATTTTCTCACTTGATGTGCACATTATATATGTGTTATACTTTTGTGCATTTGATTGTATCATGTTTGATAATGCAAGATTGCTAGGGTTTGTGTAAAGAATTAAACCTAGGTTAAGTAAATGGTTAGGGTTTTATTTATTCATTCTATCATTCATTTTTCTATTTATTTTTGGATGAAAAAGAATGAGAAAAGAAAAACAAAAGGGTTGCTTTCAAACATGAAGCTTGTTGAAGCTTCATGAAGCTTTGACCAAGTGACCACTTTGTCTTCTTCTCCAAACCCTAACCATTCACCTAACTCTAGTTAACTCTCTACACATGACCATGGTTAGATTATGATAAGAATTGATTTTTCTTTTCTATTTTATTTATTTGTTATCATAATAACATTATCATCATCTTCTTCTTCTTCTTCAAGAAGAAAAACTAGATTCCATCAATGGTGATTGATGAAAAGGAGTGAGAAATCCAATTTTAAAGTGAACCCACTTCCTATTTCTTCATCCTTTACCTCTTGCCAAGTAGTATATGGTGTTTCCTTCATAAGTTTTCATGGCTTGGTGAAGGTGGAGCTTGATCTAGTGATGCCTCGACGTAGATCATCTTCGGCATCGTAGTCGATGACCTAGCCCGCTTTTTCTCCGATGAAGCCGACGATAGAGCCCGGGATCCGATGATCGCAGCGAGGAGACTTCATCGCGGAGCCATGGAGGTGGAGAAACGGATCTACAAAGGTTGTATGTTTGTTTACTTTTAGTTAAGATGTTAACTAGCTTCTAGTATCGCCTAATAATTCTAGTAAACGATCTTGTTTAGGGTTTCTCGGCACCGTAATTTTTGAAATTGGCATGGTTGATGCCTTGTGAGACCTCATTAGCGTTCATAGGAACCCTACAGTGGTATCAGAGCCTAGCTAGAGCCTTAGGCGAAGCGTAGACAAAGTTTCAAATCCGAACAAACCCTGAAACCCTAATCCGACCCGCTCTCTGGACTTTTTCTAAAAACTGGATTTTTTCCAGATTAAAAATGCTTAAAAAATTCAGCAGGGAATTATATGAATTACGGTGCAAAATTGGACCCATGATTCCTCCAAATAGCGGCGGAACCGCGGCAGAAGCTTAGCTTCTGCGGCGGTTCCGCGGCGAGGTGATGACGTCACCTTCCCATTGTTGCACAGTAATTCCTATTTAATTATGCTGGATTTTCTGGGAATTTTTAATATTTATTCAAGAGTTGAATTTTCTGGGGTTGTTTTGGGGATTCGATTATTCGATCGGATTGTCAAACTTTGTCTATATGCTTTTTCCGGATAATTATTGAATATGTTAAAAAGTTCGACTGTGTGACCGTCTTGAACTTTCCAAGTGTTGAATTTTTCCGTAGTTTAAAGACGTTCTAAGTAGTGCAAGTAACTCGATGGACCCTCTAGAAGACAACAAACCTTAACTCGATTATGTGACCGTCTTGAACCGCCCTTTGAACCTTCGGGTTTGGGGCAGTACGGCGTGCCACATGTGAGGCGTTGGCTTGACCCTTCTACGGCTGGACCGTTGGTACTGAGGCACGAACTGAATGTTTTTAAACTTATTTCATGTGTTGATCTGTATCGGGAAAACTTGGGTGTTTGAATGTTCGATCGGAAAGTTTAACATTTTCTAATTATCTGGAATGTGATACAATAATTGGAATTCACAAGTAGTTATGAGATAACTGAATGAATGTTATAAACATAGCACTTTAGTCTCACTTGATCGATTGCCACGGAATTTTGATGTGATCAAAAGTTCGTCGCAATCACGTAGCGTACGCGGATACTCGCCGGATAAACTTAATAGACAGCCTCACCCCATAGCCCCGACCAAGTGACTGTAGGAGAACCCCGTCGCCGAAAGCATCCGTCCGGGTGCTCGCGGCAGCGGCGTTCCGCCTTGGAGCACTTCGTCGGAGGCATCAGGGGTGCAGCCGTCTATTGAAGTTTGCGATGAGCATTCGATCAGGATATCGGGAATCTTGTTGAATTGCCCGACTTGATATTGAAAAGAGTTTTCGATAATAAGACTAAAATGCGGGGTTTATAATTGTTATAGGCATGCGATGTCTAAGTAATTCATTTGATTAGGCATACGATGTCTAAAGAGGTTGCGGATTCCAACTGTTGTAGTTTTACACTTTCTTTTCTGTGACCGTAAGTGTAATATGTGATATCGCCGGTTTCGTTGCTATATGTCAACGGCAATTGGGATGCGCATATTTACTTACGTTGATGACATGTGATGTTATGTGTTGCTGGATATGTTATATTGGATCGTCGTGTTTGAATAGTCGGGGTTTTTATGTGAGATGAGTGTTTTTCATTTTCATTCATGTAAAAACTTGTATGTAATATTCTTTTATTGGGGCACTTCCAGGTAGCGGAAGATGTCACCGTTTGTATATTATTTACTTTTCCGCACTAGGATAGACCCAAGGAGGGGAGCACAAGTATCCGGGTTCTGGAGTCCAGTGGGAGACCAACTCGAGGAGTCGAGGCCGGGTCTCCTAACTCTAGAATTGGTAGGGTTGCTTACCGCTCTCGTAGGGGTCTTGGGGTGTGGGTTTGGCTATTCATCGCGACCGTGGAATCCGTATTTTATACTGGCTCGTATTGAAAACACGGACGTCCTAGTATATCCAATATTTCATATGTTTCTTCTGCTGCGATATCTGTGATGTGATCATGTGATGTTCTGTGATAGATACAGTTTATAGTATATATGATATATTATATAGACGTTACTTATGTATTACACCCGCGCTAGCCCTGCCCCGCTCTGCCGTTAGTTACCTAACCTAACGGTGCACGAGGGGACATCGAGGCGAATGCGGATGGCATAAGTGTACGTCGTATTTATCTGTGATGTTTAGGTAATTTAAATGATGGGACTTCATTAATATGATTAATGAAATAAAAGAAACCTAAGATGTTGTAGAATCGAATTTCAAAATTAAAACAGGTAGCTACAGTTCTTGCTTTGCACAGAGGTATATGTGATATATCCTGCACCTTATTCGATAAGGAAAGGACCGAGATCCCTTCACCGGGAGTGACTCCTTTAGCAATAACTGGCAGATGCTACACACTCGGTTTGTCTTTTGATTGCTTTTAAGAGTTTTTGCTTTGCACAGTGATATATATGATATATCCCGCACCTCATTCGACGAGGAAAGGACCGACGATCCCTTCACCGGGAGTGACTCCTTTAGCAAAACTAGAAAAGCCTCAAAGACACTCCATTTCAAAATTCATTTGATTCTACAATGATATCAAGTTCATTACGCAATAGGTTTTCAGAAAAACCTGTCGTAGCCCTCCGTCATTTCAGATAAGTACTAGTTAGTATTCGTGCTGCGGTAGTTTGGCATTCGTCAAGGCGTAGTGTACGGTAGCTAACTAATATTTATCTGCTTATGCATATGATGCAGATTGGATTAGGGTATTCGTACGGCGTTGTTTGGCATTCGTCAAGGGTCGTGCGGGTGGGTTTAATTCGATCAAGAAATGTACGGGTTGAACTTGATTAGTGGACTATGGGTTGTTTGGCATTTGTCAAGGTCATAGAACACTAGGGGCAAAATATTATCGGGAATTTCAAGTGTTGAAATTTGCAATGAGATTGCATACCTTCTATGAGATAGTTGGATCCTGATACCCGCTGCGAGTAAGAGTTACTCCTGGGAGAGTTTTATACATTACAATTAGCCGATCAAGTAGGTGTCTAGAAAGGTGTTAACGAGGTTACGCCTCTGGGAAAACGAGGTTTACATTAATTAGGTTCGTGCGAAAGCACGGGGGAGCTCCCTCAAAGTACCGACACTGGCCTGGCTGAAAGATTGGCGAACTTGTAGTGTGTAATTAATCCCGGCTAGTCTTTCCTTTTAGGGTTTGAAGGAAGATTTGATAAAAAGCAGTGGGAGCCATCCTGATTAGATAAAATATATAACCAATCTGATCTTGCAAGAGCGCACGCAGAGTGTTTTCTTCTCTCTCTCTCTCCTGGTAGCGACCTTATCACGCCTTAATCAAGATAATAATACGGATTATTGACCGAACCCGCTTGTTATACTGAGCTGGGGAACGTTGGTCCCGCTCCACCTTATAATTGTTATAAGACAGAGCAGGAAATTTGGGAATACCAGGATTCCCATGCCGCTCAAACAAAGAGAGTGCATGCTGATGCATCATCTTCGGGTGTGTTCATTACAAAGAACTGTTTCTCTGTATCCTCTACGTCCTGGGTATGTGATACCAAATCAGGATCCCAGATATGTAATCTGTTATATAGGTCTACAGAAAGGTAGAGAACTGAGAACGGGTGATAAGTTTCATGAGGCAGAAAACGGGGCAAGAGTTGCAGCCAAGTCTGTCGGTCACTGTCACCCTGTATTACCAATACATTGATTCTGAACGAATGTTGTTAGATACCGAACCTGATATACAAAATCATATCAGTCTCTTTATAAGTAAAGAAATGATAAAATTTTGTATTGATGGATAATGTTTTGAACATTTCCTATATCAAAAGTTGATCGGTTCAGGCACGTTATCTAAAAGCATTGATGTTCTAAATCAAACTACAGTTCTTAGTATACGGAACACACACAAGAGGAAGAGTTCAGAGATGAACAAATTCTTCTTGAGGTATTGTAGACTAGGTCATATCAATGCGACCCGACTAGCTGATTACATATAGATGCATGTTTAAATCAGTTTGAATTTACATCTTGTGAAACTTGCCAGTCATGTCACAAAGATAAGATGACCATAGCTCCGTTTACTGGAAACAGAGAAAGAGTTAGTGAACTTTTGGGATTAATACATGTTGATGTATGTAGGTCCCCTGTCTACACATGCCAGGAATGGTTCTTTGTACTTCGTTACATTCTCTGATGATCTCTCGAGATTCAGACATGTGTTCCTGTTGAAACACAAGTCCGAACCTTTTGAGATATTCACAGAATATAAACTAGAAGTAGAGAACCAATAAGGGTATAAGTATTATGTCCTTTGATGTGATCAGGGAGGAGAATACTTGAGCACGGAATTCCTGGATTATTCTAAAGGATAATGAGATTCTCTCGCAGCATTACTCCTCCTATACACCATTGCACGATGGTATATCGGGGTGGAGCTGATATACCCTATATGATATGGTGTGCTCTATGATGAGTACTACTGAGTTACCTGTTTCCTTTTTGGGAGTTATGCACTTGCGAAGCTGCATACCTATTGAAAGGGGGTTCAAATCAAATCAGTTTCCTACCACTTCATATGTGATATGGAAAGGGAAGAGCCCATATCTTAAGTTAGTTAAGATTTGGGGTTGTCTAGCCTATGTCTAAAAACAAAATCCGGACAAGCTCGAGGCAAGGTTAGTTATGTAGAACTGGAAAGGTTCCAGCTATACAAGCTACAGCAGATGATTTGGTAGAACCGAAGGATTCAGTAGATGCCAACGAACCTCAGCCTCTCCGCCGATCTAGTAGGGTTCCTCACCCACCTGAGAGATACTTCTGTTTCTCTATGACAGTGGGAGTGAGGATTGCGTCATGAGATGATGACCCAACTAGTTTCGAGCTGTCCGTCAAGAGTAAGACTCTGTAAGAATGGCTGGATGTTTATCGATCTGAGATGGAATCCTTATGCACCAACAAAGTATGGACTTTGGTTGCTATATCTGAAGGGTTAAATCCCCATCAGGAGCAAGTATATCTTGAGAAGATTACTTGGTGTACTTGGAAAAGTTGAGACTTTCAAAGCTAGACTTGTTAAAAGTTTGCATCATCGACCAGGCGTGGATAATTATGAAACCTTTTCCAGTGACTATGCTTAAGTCCATCCAGATCCTACTTGCCACGGCTACATACCATGACTACGATATCTGGTGGTTGGGTGTCTTGACAGCTTTTCTAAATGATGTTTTAGAAGAGGGAGTCTATAAGTACACAGCCAGAGGGCCTCGTAGACAGTGGGAGTAGCGGAAACGTGTGCAAGATGTTTTATTTGATAAAGCAGGCATCGCGGAGTTGGAACATCTGTTTTGATGGATTAGTCAAAGAGTTTGACATCATCAAAATGGTAGATGAACCTTGTATAAATAAAAAGGTAGTAGGGAGTATGGTAGCGATTCTCATAGAGTACGTGGATGACATACTCTTGATAGGGAAAGAGTTTCCTATGCTACGCTCGATCAATCTCCGCTTATCACAATGATTCTCCACATAGGATCAAAATGTGATACCTACTAAATCCTGGGTTTTGGATCTATGAGATAGATCTAAATGGATGTTAGGATTCTCACTAAATGTAGTGAGATGGTATCGATTGATCCTGGGGAGAATCACTGGAAAGGTTTCAGGATGATAAAGATGACTGAATGTCAGTCACAGGCATTGTCTTTACCCTCAGTAAAGGGACGGTATGTTGGAAGAGTTCCAAGCTAGATACCGTGGCATACTAGACGATAAAGGCTTGATACATTACTACCTAAGATGCTACCAAAGAGGCTGTTTGGGTGTATAATGGTTCATGAGATGAACTACGTTCCTACCATTGTGAGACATTGGAGTTGTAGCTTATGCCAAGGAACGCAGGTCCCATCTGTGATCCAGACATGTTCTAAGGCAGTATCACCTGATCATGGAGATGGTTGATCTCTAAAGGATCGAGGTTAGGAGAGTAGACTCAGAGGACAACACGGCGGATCCACTCACGAAGGCCTATTCCCAGAAAGAGACTTTTATGGGATGGTTGAGTATTAGATACTACAACCACTGCTATCAGATGGCCCTAGTGCAAGTGGGAGATTGTTAGTTATATGAATGCCCTAGCGGCCATTACTGTACATTGGATGTATATTGTAGTGGATGCTGGGACATATATAGGGAGGACTTTCTTGCTCGACATGATAGTATGCTATCTGGTTACTCTTTACCTTAACGTGTATACTGATTGTCTCTCTGATACATGTTGGTAAAGCCCTTAGGATGTGTACTTGACTACCTGGACTATGATGCGGATCATACTAGTGGGGACATGATAGTCCAAAAGTACATCCTTCAAAGTCCCTAGTCGTGGGTGTATCGAGACGGGGCATCGATATACCAGAGTAGACTAGCGTATACCTTCTCGACCCATACAGATGGACGATGGATGATCCCATATCCATTGGTGTTTGACATCGGAGATGATATACGGGTGCTCAGTGGAGACTGGGTACACTGGACGGACTCGCCGAGAACTCCCAGATGGTATTATACCTTACGTCAGATGGCAGTTCTCAGGTGACACTGGTACAGAGTAGTCTGTTGACCCGAGATCGTCATAGAGTCTTGTGTGGTTCCCACTGTGCTTTGATTTCCATCTTACCACGTCTAAGAGGGCGTGCAAAATGGTGGTTTTTGGGTACAGTCCCGAGTCACATGGAGGCAATGAGCGATAGGAGGGGATTCGTCTCTCCCGGTATAGGGAGTTGATATTGCGCTGTGTTCGATTGGCTATAACCGGAAATCCCTGGCCAGGGTTGCTGAGATTTACTGGTAAGTGTTACCAGTAGTTTCTCAAATTGTTATAGACCTCAGATCGACACGACTTATCGAGCTATTGGGGTCTGACGTTTACCACCCCTAGGCGAGATATGCGACATATCAGACGATCAGACCGGACTGTACGGTAAGTGTTACTGGTTGGATTCACAGGAGTGTGAGCGGGCTTGCTCGTCGATCTTCTGATCGCTCAATACTCGGGTGGCCGTTACGTTTAGCAGACCGCTTGCGGCTTGTGGATGTTTGATATGATCATCATCTGCTACCGGCGTATTGACGAGTCTTTAGAGTCCTACACAGAGGTTTCCTGGCTCAAGCGAAACGAAATAGGAGCATATATGAGATATGTGCGGGACCGAGAATGATACCAGTATGTGATACTGTATTTGATTCTCGCGAATTGTGACATTGATCGGTTATATGCGATATAGCCAGGTTATCGGATCAAGTGTTGATTTGATAAGTTGTTACTATTAATATTAGTCGGTCATATGCGATATGACCGGATCGTTAAATCAAGTGTTGATTTAATGATTTAATGCATAATTATATATTTGATATATTACTTTGCATTAACTAGTATTGGTTCACTTTAAATGGATTTTCTCACTTGATGTGCACATTGTATATGTGTTATACTTTTGTGCATTTGATTGTATCATGTTTGATGATGCAAGATTGCTAGGGTTTGTGTAAAGAATTAAACCTAGGTTAAGTAAATGGTTAGGGTTTTATTTATTCATTCTATCATTCATTTATCTATTTATTTTTGGATGAAAAAGAATGAGAAAAGAAAAACAAAAGGGTTGCTTTTAAACATGAAGCTTGTTGAAGCTTCATGAAGCTTTGACCAAGTGACCACTTTGTCTTCTTCTCCAAACCTAACCATTCACCTAACTCTAGTTAACTCTCTACATATGACCATGGTTAGATTATGATAAGAATTGATTTTTCTTTTCTATTTTTTTTTTGTTATCATAATAACATTATCATCTTCTTCTTCTTCTTCTTCAAGAAGAAAAACTAGATTCCATCAATGGTGATTGATGAAAAAGAGTGAGAAATCCAATTCTAAAGTGAACCCACTTCCTATTTCTTCATCCTCTACCTCTTGCCAAGTAGTATAGGGTGTTTCCTTCACAAGTTTTCATGGCTTGGCGAAGGTGGAGCTTGATCTAGTGATGCCTCGACGTAGATCATCTTCAGCATCGTAGTCGATGACCTAGCCCGCTTTTTCTCCGATGAAGCCGACGATAGAGCCCGGGATCCGATGATCGCAGCGAGGAGACTTCATCGCGGAGCCATGGAGGTGGAGAAACGGATCTACAAAGGTTGTATGTTCGTTTACTTTTAGTTAAGATGTTAACTAGCTTCTAGTATCGCCTAATAATTCTACTAAACAATCTTGTCTAGGGTTTCTCGGCACCGTAAAATTTGAAATTGGCATGGTTGATGCCTTGTAAGACCTCATTAGCGTGCCTAGGAATCCTACAGTATTATGGACAGGTGGTCCAAGAGGATACTATGGGAGGTATGGTGCTGGATACTGATTAGGTTCAGTTATCGATACAGTCTAAGAAGTTTGGATTTGGAGTTCATTTATGAATTAAGTCCCATCGGATATTCAGACATATTCTAAGACAGGTATTACTCAATTTGGGAGATGGCTTTTTCCACAAATTTGAGATTTAGAGAGATATAGAAAGAAACATTAGGGCGGATCCACTCACTGAGGCTATTTCTCGAACACAAGAGTTTTACAAACTAGCTTTGTGAAACTGATTAGTGGAGGAGTTGGATGTTCGGTATCATACGGGCTGTGAGTATGCGACATCGGAATAATTAGCCTTAAGTGCAAGTGGGAGATTGTTGGAGATAGTGCCCTCAAAGTCAATTATTGGGTCGCAGGTACGTGATTGCAATGAATGAGGCAGGACCTATACCGATATGACAGTCTTGCTCGAGATGATAGTATGCTATCTGGTTTGTCTTTATCATCGTATACATGCTTTAGTTCACTATTGCATGTTGATAGAGCCCATAGGATTCTTGCTTGACTGCCAGCAGTATGATGGCGATCATATACGTGGGAGCTGGGGTCAGTAAGCACATCCTTAAAAGTGTCCCTAGTCGTGCGAGTTTCGAGACAGGGCATCGATACTCCAGAGTAGACTAGTGTATACAGTCGAGACCCCGACGAGGGGCGGTGGCTGGTCTCACAAGCCACTGGTGTCAGTTGGATCACCTAAGATGTATACAGGTGCTCATTAGGTTATGAGTATACCGGACAGGACTCGCCGGGAACATGCTAGTTGGTATTATACATATCGTCAGATAGCAGTTCCCTGGTGACATGTGTACAGGTTAGTTTGTCGACCTGAGATCGTCATTTGTCTCATGTGAGTTCCCACTGTGCTTTGATTTCTACCCTACCACGGCTCAAAGGAGTCGTGCAAACAGGTCTTTTTTGGGTACAGTCCCGAGCCACATGGAGGCAGTAAGCGGATCGTCGTGGATTCGTCTCTCCCGGTATTGGGGGTTGATGTTGCGCAGTGCACGGGTGGCCATCACTAGAAATCCTCGGCCGAGGTAGTGGAGAATTACTGATTTGGATCAATAGTTTCTCAGGTGGTGATGGGCTTCACGCCGACACGATTTATCGCGTTATTAGGGGTCTGACTTTATCCACCCCCCTGGACTCGATATGCGATACTCTTTAGACGAACGGACCGGACTGTATATACATTGTCACTGTCAGGCTGAGTAGGGTTTATGGATGAGTTCACTCATCAGCTTCCTCTTCCAATCAATACATAGGCAACTGTCACGTACAGCTTGTACCTCTGACGTGCTAGAGGTTATACCCAGTGCCAGTGTGTTGATGAGTCATTAAAGTCCCCCACAGACAGTTTCCCAAGTTCGGGCGATACGTCGTAGAGGCCGTATGGTTTTATGGCAAGGTTCAGAAAATGCACGTGCGTTTACGTACGTGTCGTTTTTCGGGCAGATAATACTGGTCGGCTTTGGTTTAAGCCGGATCCGAGTATTATACCGTGTAGATATAATATCTTTGTCTCAGTTGCATTTGTATTTGGTCGTAATATAAATGCGGGTATGTTTATACTATTACGGGGTTATCCTGAAATCCGTTTCGGGATCGCTTTTGGAAGTTGCCAGTTTCCAGTTTTCTATCACCCATCTTTAACATTCGGTTAAAGACGGATTTATCTTTTCTTGATGAGTGTGGAAGGCTCTAGATGTTTCTAGATGGTGACTAGGATGGTGACTAGGCTAGTGAGTTATTAGTGCATTGATTATTGTATTAAATGATTTGGTGACTAGTTAAGGTGATTCATTGTTTTCATTAATTGTGTTCATATTTTGTGTTAAGGTGACTCATTCTCTTCATGATTGATCTTTATCTTGTGGTCACCTTCCTCTCTCCTACACTCACCTCCCCCCTCTTCTATATATGGCCGGCCCCTCCCCACCTCCTCACTCACTGACTTAGGAAAAGATTATGATAGATTTGTGTATGGAAATTTCATATAGCTCAAATTCTTATCACCCGATTCAAAAAAGGCAACTTCATTAACCGTTCGTCCGTGACTTTGGATGTAACGAGACAAAGTGTTCTACTCATTCTCTAATTCATCTTGGTCGTCTCTTTTAGCAAACTTGACGACCGAGTTGCCTCGGTTCAGAGACGGGAGCCCGTTTAAAGATCCGTCGACGTGGTGCTACCTGGACGAGAAGACTGGAGATTCAGGAGATCGGAGCAGCCGCAACAAAGCGTGGGATGATGGTTGATGACCGAAGGACTCGGATCGTTAGGTATAACATTTTTACCCACTTTGTGGTTTGTTAGTTTAGCTTTAATAGCAGATCCGGGTTATAGTACGCGATAGCGCCAGTTGTAAAAGTTTTTGTTCCGCATTTGGCGTCTGTTAGACGGCCGGGGCGCTACCATGGACTTACAGGTTGTCCTACTATTTCTTGCACTATCAGGAATAAGCAAATCAATCGAGCTTTGTTAGACTTAGGGACAAGTGTGAACCTGCTCTCTTACTCAGTTTACGAACAATTGGGTTTAGGAGAATTGAAGCCGACCAAAGTGACTCTGCAATTGGCAAACCGATCCATAAAAATACTGAGGGAAAAGATCAATGACATTCTGATTAAGGTCGGGGAATTTATATTCCCCGTAGATTTCATCGTACTGGAGATTAAACCCGTCGCCAATCCCATCGGTCAGATTCCAGTCATACTGGGGTGGCCTTTCCTAGCGACATCCAACACGTTGATCAATTGTCATAATGGATCTATGAAACTCTCTTTTGGAAATATGACGATTGACCTCAACATCTTCAGCCTAGGAAATTAAGCGAGTAAAAGACATGATGACACATATGAAGTCAACGCTGTACACGATATGTTTGAGGAGGAGACATTTGAATTCAACGATGAGTGTCTTGAAGAGACTTTTGAAGAATTGTTTTCTGAGGAATTTCTTTTGCTTGAGAAGCTAAGTCCCGAACAAGCTTCCTACGCACATTGGGGGCCCCAATTTGAACCACTTCGTAATGAACCGACCCTCGAAGTGTGACCATCAGTGGAGGAGCCACCTAGACTTGACCTCAAAGTTCTTCCTGACCACCTCAAGTATGCATACTTGGGCGATAACGAAACGCTTCCTGTTATAATTGCAACCGACCTTACGCCTGAGCAAGAGTCGGCACTCATGAATGTTCTGAGAAAGAACATAGAAGCAATTGGTTGGTCGATGGCTGATATCAAAGGAATCAGCCCCACTATCTGTCAGCACAGAAACCATATGACTGATGATTCCAAACCCTTCAAGGATCATCAACGCCGGCTTAACCCAGTTATCAAAGAAGTGGTGCGGAATGAAGTGCTGAAGTGTCTTGACAATGGGATTATTTATCCTATATCTGATAGCAAATGGGTAAGCCCCATTCATGTTGTACCAAAAAAATCGGTAATCATAGTGATCACGAATGAAGCAAATGAGCTAGTCCCAACCTGCACACAGACTGGTTGGAGGGTCTATATTGATTACAGAAAGCTTAATGCAGCAACTCGAAAGGATCATTTTCCGCTGCACTTCATTGATCAGATGCTTGAACGCCTAGGCGGCCATGCTTATTATTGTTTTCTTGATGGATATTCTGGCTACAATCAAATCCCGATCGATCCAGAGGATCAGGACAAGACGACCTTCACTTGTCCTTTTGGTACATTCGCCTACCGCCGCATGCCCTTTGGGCTGTGCAATGCACCGACAACATTTCAGCGGTGTATGATAAGTATATTTTCTGACATGGTAGAGCAATTTCTGGAAGTGTTCAAGGATGATTTCTCCGTCTTCAGAGATTCATTTTCTGAGTGTTTGAGACATCTGGAACTTGTAATGATACAGTGCAAGGAAAAACATCTCACACTCAATTGGGAGAAGTGCCATTTCATGGTCAAACACGGTATTGTGTTAGGTCACATCATCTCTGAAAATGGCATCGAGGTCGATAAAGCAAAAATCGGCGTCATTTCAAGTCTCCCACCTCTACGGACTTTCCGTGACATCAGGGCATTCTTAGGCCATGCCTGTTTTTACAGGCGTTTCATCAAGGATTTTAGCAAATTGGTTAAACCCTTGACTTCTTTGCCGACTAAGAATATTCCCTTTGAGTTCAATTCTTAGTGCCTTACTGCATTCAAATTGCTGAAATCGGAACTCACTTCCGCCCCGATCTTAAGTGCACCAGACTGGAACGAACCTTTCGAGCTGATGTGCGATGCTTTGGACTTTGCGATAGGTGCTGTCTTAGGACAGCGATTTGAAAAGAAGCTGCACGTAATCCACTACGCGAGTAGGACGTTGAATGACGGACAACTGAATTACACCACCACCGAAAAGGAATTCTTAGCTGTCGTATACGCACTTGAAAAATTCCGTCCATACTTGATCGGGATCCATGTCACAATTTACACTGATCATTTTGCACTTAGGCATCTCTTTGAAAAAAAGGACGCCAAAGCCAGATTGATACATTGGATTCTCCTTATTCAAGAGTTCGACTTGACCATCAAGGATAAGAAGAGAACCAACAATGTTGTTGCCGATCATCTGTCTCGCTTAACAAATAGACCAATTGAGGAAATTCCAATCAACGAACAATTCCCAGATGAACAATTTCTCTCCGTATCAGTTTAACCCTGGTTCGCTGATATTGTGAACTATTTTGTCACCGGAGAAACACCTTCTTTTTGGTCGAATCAGTACAAGTCAAAATTTCTCTCGCAAGTCAAATTCTTCTATTGGGATGAACTATACCTGTTCAAGTACTATCCTGATCAGATCATCAGAAGATGCGTTTCCAGCTCTGAAACGAGAAGTGTGTTATCTTTTTGTCATGACCAAGTTTGTGGGGGCCATTTTGGACCCAGAAATACGACTGAAAAAGTTTTGCAAAGCGGCTTCTACTGGCCGATGCTTTTCAACGATGCTTTCGAATATTGCAAAACTTATAGCCGATGTCAGCACATGGGGAATATTGGAAAACGAAATCAGATGCCCCTGAATTCCATTTTGATTGTAGAGATTTTCGAGATCTGGGGTATCGATTTCATGGGGCCATTCCCAAACTCTTTCGGGAATTTGTACATCTTGTTGGCTGTAGACTATGTGTCCAAATGGATGGAGGTAGTGCCTTGTCGAACCAACGACAAAAAGGTTGTCGTGAAATTCTTAAAAGAGAATATCTTTTCTCGGTTCGGCACACATCGCACCATCATCAGCGATAATGGAACGCATTTTTGCAGCCGATCTTTTGAATCACATATGAAGAAATACTCTATAAGCCACAAATTGTCAATGCCCTACCATCCTCAAACTTGCGGTCAGGTTGAAGTCTCTAATAGACAGATTAAATAGATTCTGGAAAAGACTATCAGCCATAACTGCAAGGATTGGTCGTTGAAGTTAAAGACGCGCTTTGGGTATTTCGGACTGCCTTCAAAACAAATTTAGGTATGTCTTCATACCGACTCATCTTCGGCAAAGCATGTCATCTGCCTGTTGAATTGGAACACCACACATTCTGGGCAATCAAACAGCTCAATGTCGACCTAGAAAAGGCCGGTGAGGCACGGAAACTTCAACTGAACGAGGTCGATGAGATACGCAATAATGCGTATGAGAACGCCAAACTCTACAAGGAAAAGACAAAAGTCTTTCATGACAGGGCGATTCTCCGAAAAACTTTCACGGTAGGCCAAAAGGTTCTACTATACGATTCCAGACTTCATCTATTTTCAGGAAAATTGAAGTCACGATGAACTGGTCCGTTTCTTGTGCGCACCATTTTTCCGTATGGTGCAGTCAACATTGAAAATCCACACTATGGAAACACCTTTAAAGTCAATGATCAGCGTCTGAAGCCATTTTTAGAAATGCCGATGGAAACGGGGGAGCTCATGTTTTTGCATGAGCCGTGTTATCTCGATTAATCACATCCCCACATCTTGTATATACAAGTTTTGCCTCTTTTGAGTCTTTTTGTAAATATTGTTAGTTATATCTATGTCCTAGAGGCCATTACTGTACATACGATGTATATTGTAGTGGATGCTTGGACATATATAGGGAGGACTTTCTTGCTCGACATGATAGTACGCTATCTAGTTGCTCTTTATCTTAACATGTTGACTTATATTAGTTTATTGTCTCTATGTTATATGTTGATAAAGCGCTTAGGATATGTACTCGACTACTGGGACTATGATGAGATCACACTAGTAGGGCCACGGTAGTCGACGAGTACATCCTATAACAGTTCCTAGTCGAGGGTGTATCGAGACAGGGCATCAATACACCAGAGTAGACTAGCGTATACGCATCTTGACCCATATGATGGACGATGGATGATCCCATATCCATCGGTGTTTGACATCAAGGATGGTGTACGGATACTCAGTAGAGACTGGGTACACTGGACGGACTCGCCGAGAACTCTCAGATGGTATTATACCTCACGTCAGATGGCAGTTCTCTGGTGACACTGGTACAGGTTAGTCTGTAAATCCGAGATCGTCATAGAGTCTTGTGTGATTCCCACTGTGCTTTGATTTCCATCATACCACGTCCAAGAGTGCGTGCAAAAAGGTGGCTTTTGGGTACAGTCCCGAATCACATGGAGGCAATGAGCGATAGGAGGGGTTTCGTCTCTCCCGGTATAGGGAGTTGATGTTGCGCTGTGTTCGATTGGCTATAACTGGAAATCCCTGGTCAGGGTTGCTGAGATTTACTGGTAAGTGTTATCAGTAGTTTCTCGAACTGTTATAGACCTCATATCGACACGACTTATCAAGCTACTGGGGTCTGATGTTTACCACCCCTAGGCGAGATATGCGACATATCAAACGAAGAGATCGGACTGTACGGGAGTGTTACTGATTGGATTCGCAGGAGAATATACAGGCTTGCTTGTTGATCTTCTGATCGCTCAATACCTGGGTGGCTGTTACGTTTAGCTGACCGCTTGCAGCTCGTGGGTGTTTGATATGATCATCACCTACTGCCGGCGTATTGACGATTCTTTAGAGTCCTACACAGAGGTTTCCTGGCTTAGGCAAAACGGAGTAGGAGCACATATGTGATATATGCGGGACTGAGAATAATACGTGTATGCGATACCGTATTAGATTCTCGCGATTTGAGATATCGGCCGGGTATATGTGATATAGCCGGGTCATCGGATGAACTGATACAGATTATATTAGTCGGTTATTTGTGAAATAGCCGGATTATCGGATCAAGTGTTGATTCGATAATTTAATGTATAATTATATATTTGATATATTAAATTACATTAATTAATATAAGCTCACTTAAAGATTCTTTTTCTCACTCGGCTAATACATTGATATATATGCGATATATGTTAATTGTATTTGTTTCCTGATTTAAAATCAGAAAAGCTTATGGGAAAAGCTTCAGAAAAGGGTCACGTGCTTACACGTGACCAGCAGTCACGTGTGGACAAGTGACATCTAAAAGCATCATCAAGGCAGATTCAGCTTCCTGACCACATCAAAGAAAAGGGCTTCAGAAAGGGTCACGTGCTCCCACGTGATCAGGGTCACGTGTTGGCACGTGACATTTTAAAGCGGATTCAAAGGCACATCGGTTCCCTGATCAAATCAAGGAAAAAGCTTCAAAAGAGGTCACGTGCTCCCACGTGACCAGGGTCACGTGTTGGCACGTGATGATCAAAAGCAGCAGACTTGTTCTCCAGTGAAATCAAGGAAAGAGGCTTCAGACAAGGGTCACGTGCTCACACGTGACCAGTGGTCACGTGTTGGCACGTGATGACCAAGAAGCAACCAGAAGACAGAGCGTAAAAAGAAAGAGAAAGGCTCATTCCAAAGGGGGTCACGTGCCCACATGTGACCAGGGGTCATGTGGTCACACGTGACCGGCTTTCAAAGCCCATTTTGTTAACAGAATTAAATTCTGAAAGAGATTCAAATCCTTCCAAAGGAAAGCGACTATCTAGAAATAGTTTCAATTAAATTAAAGGTTCAGAGGTGATTAAATATCACCTATTTATGGGAAAATCTCGGGTTTGGAAAGATTTCCCCTTTAAATCTAACAGAAATAACAAAGGAGAATCCCTGGATTTGAAATCCAATGGTGAATAAAATTCACCTAATAATCCAAAGGTCCAAAACGAATGATGGATGCAAATCAAATCTCTCAATGAAGATTCGTCAAAAACTAATTGATTCGGCTGCTTCTCCTATAAATAGGAGCCAAGAGACACAAAAAAGAGATAGATACGCAGAGGGAAGAAAGGGAGAGAGGGCCTTGATACTTCGAGGAACTTGGATCTTCTGCAAAAGAAAACCCTAGGTAAGAAAGGGAAGGCTCCTTGAAAGAAAGGAGAATTTAATTCTCGACAGAATTTAACTCTGATATATAAAACAGAAGAACATATTTCTTCTCTCTTTGATAGAGGATCTGCAAAGTGCACATCTCCCCTTAAAGTTGAGAATTTAATTCTCAATGGGTTGAGATCCTGCCATGCAGATCCAAAACATAGAGAGGGAATGGAAGCATGAGAATTTAATTCTCACAGAACTATAGGAATTTAATTCCTTTAAAATAAAACTAGGGCTTGACCCTGTGTTATGGGAATTTAATTCCTTCAGAACAAAAGAAACAGGGTTTAACCCTAATTAAGAACCTAGTTCTGTTGGAACAGCAGGGATTTAATTCCCTTGATCATAATTTAACAAAGAATGGGAATTTAATTCCTTAAAAGATTTTATTAGGGTTTAACCCTATTTGGTTCGTCACATGTATGAGGAATTTAATTCCTACAGAAAATTCAGAGTCCAACTCTATTCAGAATATAAATCTTCAAAAGGAAGTAGGAATTTAATTCCTCTGAAATTACTGTCAGGGTTTAACCCTACGAGGAATTTAATTCCTGGAAAAGATTAACAGATCCTCTAAACGACATACATAGAGGCAGGGTCACGTGTCACCACGTGACCCCCTAAGGATCTACAGAAAGCCCCTTTGAGGCAGCACCCCACGTGACCCACATGACCCTTGACAGAAGCTTTAACACCCAAGCATTTGAATGCCCGTCACGTGATGGCACGTGATGCTCTGAAAGATGCGATAATCTCAGTAGAATAAATGAAGGGAGGGCGCTCTCACGTGCTGCCACGTGACCCCTCTTGCCTTAGTGTTTAACACTAAATTGAAACTCCCGAACCCAGTGTTAAAACACTGTTGGGCCTTAGTGTTCAACACTAATCAAAAAACTTTATTTGCAGTGTTCAACACTGACTACCTTAGTGTTTAACACTAATTTGAGATCTCTGTTGCCAGTGTTTGATACTGATCTGTTTTAGTGTTTAACACTAATTTGAAAAGCCCTGTTGCTGGTGTTTAACACCAATTATCTTTTAGTGTTAAACACTAACTTTTCAATCTCATTCTCAGTGTTCAACACTGGTTGGTCTTTAGTGTTTAACACTAGACATTGGTCCAATTGGCTAAATGGATAGAGGTAAAGCCTCTCCTGATTGGACTTAGCCCAAGCTGGCCATAAGTCCTCAATTCGTAATCAACTGGGCTAATGGGCTCATAACATAATTAATTGGTCTTGATCCCAAATTGGGCCAAGGACTATTTAATCCACTCCGGTTCTAGGGTACATCTCTTCATTCCTTCGATACTTGGCATTGTGATCCCTCAATGTCTTCAAAGAGGTGACGGGTCCTGATGACCACACATTGATATGGACTGTGGGGTCCTTAAACCCATGGACTATGAGGTCCTTAACCTTGACCGAGATGTCTTAAAACTAACAATGGACTGTGGGGTCCTTAAACCCATGGACTATGAGGTCCTTAACCTTGACCGAGATGTCTTAAAACTAACAATGGACTGTGGGGTCCTTAAACCCATGGACTATGAGGTCCTTAACCTTGACCGAGATGTCTTAAAACTAACAATGGACTGTGGGGTCCTTAAACCCATGGACTATGAGGTCCTTAACCTTGACCGAGATGTCTTAAAACTAACAATGGACTGTGGGGTCCTTAAACCCATGGACTATGAGGTCCTTAACCTTGACCGAGATGTCTTAAAACTAACAATGGACTGTGGGGTCCTTAAACCCATGGACTACGACGTCCTTAACCTTGACCGAGATGTCTTAAAACTAACCATGGACCGCAACGTCCTTAAACTACCCATGGACCGCAACGTCCTTAAACTACCCATGGACCGCAATGTCCTTAAACTAGAACAATAGAGCCCCGCATGCTCTTTTGTCGGATCTAAACGGTCCCGTTTAAGTTGATCTTAGCCTTAAAGATGGCTAACGTATCCTTAAACCTTCAAACAGACTGGACTATGAATCTCCCCAATTAACTCTGGCTCGAGGGTACATCCCTGAACTCCTCTGATATCCGTCGTTGTAATCCTTCAACGTCGTCAGAGAGGTGACGGGTCCCGACGGCCATACATACGATGGACCACTATGTCCCTAAACTGGAACAATGGAGCCTAAAACGCTCCTTTGTCGGATCTAAACGATCCCGTTAAGTAGATCTTAGTCTCAAAGTTAGACTAACGTATCCTTAACAAACGTTTGAGTTGATCTTAGCCTCAAGTATGGCTGACGTATCCTCAAACCAAACCCCCAAACCCAAATCTAAGATAATACGGATTTGGACTAGTCCACGCCCTACGGGCGACGACATAACTCAGTCTCCGTAAACAATCCACGGGCAACAAAACACAAAACAAACACCCACGACACGAAGTGACCATCTGGAGAAGGAGAAAGTTGTTACCTCAATGCGGTAGCGTAATTAACTGCAGGGGCTTGCGCCTGCAGGGAAGAGCGTCCCCACAATCAAAAACCCCTCAAACGAGGGGGAATCTGACGAAGTCTGCTACATCGGATGCATCCGTCTAAACCTTCGATACATGGTGCCATAAATCAACTTGGCATCTTCGGAGAGGTGGACGGATAGCACCAATTAGCATCTGCCCCGAGTCTCAGTGCCAAGACATCGCAGTCTTGCGCGCTGCCATTCGGAGGGGAACAGATTCTGGCACGCCCGGTGGGACCTTTTCCTTTTTCCACTCCACACTTCGTGTGTCGTGACTCGCGAACCAATCGCGGTTCGCTAATGGTTGCCCTTGGGTTTCAGGATACTAAAACTTGGCGTCTTGCTTATTGTAGAAAGCAAAGGATCGATGGCTTCTACTTCTGTGAAATTCTCCAACTGCTTGGACTGCAATTGCAACCAACGCTCTGCCTCGCCAGGAGGTATAGCCTACGGACCCCAAGCTGCTTCGCTATTCACAATGCCCGTGGAACAGGTCACTCGCGCCACCACAGGATTGTTCTTTCGGACCATGCTCCCGCCGACAAGCTTCACCGCTCCAGTGCTGACAACGGAAGCTCTCAAGAAGTCGGTCTTTCATCTTCTTGCCCCTGCCGCGGCTCCTCTCAACGAGTCGCCCGATGTCAACGCCTCGGTCTTCTCTAGATTGGGCCAGAAATCCTGCGAACTCATCATGGGGCCTACAATCTCAGAGAAGGCTGCCTCTAAGAAAGTGGCCGCTCCTGCCCCCGAAATCGTCAAGGCGGCTTCTCCGGCCAAAAGGTCGGTCTTTACAAGATTGACGGCTTCAGCTCCCGCTCCTGCTGCCCAAAGGACATCGGTCTTTGACAGGCTAATACCAACAGCGACCCCCCACCCAGACAGGGGGCAAGACGAAACCATTCTTACCGCTGACCATACGCCGTCCGCTCGACACGCTCGACGTCGCCATTGGCGCCGAGTAAGGAAGGCTGGGGGCAACTCCCCCTCCGGGTTGACTCCATCAGCCCGGTGGCAGAAGTTAATGCTGCTGTTCCAACTGGGAACAGCTTCGAAATGCTAAATAAGGTGCGAAGGAATTCTCCTACTGCAGTGCTGAAGAGGTCTCCTCCCCCATTAAAAAAGGTTGTGGAAATAAAACCAGAACAGCCCTGATCTCCTCAACGGCTGTCTTCCAAAATCTATAAGGTTTGGCGGCAGGCCCGAGACTCGATCATCGATCCAAACTTCTCCCGCCAGCACAAGAAGCTGAAAATCCAACCGGAAGCTGGTCACCAGGCTAAACCCCAAAAGGCTGTTGATCAACTGGCTCATAAAAGGAGGAGGCCAGAGAAGACCCCCCAGCATGCAACGACGGCTAAAAGCACTGAGCCCAAACGCCTTAAGTCTGGGGGTATGGTGGTGCACACTGTTTACATGGCCTCTGGAAAGGAGGAAAGCCGCACTTCTACGGGCCACCGACCGCTAACCCGATCCGTGACGAAAGCCCAGGAGCAGCAACAAAAGCTTCAGGAAATGATGAATGCTATGGCCGCACTTACCGGGCCAAAAGAAAACCCAGAAACGCCCTCAGACGCACGCCAGGAGGAAGAAACCGACGCTGAATTCCTTCGCCGGATATTGGAGAAAAAGGACAAAGAGGCTGCTGAACAAGCGACCAACATACAACGTATGGGCCTTCTCTTCCAAGATATGATAGGAATGATGATCCAGCAGGACTTACCCGCCGAGGATCCCCCAATCGTTCTTGAAGACGACCGTGGAGAAACGTCAAATCCACCACCAGCCCTCTCAACGGCCAAGGAGGAGGCAATCTCTAAGGCTGACTTGGTTGACTACATAGCCCAGCAAATCCGGGTTCATCACGCGACTGAGGCAGCTGGTCAAGTCGTGAAAACGGGGCGGCCGTATCCAAGCTGGTACGACCAAATCAAATACCCGCAAGGCTATACGATACCAAAATTCCACGTGTACAAGGGGACCGGCAACCCCCATCAACATGTCGCTCAGTTCCGGGCCCTCTGCGGTAACACCGGCGGTGATGATAAACTGTTGCTCCGCCAGTTCGTGGGCAGCTTATCAGAAACTGCGTTCGAATGGTATTCGGAACTCCCGAACGATTCTATCAAAACGTTCGCTGAAATGGAGTTGTTGTTCACTCAGCGATTCGCAAGTGCCAGCGAACACACTCCAATAACTGCACTGATTAACGCCAGGGTAAAACCAGGCGAAACCTGGGTCCAGTATGCTATACGCTGGCGGAACTTGTGGTCGAGATGTGAACAATGCATTGAGGAGGCACCCGCAGTGGGCATGTTCGTGGGAACCCTAGACCCCCACGCAACTATCTCCCAGTTTATGATGTTCTTTAAGCCAACCACATTCCAGGCTTTAATCGACAAGTTGGCTCAGATGGACCAGATGGGTCATAGACCACCTTCCCCGAAATCGGAACCTCGGAATGACAAGGGTAAAGGAAGGGCAACCTTTGTTGCGAATGCCCAACAGCAACCTAACGCCCCGAAACCGGCAGATCAACTGGATGAAAGACGCCGGTATTATAATGAGAAGATGAAGCGTCCCTACTCGTTCCCACGAGACAAGACGAAATGGTTATTCGAGCTGGCAATAGCAACAGACTTATAAGCCTACCAAATCCAAGGCGACCGCCGCAACCCACCGAGGTGAATAACCCTAACTATTGCCCTTACCATCAAACGGTAAGTCATCCGATTGAAGATTGCTTCGTCTTCAAAGGATGGATTGAAGATCAATACCTCCAGGGGAAGTTTGTACTGTCCGAAAAGTGGAAGGTGAACCCACCACAACCGCATACTCCTAAGAAAGCAGATACACCGGGGGCAACCTGCTCCTTTATTGAAGAAGCTCCATGGGAGGTCGTGCTATCAGCTAAAACCAAAAGAATGCTGAGAGACCTTCATGCATGCCCTGCGATCGAATGGAAGGACCCTCTTGAACCTCAAATTATCGAAGGGATGCTAAGGCGCCGCCCAACTACAAAGACTCGCGATAAGAGCCCAAATACTCACGCCCAATCGTCAAAATCTTCGAAGAAAAAGAAGAAGAAATCCAAGAAGTCCGTGAAGCTTGGAAACGAGCACACGAACTTGCAGAAGCAAATCGACGCGCTGGAAGAGTACAATCAAAAGGCGCGGACTCCTGTCACACTGCAAGAGTTCCTCAACCACATCTTTCAAGAGGAAGATGATGGAGAGAGCTCATCGGATGAATCCGAAGGATATGTGGTGAGTTGTAACGTAATCTCCCACTCGTTTACCAATGATGGGAAAACTCCTGGCACTAACAAGCTGGAGGCAGAGCCTGTACCAGAGCGTGCATGGCCAACAGACGGAATGATCGACGCTTTTCTAGACGAGATTCGTCTAAAAAGTAAAGCGGACCAGGAGCATGAGATGGCCACATCGGAAGGAGCCAAATGCGGGCAACTGAACGAAAGGGTTGACCTACCCCTGCCAGAGCGAAAGGCATCCGAAGTAGACAAGAAGATATTCAAGACGAGAAAAAGGTTTGCCAAAGCCATGTCAATGGGGATGAAGCTACCGCCCTCGGAAGGAAACACACACGATGGGGTGGAAAGGCATCCTGATTATTGCGCATATCACCGGAAAGTATCACACCCCACGGAGGAGTGCGATGCCTTTAAGATATGGTGGCAAGGATATGTTGCTCGTCGGCAACAGGTTATATCATGAAACGCAAGAGCCGTCGGGAGCGAAGAAGTACTATCGATGGGCACAACAGAACTGCTGGCAACTGTTGTATGGCTCACGCCGGGGGATCACAAGTTCTCACCTTTGGGAGCGACTCTGATGAAGAAATGGCTCTGGGCCCTCTCTTTAAAGAATCCGCTTTAGGGAAAGAGGAGAAATCGGAGATCTGCGAGAACATCAGCTGCGCAATCGCACACTCCCAGAAAAGAATCTCGGGCCCGTAAGTAGAAAGGATAAGGGAAAGGAAAAGGTCACTGAAGATATCACTTTAGATGACCAAGTCATGAGAGAGCTGGCTGCCAAAAACCCTCCTAGGAAGGGTAAGGTGGACTATAACATCCTCGCGCACCTAAGGAAGCTACCTTCTCAGCTTAGCATTCTCGATGCCCTCCTATTATCAAAAGAAGCGCGAGACTCACTAATTAAGGCGTTACAAGAACCTGAGCAATTCCAAGCATTCCTCGCCACTGAAAAGATGAAGGATGAACTGGAGGAAGTGCATACGACCGACATCACTTTCGGTGATGAAGACCTCCTTCTCGGGACGTGCGACCACAACCGTCCCCTATATGTCTCTGGATACTGCCATGATATCAAGATAGGCAAGATCCTGGTGGATAATGGATCCTCCGTCAACCTCCTTAATGTTCGGGTGTTGAAGGAAATCTGCATGAGTGTGCAACACCTCGCTCGTGACAAAATTACTATCTCCGGTTTCGATTCACAATCGTCACGGACCCTCGGATCTGTAATACTAACATTACGCTTCGGACTTCTCGTCACAGACGTCAAATTCCATGTCATTGACGCCAAGACCTGCTACAACGCCTTACTCGGCCGTCCTTGGCTACACAAGTACAACATCATCCCTTCTACACAACATCAGTGTATGAAGTACTTTAAGGATGGTTTCGAGTATACCGTAACAGGTGAGTTAAACCCATTTTCCGTGAACGAAGTCCGCAAATACGAAGATGCGAAGTACTTTTTGCCAGATTTCGAGGATACAGAAAGGTGTCGCAATCCGGAGGACAAAACCGCCGCCACCATCCCTGTTTTCGGGAGCGATACCGAAGAAGAAGAAGAGATGGTTTATGCAGGGCCATCTCAACGCAACAACCTGGGGACGCCCGCCCCCATGTTAGTCTTCGGAAGTGATTCAGAAGATGAAGTTAATGCTGTGTTCTCCAATCGGCTGTCAATACAGGCACCCCCTGGCGATGACCATAGTTTGCAAATCACCATGGTACCGCGAGAACACTACAAGGATCTCGACACGCTTCAGGCTCACAATGTGCAGGACCTGCAAACATTTTACGTCCCTCCCAGGCAAAGGGGTGAGAAGGTGATCCTATTCTACCGATCCTCAGAGTCGAAAATAGAGAAAGAGATCTGGCATGGCGCGGATGCTACACTTGACAGGCTCCAACCCATCCGTCCGTCCAGATACTATACAAATGGATTAAAGAAGCTATTGAAGCACCAAGGAGTACCCTTAAAACAGACTGTTCGGCAGGCTCGGTTCTACAACAGGATTTGGGATGTCCCTGAGACTCAACGCAAATTGCCCAACGGGAAAGTGGAAACACTTGGGCTTGGATACGTGAGAGCCGGAAAACGAGAACGGGCCCACAGTAGCTGCGCCATATATACCTTTGATGAAGAAGAGGACACCTCGTCGGGAGATGCCAACCCCTCATCAAAACTAGACCCCGCGATTGAAGCGCCGAGTCCGTCGTTTGAAGAACGAATGGGCAAGCCTATCAGGAAAGTGGGTCAGAAAGCTCGGGAAGACCACAACCGCGAAATGGCCATCTACGAGAAGGCCAGGACGCAACGTCTATTTCAACATGCTGCAAAAGACAAAGACGCTTATCCTTGTCAATCCGTTGTACGAAAGGCCCGACGTAGAGACGGAAATAAATCAAGAAGCGGAAAGAGGAGCCGACAACAACGACGCAGGATTAGAGGGTTACGTGGTCGGGTGTTGCATGGCTCGGATTTGTCCCTCATGAAGAAGATGAGTCGAGCGTACTCCTTCCCCCGAGACAAGACGGAGAAGTTACTCAGGCTCGCTATAAAACATCAAATGATCGCGCTTCCAGAGTCTAGACATCCTGAGCAAGCTAACAAGGCTTCTCATCTGAGCTATTGCTCTTATCACCGAGCCATAGGACATCCTACCAAAGACTGCTTCACCTTCAAGAACTGGGTCGAGGACCAGTACCAACAGGGCAGATTCGCTTTATCCGACGGCTGGAGGGTAACGCCGCCACAAAAGCATGAACCCAAGGCCGCAAGAGCAGAACCGGGTCCACCTCAGTCCGGGGAGCGGGTTCGCACCTGTTATACTATTACGATATTAAGAGAAGAGCCCGAGAACGTAGATGACCTTCCCCGGTGCTTTGAGAACAGCGATGATGAGGTGATCTCAGAATTTCCGCCCGCTCCGAAAGAACTGGAAGATGGTATACATACTACTGCAGATAACCTCAAGAAGATTGAGTTGGGATCGGCAGACGACCCGCGACCGACATTTGTCAGCGAGCTGCTATCCGAAGAAAGGGTGGCTGCGTTAAAGAACGTGCTTCTACGGCATAAAGACTGCTTCGCGTGGAACTACTCTGAGATGCCAGGATTAGATCCGGAGATTGCTGTACATAAATTAGCAATATACCCAGATATCAAGCCAGTCAAGCAGGCGCCAAGGAGGATGCGACTCGAGCTTGAAATGAGCACCAACGCCGAAGTCAAGAAGCTGATCGATTCCGGATTTATCCAAGAAGTCCAATATCCCGACTGGATCGCCAATATCGTCCCGGTAATGAAGAAGAATGGGACGGTACGCATATGCGTGGATTTCAGGGATCTCAATAAAGCCTGTCCAAAGGACGATTTCCCAGTACCAGTAACCGAGCTAATGATAGATAACACGTCCACTTACGAGGTCTTCTCCTTTATGGATGGTTCGTCAGGATACAATCAGATAAAAATGCATCCCGAAGACCAGAAGCACACCGCTTTCCGGACCCCTTTGGGTATATTCTGCTACAGGGTTATGCCCTTTGGTCTAAAGAACGCTGGCGCTACCTATCAAAGGGCCATGACAAAGATCTTCGACGACCTCATACATGACATCATCGAGTGCTATATCGATGACCTCGTAGTAAAGAGCATGTCATACGAAGAGCATTTAAAGCATCTGGAGACTGTATTTCGACGCCTTCGGCAATATAATTTGAAAATGAATCCCCTCAAATGCGCGTTTGGAGTCTCCTCGGGAAAATTTCTGGGATTCATCGTTCGACACCGAGGTATTGAAATAGATCCATCAAAGATTAAAGCGATCATGGAAATGCCTCCGCCAAGAACCCTCAAGCAGTTGCGATCTCTCCAAGGGAAGCTCGCATACATCCGGCAGTTTATCGCTAATCTTTCGGGCAAATGCCGTCCTTACAGCCACCTGATGAAGAAGGGAACTCCATTCATTTGGGATCACAAATGCCAAGGTGCACTAGACGAGATCAAGCAATACCTGCAGAACCCGCCGGTGTGAGCTGCGCCGGTCAAGGGAAAACCCCTCATTCTTTATACGACCGCCCTCGAAGGTTCCTTAGGCGCATTATGGGCACAAGAGAACGATCAGGGGAAAGAGAGAGCACTCTACTACTTAAGTCGAGTTTTACTGGGGGCAGAAAGCAACTACTCTCCCATTGAAAAACATTGCTTGGCGTTAATCTTCACGATAACAAAGCTCAGGCACTATGCGTTGGCGCATGAAGTCCGTCTCATTTCAAAGGTGGATCCCCTTAAATACTTGATGTCGAAAGCCATATTAACGGGACTACTCGCTAAGTGGGCCCTGCTCTTGATGGAATTCTCGATAACGTATCAACCTCTCAAGGCAGTGAAAGGCCAGGCCATTGCCGACTTCCTCGCTGAGCACCCGATACCGGCCGATTCTTCTCTGAACTGTGATTTGCCGGATGAGCATGCATTTGATGCGATTAGCGACGGAAGCACCCGATAGGAACTCTATTTCGATGGAGCGTCCTCCGTAAAGAAACAGAAACAAGGTATCCCAATCGCGGATAGGCCTCGTCTTTGCAACTCCACAAGGAGGGATAATGCGCTTCGCCTTCTCCTTAACAAAGCCGAGGACAAACAATGAAGCTGAATACGAAGCTCTGATAGCAGGCCTCGAAATCGCCATCGACATGGGAATTGAAGACCTCCTTATACACGGGGATTCTCAGCTGGTCGTTAGTCAAGTAAATGGTGACTACCAAACGTGCAAGCCAGAGTTGGTGAAGTACGGCGAAAGGGTGCAACAACTGTTGACCCAAATCCCCTCCTATATTTTGAAGAACATACCTCGTGCGGAAAATAGCAAAGCAGACGCGTTGGCTAAACTTGCTAAAGAACTGGCTGACGAGAACCTCGATGACGTCAGAATCGTGGTACAAAGCCGTCGAGTGCTCGCCCTGGCGGAAATACCTCCGGAGTTATATAAGGAGAAGGGAGCGACTGAGCAGACGACCCTACAAATAAAAGACCATGATAAGGCCGAAGACTGGAGGAAAGTCTTCATAGACTACTTTAAGTCCCACCGAATGCCCAATGAAGCGTCCTCAAGATATCAGCTCATGAAACAAGCTCTATCTTTCGCTTTCGTCAACGATACTCTATACAAGAGATCGTTTGATTCTCTATGGCTGAGATGCTTGGGACCTGACGAAGCAGTAAGAGTCATTCAGGAAGTTCATGACGGACTTTGCGGTTCTCACCAAGCAGGCCCAAAGATGAAGTTAAAAATTAAACGGATGGGTTACTACTGGCCCACGATGATCCAGGACTGCCTCGAGTATGCGCAGCAATGCCACTCATGCCAGATTCATGGAGACTTCATCCACCAACATCCGAATCCACTGCACCCAACGGTAGGTAGCTAGCCGTTCGAAATGTGGGGGACTGACATAGTCGGCCCTATTGAGCCAGCATCATCCCGGGGACACCGTTTTATCCTGGCAACAACTGATTACTTCTCCAAATGGGCAGAAGCAGTACCACTGAGGGAAGTGAAGACGGAGAATATCCTCCATTTCTTCAAGACGCACGTCATCTATCGGTTTGAAACCCCACGGCGGATTATCTCCGATAATGGGCCAGCCTACAGAAGCCATAAGATTAGCCGCTTCGCACAGCAGCAAAATATAGACTGGAGATATTCTTCGGTTTACAATCCACGAGCTAACGGTCTGGCCGAGGCCTTCAATAAGACCTTGACGAAGATCATAAAAAAGACCGTTTCCAGGAATAAGAGAGACTGGCACGAAAGGCTGCAAGAAGCCCTTTGGGCTTATCGAACTACATTCAAGACGGCCACGAACACAACGCCGTACGCGTTGGTATTTGGGACGGAAGCAGTGCTCCCCCTCGAGATAGAGTTACCCTCTCTACGAGTAGCAGTCCACCATGACCTGACGAACGAAGAAAATGCTCACCTTCGGCTTGAGGAGCTTGATGCCCTCGACGAAACCCGGCTCATAGCGCAACAACATCTAGAGGCCTACAAAGCAAAGATGACACGCTCGTACGAAAGATTGACCAGGCCGAGGACATTCCGCCAAGGCGAACTCGTACTAGTGGTCAAAAGACCTATGATCCCCAATCGTGCCAAGCGAGGAAAATTTGAGCCAAACTATGAAGGCCCGTACATCATAGACAAGGTCTACCAGGGTGGAGCCTACCTACTCATGGACATGCACGGTGAAAGGCCTTTCAGGCCAATAAACGGCCGCTTCTTAAAGAAATACTATGCTTCATAAGCCACAGCCTGGGTCAATGATAGATGACGACGACTATGTCCGCTCACTATCTTCCTAGGCTCAGACTTTACAAGCAGCAGCCAGCCTTCCCATAGCGACGGACCGAAACGTCCTTAAACTAGCGACGGACCGAAACGTCCTTAAACTAACGACGGACCGAAACGTCCTTAAACTAACGACGGACCGAAACGTCCTTAGACTAACGACGGACCGAAACGTCCTTAAACTATCGACGGACGGAAACGTCCTTAAACTAACGACGGACCGAAACGTCCTTAAACTAACGACGGACCGAAACGTCCTTAAACTATCGACGGACCGATACGTCCTTAAACTAACGACGGACCGAAACGTCCCTAAAACTACTACCGCAGTATCTTTAGGCTGACGAGAAAAAAAAAGAGAGAGAAAGAAAAAAAAATATGAAAAAGAATAAAAAAAAACTGTATGTCCATAAGCAAAATGGGCACGGATGAAAACCCGAAAGGGCTCCGTGAGTAAAAACAGCAGGGCTGCCGGCAAGTCTTCGTGAAAACCCGAAAGGGCGCGACCTTGTTAAAAAAAAGTGAAAAAGAATAAAAAAAAAACGGTATGTCCATAAGCAAAATGGGCACGGATGAAAACCCGAAAGGGCTCCGTGAGTAAAAACAGCAGGACTACCGGCGAGTGTTTGTGAAAACCCGAAAGGGCGCAACCTCGTTAAAAGACACTTGTAGGGTCCTCTCGACCTTGTAAGGAGAAACCACCTGCGTGAGATCCTTACGACTCACAAAGGAGCAACACACTTAGGGATCCTCACGATTCCTAAGGAGAAAATACACTTACGGGATCCTCAAGACTCGTAAGGAGAATTCTCTTATGGGACCGTCACGGCTCATGAGTTTTGAAAGTCTTAAGTTACAGAAACCTAAACCTGTTCTTAAGCAAATCCTCCACAACCTTCGATATTGCCCTACAAGAGGCTCAATACTGACACTTGTATACAATCCACGGGCGCGAAGAAACATTTCCCCAGCAAAGTCACACCCATGACTAGGGATATGCCCATATGGTGAACAACCCTTATAATTCCTCTCGACTTATAAGGAGAAAACCCTTTTGTAGGATCCTTACGACTTACGGAGGAACACACACTTAGGAATCCTCACGATCCCTAATGAGAAAATACACCCGCAAGATCCTCACGACTTGTAGGGAGAAATACCTTTGTAAGACCCTTACGGCTCATGAAGTCAAAAGCCTTGGTCGACAGGACCCTTAACCCTGTTTACTAAGCCATCTTTGTTCAATATCGACAGAGGCAAATGATGATTCGCTCCTGGCAACATCCCAGTTGTAGCGGTGCTGATGCTGAAATCGGTGTCTAAAATCCAAGCTTGCGGCGAAAAAGCTAGCAAGCCACACATGCCTACGAAATAGCCGAAATGATGGGGCAACTTGCAATAAAAAGCAGCAAGTAAAAATGTATGCATGAAAAATAGCCGAAATGATGGGGGAACTCGCAACAAAAAGCAGCGAGTAGAAAATAAATAAATAGCCGAAATGATTGGGCACCGCGAAAAATAGCCGAAATGATGGGGCAATCGCGACCTTCGCGATATAAAAGCTGAAACGATAGAGCATCGCGGAAAAAGAAATAAAATAAAAATAAAATGTATGCCTTACAGGTGATGTTCCATCACACCCTGTATACAATCCAATGGCATAAACAAAAAGGGAACATACCTCCCTCCCCCAGGTTTCACCAAAGAAAGAAGCTAAATCTCGACGGGCCACAAGCGACCTAGAGATCATCCCAACACCCGTCTCGTAACAACGGACACAACTTCAAGCTAAGCGGAACAGCGGCAACTCCCAGTTCTATGGCTCGGTGGTATACATATCGCCAACAGTCAAACCTCCATCCCGTGAAATGCGGATACAATCAGCAAAATTCCTGGTTACGTGGAACGCGGATAATGTCACTCTTTGACCCAGTGGAAAACGTCCAGAGCGGATCCTGGTCCTCGCGGAGCACGGCAGTGAACCCGTGTGAAGCATCCAGAGCGGAGCTTAGTCCTCGCCGAGCGCGGCAGTGAACCCATGTGAAGCATCTAGTGCAAAATTCCTGGTCACGTGGAACGCGGATAATGTCACTCTTTGACCCCGTGGAAAACGTCCAGAGCGGATCCTGGTCCTCGCAGAGCACGGCAGTGAACCCGTGTGAAGCATCCAGAGCGGAGCCTAGTCCTCGCCGAGAGCGGCAGTGAACCCGTGTGAAGCATCTAGTGCAAAATTCCTGGTCACGTGGAATGCGGATAATGTCACTCTTTGACCCCGTGGAAAACGTCCACAGCGGATCCTGGTCCTCGCAGAGCACGGCAGTGAACCCGTATGAAGCATCCAGAGCGGAGCCTAGTCCTCGCCGAGCACGGCAGTGAACCCGTGTGAAGCATCTAGTGCAAAATTCCTGGTTACGTGGAATGCGGATAATGTCTTTCTTTGACCCCATGGAAAACGTCCAGAGCGGAGCCTAGTCCTCGCCGAGCATGGCAGTGAACCCGTGTGAAGCATCTAGTGCAAAATTCCTGGTCACGTGGAACGCGGATAATGTCACTCTTTGACCCCGTGGAAAACGTCCAGAGCGGAGCCTAGTCCTCGCCTAACGCGGCAGTGAACCCGTGTGAAGCATCTAGTGCAAAATTCCTGGTCACGTGGAACGCGGATAATGTCACTCTTTGACCCCGTGGAAAACGTCCAGAGCGGAGCCTAGTCCTCGCCGAGCACGGCAGTGAACCCGTGTGAAGCATCTAGTGCAAAATTCCTGGTTATGTGGAACGCGGATAATTTCACTCTTTGACCCCGTGGAAAACGTCCAGAGCGGATCCTGGTCCTCGCAGAGCACGGCAGTGAACCCGTGTGAAGCATCCAGAGCGGAGCCTAGTCCTCGCCGAGCGCGGCAGTGAACCCGCGTGAAGCATCTAGTGCAAAATTCCTGGTCACGTGGAACGCGGATAATGTCATGCTTTGACCCCGTGGAAAACGTCCAGAGCGGAGCCTGGTCCTCGCCAAGCACGGCAGTGAACCCGTGTGAAGCATCCAGAGCAAATACCGGACTGTGGAGTCCTTAAAATCCACGGACTATGACGTCCTTAACCTCGACCGTGATGTCTTAAAACTAACGATCAACCACCTCGATTCCCTACGGATTCTGCCTTGGTTTAAGGGTACATCTTTTCACTCCTTTGATACCTGGCGTTGTAATTCCTCAATGTCTTCAAAGAGGTGACGGGTCCCTGCAACCAAACATCGGACTGTGGAGTCCCTAAATCCACGGACTATGAGGTCCTTAACCTTGACCGTGATGTCTTAAAACTAACATCGGACTGTGGAGTCCCTAAATCCACGGACTATGAGGTCCTTAACCTTGACCGTGATGTCTTAAAACTAACATCGGACTGTGGAGTCCTTAAATCCACGGACTATGAGGTCCTTAACCTTGACCGCGACGTCTTTAAACTACAATACCTGGAGAAACCCCTAACTCCGTAAAACACGGACAAGGGTGACCGCATCCAACACTTACAAGTCCTCACGACTTGTAAGGAAGAAAAACTCTCTTGTGGGATCCTTACGACTCTCAAGGGAAAACCCTTTTAAGAATCCTCACGATTCTTAAGAAGAACTTACACCTATGGGATCCTCTCGACCTGTAGGAAGAAAAACTCTTTATGAGACCCTCGTGTCTCGTAAAATGCAAAAGTCTTAGGAAGCAGATCTTAACCCTGAACCCTGAGCCATCGCTGTCCTGCAAGGAGATCAAGACAGAATATCCACAGAATACATTCAATAAAAAAGGGGACACACCATTGAGAAGAAAAAATGTATCTTTTATTCATAAACCAAAATGGGTACAAAGTACAATTCATGAAAGAAACAAAAAGAAAATACTGTCATCCATGAGTATGTACAAAAAGGAAGGAAAAGATACAAATGTTTCAAGCCGGCGGGCGACTCAGCAGCTTGGTCAGCTCATCCTGCTTTTGTTGGACCACGGCTTCATGACGCAAGATCTCCAAAAGACGAGCCTCCGCCTGAGCTTTTTGGGCCTGATATGAAGCAAGCCGGGCTTCAAGCTCTTTCTCAGTGGCCTTATAAGCCTCGACCCTCTCACGAGTGAACGTGGCAGCTTTATCGAGAGCCACCACCTCTTTGATGGACTCCTGAAGCACCCGCCAGAGTTCATACGCTTTGTTGGCTTTGGCTGTGAGATTGGCTTGAAGCTCGCCCAGCGCCTTGGAGGCTAGCTCCCTCTCCGAGAACTTGCGACCGAGCCTCTTCTCACATGACGTCATGTTTGCCGCGCACCGTGCTATCAGCCCCCGTAACTCCGCCTTTGCAGCCACGGCCTCCGAGGAAAGATGGGAACATTCGAGGACGTGCAGGCAAGCCTCCACCCGCCGGCAGAACTCCACCCAGACTCGCACCACCTCTTCGCTGTGGTAGGTGGCAAGAAAAGGAAGAGAACCGTTAGCCTCGGCAGCGAATGCTTCAGCCGTGGTCGCGCTGCCAGCACGAAGCTCCTCGATCAGAGACGACAAGGAGACGAGGCTTAATTGGGCCAAGCGTTCTGAAGCCCGCAAGGCATAAGGGCTGGGCGGCATCACGATGCGCGACTCCAACGCCGTGGAGACTGGCAGAGCTGTGCAAATTTGGAAGACGTCAGCAAAACTCCTAAACACAGAGCGAATGGGACTATAATAAAATGTCACTCACCGACAGTCATGCAAGTAGGAGCTGAAGGTTCCCCTGGCCCTTCAACGACCTCGACCTCATCGTCGGCTTCCAAAACTATAAGAGACATCAACGTCATTTCGCAAAATAGTAACAATGCTATGGTAAAAAAAAGGGGGGGCGAATGACACAAACCTTGCCCAGAGGAAAGAACAATACGCTGAGGGGAGATCGCCTGCGGAGCTGCCATCTCCAATAAACGCTGAAATGACTGTCGAGGCGACAGATCCGCGATCGTGGCCGCCAAACCGCGCAATTCTGGGAAAGATAAAAGAGTTCAGACTATGAAGGGGTTGCTAAATTAAAACGCAGAGGGATACCTTCAACACTCCTCCCGTTCTGAGCAGGGGGATAGCAGCTTAAACGGTCTCCGCCGTGACCTCAGGCTCCAACAAAGGGAGAGTAGTCCCGACTACCTCGCTTCCAGCCTTTGGGCCGCCCTCGGTAAGAGTCATTGGGGCGAAGGCCTCCAAAGGAGCCTCCCCCAAAGGGGCAAGCACTCCCTGATCAAGAACCGCCGCTAGAAGTTCTACCATGAGAGGAGCAGCCTCGTCAGCCCCCTCCACATCCAGCAAGGCTTCATTGAGAATTTCGGCGGGTTTTAGCTTTAATGGGCCAGTAGGGAGCTCCCCCAGCATCGAAGATTCTGCATGACTCAAATAAAAATAATGATACATATGCACGGGCACAAACAATCTGAAGAACTACGAAAAGAACCACAACGTACCGATGCGCAAAGAAGCCCTCAATATGGCTTCTTCAAGCCGCTGCTCCTTCTCAAGAAGGTGGGCTCGCCGGGGTTCGAGAGTGGACTCATGGCCGCCGGTCCATAAAGAAAGTGCGTCAGCTGCATCTTCTGAAGCGGCCTACTTCAAAGCCCTCTCTTCCCATTCCTCCAAAGGACCGATAAATCGCCGCCGAATCCACGAAGGGTCTTCATAAAAGATTACGGCGGGGTAGGACTTCTTCGGAACCTTGGCGTTGTGAGACGCATCTTTTGAGCGCCGTATGGCCTCAGCCAACTGTGCAGCCTCCTCATCAGCCGAACTCAGGAAGAGACGTCCAGCGTCTGACTCTTGCAGGGCCAATGGTTCGTCTTCAAGGATAGGCTCAGACTCCGCCACAGAATCAAGCGGGGTGGTAGCCGCTTTCCTCCGCCGTTTAGACCCAGAGCCGGTCGCTGAGGATGACCGCTTCCTCCCTCGCGAAGCCTTAGGGCGACGCTGGCCCACATCGCCCTCAGCGCCCTCATCCCTGTTACTCTCGCTCGATGCCACAATCGAGGACGACATCGCCATTGTCGACGCCACGAGGGGCGGTGCCGCCACCGGCAGAGTTGCTACCACTGGGGCTCGTTTACCCCGCGATCGGGAACCCAAGGGCATACCAGCTGTTGGAGTAAGGTCTACCCCTGACTCCCCCGGAATGAGCACGGTGCCAATCTCCCTCAAAGGGAAGCTCACTGAAACCCTCGGTCGTAGCTTAGCTCCCGAAACCTGAGGAGGGGCGTCGTGACCAAGAAGCACCCTTCTTTCTTCAACAATAATTGGGCTGATCCGATGAAGATACCAGCCCGTAAATGCACCTACACACCGGGGCATGTACTCGGCTTCAGGGACCATGAAATAAGAGCCAGTATTCAGCCTCATGAAATGATGAGCGGCATCGCGAACAGCATCGAGCGAAGGGATCGGGGCAACTATAAAAGCCTCGAAAGGAACGCCCAGGTCGTATCCAAGCTGTTGGGCAAATCGATGCGGATTGTACCGCATGAAAAGAGCTGCACTGTCCTGGCGAAACACCAAGTAGCCCGGTCTAATTGTATACAAATGCGCGGCCTCCCGGGGCTTCAAAGAAGGTGCGTTGTCTTTCGACTGGTCCCAGAGTTGTTGAACGGGACCCGAAGGAGTAGACAAGACTTGATCATTAAAAACCAACCCGCCAGCGGTGGCATGAGGAGAAATCAGCACCCGAATAGCCCCGAATTGAGTCGGGTCGGCGGCAGAAGCATCCACTAATCGCATAAGTCGTGGAAAGGGGTAGGCATCGTAAAATGAGGGCCTCTGATGCATGGCGAAAGCCCCCAATACGTGCATTTCGATCCAGGGCGTGAAATAATGAAGCGAAAAGTTTACCACATCCACGCCAGGCGTAGAGGTATTAGCTGCGGTGCCCAATCCATTATAGAGGTGCGCCAAGGCCGGGATGCCGATGGCCAACCGCGTCCCCTCAGCAATACGATGAGCCGGGTAGATGACCGACTCTTATGAAGCGGCGATGCATGGGGATAACGAACCAACTAAGCCAAACACTGACAAACCCCACGAAGAATGTTTCCTCATCCATACCGGGTGCTGCAACGGACTCAAAAGACATCGGCGACACGATGGGAATATAATATTGTGGTAGGTCCGATTCAGCGGTCGGTAGCTTCTTCGGACCAAACCCAAAGGGGTCTTTGATGTTAGCAAACTTCGGAGCAGTCTTCGATACGACGTCCTCACGAAGGAAGCAGGAAATGAAGCTTTTAAAAGTAACACCCTGCTCCTCAGATTCAGTGAACAATCGATCAAAAATACCCAGCGCCTTGATCAAGCTGGGGCGCTTGTGGCGAACGGCGTTCTCAACAGACAAGCCGTCAGCCGGTGCAGACTCGGGCTCAAAGACATACTCGTCAGGAGGCAATAACTCCTCATACAGTGCACCCCTGATCGGCAATCCCGAGATTTCATAAAATTCTGCAAGAGAGATCGAGACTTCACGATCTCCTAGGATGAAAGTGTTGGTAGGAAGATTCCATTGGTTTAAAAACGCCTTGACCCACCAGGCATGCGGGGACTTATAAAGGAATAGTGACGCGTATATGGCCTGATAAAGCCCGACTTTCTGCAACCGCGCCCGATGGGCAGAAAGGATGTAACGAGCCCAGAGAAGGTAGCCCGTAGGATGCCTAGGAGTGAGCCCTATCTTATAAATTTGCCCCCACGGGTGGGCCTCACCCTGGCAGATACGCCGTCCCAAGATGTCTATGGCCGGGATCGGATGGTTCGGAATGCCGGTCGTCGAAGGCTCCAGCCTCCCCGTTGGAGTCCAGTTGGGCATTTCCACAGCAAAAACTGTCCTCGGAGGATCCATCGGTAAAAATGGGAAAGTGGGCTCCGTCGGCACCGCGCAAAGAAAACTCCGGCGATCCTGAATAATCTGACTGTACCAAGATCCCCATTGAAGAAGGTGGGTGCAGTTCGGGTCATGGGCCCGAATCATCGCCATCGCTTCCTCATCAGATGGTGACTGAGGAAAAGCAGCCTCCGAGCGAGAAAAGGGAAAGCGTGGAACAGAAGCCATCGCACCTGAAATCCAATAAAGGAAGACCGTTAAAAGAAAAGTTAGCAATATATATTCATGCATGAACATGAAGACTAGTTGAAGAAAGCAACAGCAGAGTTTCCTGGGACCATTGGCTACAAAACACATGGGCCCCACAGAATCCGGATGACGGCTCATTAATAATGAGACCAAATAGTTACAATAAAACAAAGGGAATATCCTCATTTAATAAAGAATGATGACCATGCACATTCCCCCCAACAGGATCTGTCTCGGGCTCTACAATGAATCCAACAAGATCAAAGTAATTAAATTCCCACAGAAGACATCATTACAAAACCATCATTTCATTAATTGCAGAAAAACAACCTCGGGCCAAGAGACCCCAGGAAGCCTCCGCGTGAAGAAATCAAGTCCTTCATTGGAATTAAATTCCTTATTAAGAAAAGGGAATTAAATTCCCAAAAATATTTTTGGATGGAATTAAATTCCATGGAGTTGAAACGCCATCATCATCTCCCCAAAGATCATTTAAACCCTAAGAGATCTACAGTTTGAAGGTTAAGCGGTTTCATGTTCTTATGGAAAAACATGAAGAAAAAAGGGTAAAAACCCTTGTTTTGGATTTAAAATCCAGAGGAATGTGAAGGTCCATCGTTTGTCCAAGAACATTACCTGAGGAAAAGAATTCTTTTCGAACAGAGTTAAACTCTGAAGATTGTTTCAAGACAGAGAACTAAGCTCTGGAAGCGAGAATTAAATTCTCAAGGAAAAAGTTCTCAGAAGAAGAAGATGAGCAAAGTGAAGGCTCCTATGAAGAGACGGTGGTATTTATAGAAGGCGATGGAAACGCTTCATCTCCCCAAATCCCTAAAGGAATCCAACGGTCACAAAAGGTGACAGCGTTGCACTCACGTGCTGACACGTGAGAACAACGCTGTGGGGGCATTTGTTTCCTGATTTAAAATCAGAAAAGCTTATGGGAAAAGCTTCAGAAAAGGGTCACGTGCTTACACGTGACCAGCAGTCACGTGTGGGCACGTGACATCTAAAAGCATCATCAAGGCAGATTCAGCTTCCTGACCACATCAAAGAAAAGGGCTTCAGAAAGGGTCACGTGCTCCCACGTGATCAGGGTCACGTGTTGGCACGTGACATTTTAAAGCGGATTCAAAGGCACATCGGTTCCCTGATCAAATCAAGGAAAAAGCTTCAAAAGAGGTCACGTGCTCCCACGTGACCAGGGTCACGTGTTGGCACGTGATGATCAAAAGCAGCAGACTTGTTCTCCAGTGAAATCAAGGAAAGAGGCTTCAGACAAGGGTCACGTGCTCACACGTAACCAGTGGTCACGTGTTGGCACGTGATGACCAAGCAGCAACCAGAAGACAGAGCGTAAAAAGAAAGAGAAAGGCTCATTCCAAAGGGGGTCACGTGCCCACACGTGACCATGGGTCACGTGGTCACACGTGACCGGCTTTCAAAGCCCATTTTGTCAACAGAATTAAATTCTGAAAGAGATTCAAATCCTTCCAAAGGAAAGCGACTATCTAGAAACAATTAAATTAAAGGTTCAGAGGTGATTAAATATCACCTATTTATGGGAAAATCTCGGGTTTGGAAAGATTTCCCCTTTAAATCTAACAGAAATAACAAAGGAGAATCCCTGGATTTGAAATCCAATGGTGAATAAAATTCACCTAATAATCCAAAGGTCCAAAACGAATGATGGATGCAAATCAAATCTCTCAATGAAGATTCGTCAAAAACTAATTGATTCGGCTGCTTCTCCTATAAATAGGAGCCAAGAGACACAAAAAAGAGATAGATACGCGAGGGAAGAAAGGGAGAGAGGGCCTTGATACTTCGAGGAACTTGGATCTTCTGCAAAAGAAAACCCTAGGTAAGAAAGGGAAGGCTCCTTGAAAGAAAGGAGAATTTAATTCTCGACAGAGTTTAACTCTGATATATAAAACAGAAGAACATATTTCTTCTCTCTTTGATAGAGGATCTGCAAAGTGCACATCTCCCCTTAAAGTTGAGAATTTAATTCTCAATGGGTTGAGATCCTGCCATGCAGATCCAAAACATAGAGAGGGAATGGAAGCACGAGAATTTAATTCTCACAGAACTATAGGAATTTAGTTCCTTTAAAATAAAACTAGGGCTTGACCCTGTGTTATGGGAATTTAATTCCTTCAGAACAAAAGAAACAGGGTTTAACCCTAATTAAGAACCTAGTTCTGTTGGAACAGCAGGGATTTAATTCCCTTGATCATAATTTAACAGAGAATGGGAATTTAATTCCTTAAAAGCTTTTATTAGGATTTAACCCTATTTGGTTCTTCACATGTATGAGGAATTTAATTCCTACAGAAAATTCAGAGTCCAACTCTATTCAGAATATAAATCTTCAAAAGGAAGTAGGAATTTAATTCCTCTGAAATTACTGTCAAGGTTTAACCCTACGAGGAATTTAATTCCTGGAAAAGATTAACAGATCCTCTAAACGATATACATAGAGGCAGGGTCACATGTCACCACGTGACCCCCCCAAGGATCTACAGAAAGCCCCTTTGAGGCAGCACCCCACGTGACCCACGTGACCCTTGACAGAAGCTTTAACACACAAGCATTTGAATGCCCGTCACGTGATGGCACGTGATGCTCTGAAAGATGCGATAATCTCAGTAGAATAAATGAAAGGAGGGCGCTCTCACGTGCTGCCACGTGACCCCTCTTGCCTTAGTGTTTAACACTAAATTGAAACTCCCGAACCCAGTGTTAAAACACTGTTGGGCCTTAGTGTTCAACACTAATCAAATAACTTTATTTGCAGTGTTCAACACTGACTACCTTAGTGTTTAACACTAATTTGAGATCTCTGTTGCCAGTGTTTGATACTGATCTGTTTTAGTGTTTAACACTAATTTGAAAAGCCCTGTTGCTGGTGTTTAACACCAATTATCTTTTAGTATTAAACACTAACTTGTCAATCTCATTCTCAGTGTTCAACACTGGTTGGTCTTTAGTGTTTAACACTAGACATTGGTCCAATTGGCTAAATGGATAGAGGCAAAGCCTCTCCTGATTGGACTTAGCCCAAGCTGGCCATAAGTCCTAAATTCGTAATCAACTGGGCTAATGGGCTCATAACATAATTAATTGGTCTTGATCCCAAATTGGGCCAAGGACTATTTAATCCACTCCGGTTCTAGGGTACATCTCTTCACTCCTTCGATACTTGGCATTGTGATCCCTCAATGTCTTCAAAGAGGTGACGGGTCCTGATGACCACACATTGATATGGACTGTGGGGTCCTTAAACCCATAGACTATGAGGTCCTTAACCTTGACCGAGATGTCTTAAAACTAACAATGGACTGTGGGGTCCTTAAACCCATGGACTATGAGGTCCTTAACCTTGACCGAGATGTCTTAAAACTAACAATGGACTGTGGGGTCCTTAAACCCATGGACTATGAGGTCCTTAACCTTGACCGAGATGTCTTAAAACTGACAATGGACTGTGGGGTCCTTAAACCCATGGACTATGAGGTCCTTAACCTTGACCGAGATGTCTTAAAACTAACAATGGACTGTGGGGTCCTTAAACCCATGAACTATGACGTCCTTAACCTTGACCGAGATGTCTTAAAACTAACCATGGACCGCAACGTCCTTAAACTACCCATGGACCGCAACGTCCTTAAACTACCCATGGACCGCAATGTCCTTAAACTAGAACAATAGAGCCCCGCATGCTCTTTTGTCGGATCTAAACGGTCCCGTTTAAGTTGATCTTAGCCTTAAAGATGGCTAACGTATCCTTAAACCTTCAAACAGACTGGACTATGAATCTCCCCAATTAACTCTGGCTCGAGGGTACATCCCTGAACTCCTCTGACATCCGTCGTTGTAATCCTTCAACGTCATCAGAGAGGTGACGGGTCCCGACGGCCATACATACGATGGACCACTATGTCCCTAAACTGGAACAATGGAGCCTAAAACGCTCCTTTGTCGGATCTAAACGATCCCGTTAAGTAGATCTTAGTCTCAAAGTTAGACTAACGTATCCTTAACAAACGTTTGAGTTGATCTTAGCCTCAAGTATGGCTGACGTATCCTCAAACCAAACCCCCAAACCCAAATCTAAGATAATACGGATTTGGACTAGTCCACGCCCTACGGGCGACGACATAATTCAGTCTCCATAAACAATCCACGGGCAACAAAACACAAAACAAACACCCACGACACGAAGTGACCATCTGGAGAAGGAGAAAATTGTTACCGCAATGCGGTAGCGTAATTAACTGCAGGGGCTTGCGCCTGCAGGGAAGAGCGTCCCCACAATCAAAAACCCCTCAAACGAGGGGGAATCTGACGAAGTCTGCTAGATCGGACGCATCCGTCTAAACCTTCGATACATGGTGCCATAAATCAACTTGGCATCTTCGGAGAGGTGGATGGATAGCACCAATTAGCATCTGCCCCGAGTCTCAGTGCCAAGACATCGCAGTCTTGCGCGCCGCCATTCGGAGGGGAACATTATTATTTTATTTTGTTACAATAAATATTGTAACATGTTATGGTTATAAATGCAACATGTTTTGTGGAGTTTAATTGTGGTTAGGGTTTGGATTAGGGTTAAGCTTTCATGAAGTTTTCAAGAAGCTTCTTGAAGCTTTGACTTTGACCTTGATATTTTGCATAGATATTTTCTTAACCCAACCCAACCCTTTAACCATAGTTGTTTCTCTACATGGGTTAAGTCTTCATACTTAACCCATGGTTGCATTTCTAACCATAGACTTGAGTTTCATTGTTCATCACAAAAGGAGTTAGCTTCTTCTTCTTCTTCCTTCTTGCTTGAAAAGCTTTCTGGCTTTTTAAGAAGTGATGAAAATGAGTGAGATAAAGAAACAAATGAGAGCTAAATTCCTACTTCATCATCCTAATCTATTATAGACACTTAGATTAGGGTGTTTGCTTTGCTAATACTTGATTAGTGAAGCAAAAGCTTGGGCTTGAGTTTCTTCAAGGTAGATCATCTTTGTTATCGAAGATCGGAAGCAAGCATGCATCTTTCTCTTCGTGGAGCCTCTCTAGAGTCCGGGAACTTGATGATCGCAGTGAAGGGACCTCAACACGAAGCTTATGAAGTGAAGGACCGGACTACAAAGGTTGTAATCCAAAACACTTAGAAGTAAAGTTGTTTATTTGCTATTTGTTTCACCTAATCTCTAGTAAAGATCTTGGTTAGGGTTGTTCGGCACGTCTAAATTTTAAATCGGCCATGGTTGATGCCTTGTAGAACCATGTGAGAGTGCCTAGTAACCCTACAAATATTTATTATTTTTAAATTACTTTGGGGGGGGGGTTATATGAAAACTGCATTTAAAAACACACCCACACCTAAACCGAGACCCCATCTCAGTTTTCCCCAAACCTCAAAACCCCTTCCTCTTTCCCAACCTCCTCTCCCAAGATCCACCCCCAAATCCAAAATTTGGCCGCCGAAATATTTCTCAGGGCCGCAAATTGCGGCTAGATCAACCCTTACCTTGACGAGATTTTTTCCACTGTAAGATCATCTCCTTTTCTGTTCGAAGTTATATGCAAAATCTGTCAATTTTAAATATGGTGGCTTTCGAGTGTGAAAAGAATATTTTTGAAATCTTCTCCGATGAAACTTATGGGGAGTATTTTTACGATGAAATTCGTCAAAGGGGGTGGGATTTCCTAGTTTATAACAGTGACGATCTCTTTGCAATAAGAGAATTGGTTGAGGATTTCTATGAAGCTTTAAGAAATGGAGAGCCCGGGTCAGGATATGTTGAATTTTTCTTTCGAGGAAGACGAAGAATTTTTCAACCGGAAATGATCTCGAGAGTAACCAACATTCCGATGAGGCCTGAAAATCAACAGGCAAACGAGTTGGCTGTTTATTGATCTCTTTTAGGCGATTTTGTAGAATTGAAGGACAAGGGGTTAAACCCCGCGCAGATGTATCGGAATGTGCTTGCGGTTTGCTGATGGGCAAACCGCAACATCAGGGGTATTAGCCGTGTTTCCTCCTTCCAGGCTGGAGTAGGGCATATCGTTCATTGTTTAATGGAAAATGATCATCACTTTTGTGTTGTGACCCAATTGTTCAGTACGATCATGAAGAGGGTGGCTTAGAAGAAACCCCTGCTGCCTGTCTTGGTGACCCTCATTTCCAAGTACTACATGGCGAGGGAAGAGTTTGATGGATATGCGGCCTCTTATGCACATTGGCCAGTTGAAACAGAGCGGATTTCACAGGGATATACAGGCCGCCATTATGAACTAGAGAATTGGACAAGAGAAAACCCGAGCGAGCATTCCGGACCAAAGGATTCTACGGAGGCACTTCTTCACAGGCCTGAACCAGATAATGAGAAGGACTTGCAGCGCTTGACATTTCGAAGCATCCGCCACATACTGAAGAAGAAACAAAAGATGCAGGAACAATTAGATAGAATGAGGCGGCTCAGCAAGCAGCACAGGAAGAAGCAAGTGGCAGTAGGAAGGAAAAAGGGAAATCAAGAAGACAATGGAGACATTGTCCAGTTCGAGTTTGGGGATAACGGGATGAATTGGTTCATGTATATAGCATGTAGTTGCATTTGCACATTTCCTGCATTTTCGCACTTTCTTTCCTGTATTTTCCCCTTATTTTCATGTAGTTTGCATTGCATATTTGCTTTTGTACTGCATTTTACTTATTGTACTGAAAAAAATTTAAAATGAAAAAAATCAATGTTAAATTTTCCGTTTTGTATATACAACCATAAAAATGTGAAAAAAAGAATTTTTTTCTTCTAAAAAGCATAAAAGAACTTTGTCGTCAAGTTAGCTAGTAGGAAAACCTAGTTTCGAAATATCGACGGTTTTTGTTTGAAATAAAAAAGATCCTACTTTAGAAATTGAAAACCCGAAACGATAACCCTTCTATGAATTTAACTATAGATAAAATATGTCTTTTTACATCACCATAGACGTGTCGTAAGTTTTTGAGAAACGAGAGAACGAGTTTTTTATGTCATAAAAACTTTTAAAAAGATCGATAAAGCTCTTTAGGATCAAACAAGTTGTTTGGAGATAAGTAATATCAAGAATAATTCATAAAGTAAGATGAATATGAAAGGGTATTATTGAAGCTATAATAGAGACCAAGTCTGAAAAATAACCCATCTTGATCCTTGAGTGATTACACACCCATATCCACACAAAACACGTCTTTTGATCTAGAAAAGAAAAGAAAAATCAATTGTATCTCCGTTCGCATTACTTTGAGATTTTCACATATAAAATAAGTCTTTTTGTTTTAGGGCCTAGGTAACTTGGGCAATTAAGTCCACCCGGGTGTTTTCACACCTAATATCCTAGAACCATCTGGTTTGGGTGTATTGACCCAAAGCTCGCTAAGAAACCTAGAAAGTCCGTTTTGAAACAAAGTCAAGCAACTGTTCTCTCCGAATTAAAATTTCTCACGGTTCTTTGTGTGAGAATAATCTAGTTTAAGACCAGTTTACTATAAAAATACTTTTAAACGGAGATATACAGATAAAAGACTATTGCACGTTCACGAGGGTGTGTATGATACAAAATTAGGTAATAGGTGGAATGAAGAATAAAGCTTAGTCCTCTGTTGAAATTAATAGAAACACTGATTTGAAACCAAACTGGAGAACGAAACTTGAAGAAAAAACTTGTCTTAAACAAACTAGTGTGATCCTTCTGAAGTTTTTGGTCCATCTTTGACATAAACTCTAAATCAAAGTTTCTTGAAACATAACGATGCTATTCGCACAAAATACGAAAAGACGTATAGGATCTTGGTTAAATAAAAAAAAGCAAGGAGTGTAACAGAGGGTCCGAAGTTTTTTACTTAGGATAATAGAATTTCTAAGCTTTGATACTACACCTTAGTATTAGAAACGACAGTTACCCCACGAAAACTAGCTTGACGGGATTTTATGGGTGTAATCCGCTGAAAACCCTCAGGAGAAAAAACTCCTCTAACTAAGGACACCTAGAGGTTTAACGGCTTATTGCACGGGCTCAGTGCAACCGCGTTCCTTGCGGAAGTGAGGTTAGGAATTTTTGTTTTGCTCGAGATGAGCAAAAAGGTAAGTTTGGGGGTATTTTCAGCACGATTTATTACATTTTAATACCGCTCATTTTCTATCATTTTGTCAATAAACAGTTTTATCTAATCCGTGTTTGCTCATTAGTAAAGATTATAGGTACACAAGAAAAACACTGGAGACGGTACACATCATGCACAGAAACGATGGTTTTTAGCCGGAACTGCAAACGAGACAGAATACAGATCAGATTGAATGAGTTTGCAACAAATAAAGAGTTGTGTACAAAAAATAATTCTTGTTTTGGTCCAACATGGTCATGTGTGAACAGGTAACATGGACTTGACCAAATAAATCAAGTGGGCAAACACCATTATGGTGTTGTACAAGTGGGTGCACAAGTGGGCCCATAAGTGGGCATGGTAGTGGGTACTTGAAAAAGAGTTGATTTGAAATGTGAATCATTGCAACTTGATCACTTTCCTTCTCTGTTCATCAATTCACCTATGTGTGAATTACAATAAATTGCAACTACAGGGAGATGAACAAGTGAACAGAAGACTATAGACCAAAGGTGGGCCCCAGTATCCAAAACTTGGCCGCAATTTTAATCTATTTAGCCGCAATTTGCGGCCATGTCGAAGCCAATTTGGATCGTGCAACTTGTGTGGGTCCTTGGTGGTCTTGTCAGTCCATTGGTATATGCAACTTCTGCTTCTTCAAGTTCTATAAATAGCAGATCAGTTTGTGAGGAAGGGATGTACATTTTCACTACTTGTAATCACTCTTACTAAAATTTTGTAGTTCTTTTGATTTGATTGAGTTCTTTGCCTTCCTCTGGTCTTGCAACTTCTATCTTTGAGCTTGCAAGATTAGATTCTGGTAATTAAACTCATTTTGCTTGTACTTGGATTCCATTTCAATAAAGGCTTCATTGAGTTCAAATTGTGGTTCTTGTATCTTTTCTTTATTTGTTTTCTTGCATTCTCTTTTATTTTCTCATTTGTATTTTTTTACATGATGTGTGAGTAGTTTTTCACTTAGGCAATGGTGAGGTAGGTTGATGAATGACTTGCCTTCCAACCCCTCATTCTTGATTCTTAGCACTTTTTGCACTTCTTTTCTTAATGTGTGTAATATTATTGTGTATTTGCTTGATATGATATGTTGTTTTGAATGTTTGCAAATCAATCTTTAACACATATCCTATTCCTTCTTTACATATCATTTTTGTTGCATTAAGAATTGAAGTTGAAAGGAGTGTAAAATTTAGCTAAGTGTAGTGAACTAGATAGATAGAATATGTAGCCATACAAGCATATGTTCTATACTTGCTAACTTCACTTAGCTCATTTTATCCTCATTTCATCTACAAACATTAAAAATTTATAGTTTCTTTTGTATCTATTTTGATATCGTATCCTAAAAATGATACTTTGTAATCGGTTTAGATGCGGCATGCTTTTTAAGTCAAATAGAAACTAGAAATGGATATTGAATCAAGATTGAGAGTTGGGGGTAACGCCATATGTCAATTTACCAAATCTTAGCTTAAGTTTTCCGTATATATCATTTTATTCTTTGCATCGCTTCATTTGTATAAAAAACGTGACAAACTCAAACTCAAAACCTTTGTTTCTAACTCGAAAGAACGTCGTGATATCCATTCCCTATGGATCGACCCGTATTTGCTGGATTGCGTCAACGCACCGTGCACTTGCGGTATTTTCTAACTCGAGAATCACTTCGTGCAAAACTTTTTATCAAAAACTGACATATTCGATATTCAACCATATCCTTTTCAAAAGCACAACATCGTGAATCTCCAACACATGTTTTCATCATATAGTTTTCCTAAGTATTTATTCATGTTTTATGAGATTTTACAAGATATATCAGTTTACTTTTCGCTTGAGATATTTGATACGTGATTACTATTTTATATGTGATTGATATTTGATTTATGTTACTGTTTACTCTTGTTTATAGAAAATTCATGCTTGATATAGTAAAACGTCTTTGCTATGGGGTAATGGGGGAGTTGGGGAAGGAATAGAGTCCTATATATCGAGAAGGCGATAAATGCTATTGTATACGGAACTAAGTGCCACATCATAAGGACGGGGGCTGCCTCTTGAATTCATGAGGGCTACCTATAGAATCCCCATATGATATTCTGACTTGACGAACGAAATATCTTTATTACACATAGAACCTTTATGAGTCAAACCTATAACTGATTGCAACTTCATGCTGTATATGTATATATATGTTTTGCACTTCATCTTGAACTTGATATGACTCCGTGATATATGAATCCGTGAATCAGTGAATCCTTGAACTCGTGAATCTAACATGTATCTATAGTTTTCAAGTATTCATAAATACATGCTAGTACTTGTGTTAACTTTTTAATCAAGAATATCATGGGGATGAGGTAGCTCGACGAATGAGGGTATTTACGTGTAACGGGGTCATACATGATCGCCGTAGTTCCGGGTATTACGGAACAATTGCATTACTAACTCATGAATCTCTTGAATCCATGTTTCTATTGTTCCGAGGGAAAACAGAACATCTTCGTTACGTCTAAAACCCTCACTAGTCGAACTTATAAACTTAAAACATGATAATACCGTTTAGAGAACAAACATCATAATATTGTTACCATTATATTTATTTCTATTTATACGTACTTGATTGTTTCATTCTTTTTTTATATATCATGTTTCTTTTTAATACTATTTATTTTTTTAAAATTGGGAACTTACCGAACTCTAGTTCGTTGACAGGCATTCAATTTTTTGTGTTTTCTTTTTTGGGGAATGTCCGTCAGATGACTTTGAGACAGGAGACCAAGCTTAGTACAAAGTTGAGCCGAGCGAGCAGGATAGGAACTACCTTTCTTCTCAAGCCGAACATTAACTTTGGTTGTAGTATGCCTTCTTTTGTTCAAAGCTATTGTTTTTATTCCTAGTTTCTTAAACTTTTTAAACCGTGTTCAGTTATTGTTTTTTTGGGATTGTAATAAATGTTTTTGGACATTGTTATTATTTTAAATTCTTGTATTTATTATCTTTCTGCTTATAGTTACCTTAGCGTATTCATGTCGAGAAGGAGTGCTTCTCGGTGTGAATACGTTGCAGGCCTCGTCCGCTCTCACTCTCCGTCTTTTGGGAAACAGGGCATGACGGGTTTTGTTGGTGGCCCATGCAGGTCAGTTCTGCATGACAATTGAAAGCAGATAATACAAGAATTTAAAATCCAACAACATTTATTTCCTTCTTGAAATCTTATCATCTTGAATCCATTCTAATTCTTCTTTAAATCATTCTAATCCAACGGCATTTAGATTTTTCTTTTAATCCCATACCATCTTTTGAATCCATCTTGAATTTCAATTTCAACTTTCTTGGACATCATATCTCAAGACATCTTGTAACTTTTGGTTCCTTAAATTTCTGTTGGTTCCTTCCTTCTCTTAGATTGTCTTTCCTGCATCACTTCTTTTGAATAGAATATTGAAAATCGGGAGTGCGAAAACGACTTGTGATGGCGTTATCTTTAGTTTTTCTTGCCCTATTACAACATACTCTTTGAGAGAATTTCAAGGACGAATTCTTTTAAGGAGGGTAGACTGTAACGACAACACCATGATATCACTCTTAAATCATAGTCTCTTGAATCCTTCCTTACTCTCCTGACGATCATGACTCAACGTGGACCTTACCATTTATTTTGTTCTTTTAAATTTCCCCTCTTGAATCCATCATAAGTTCTTTCTTATCTTCCATGATGATCAACTCTCAACAATGAAGAAACGGAAGTTTGAACCCTTCATCTCTGTCGCGATCCTTTCTTATAACCTCCTTGATTCCATATGGATTTCTTGAATCCCTATTTGTCCTTCTTGCTTGCACCTCTTAGTATATCCATTGCATACGTTCTTGAACAATTCCTGATCTATCCAAGTAGTCCTTGTCTCGGCTTTGGAACTTCCAGTTCGGAAGCATCTCATGTTCTTCTAGTTCATCGCATCATTTCTTACTCGACTGATGGACCGCGAAGGCGACAAGCGACCGCGTTATCTCTACCTTATCTAGTAGCGACACAATCCTTCTAAATTTCGAGGATGAAATTTTTTTAAGGAGGGTAGAATGTAACGACTATAAAATCTTAGTACTTTCCTTGTATTTTTCTTTCTTCAAGAAATACCCTTTTTCTTTAAAACGCTTGTATATATATTTATTTACTTTCAAATAATATACATGGTCCATTCTTATATATCTTGGTTATTACACTCCATTGCTATTCCATAGGTCATAGGTTCGAATCCCGACTGAAATATTTTAATTTTTATTTTAAATCCCCAAGTTTTAAAATATTATCATATTTTTTTATAGCCAAATTGTCACGCTCCGCTTTCCAAGATACGTAAATACGGTACGTGACAAAGCCAACCATGCCATCTATGGTGAGGAAATATCCTTCCATAGTCACATTATGGCTGTCAATAAGATATCAAGAATAGTAAATAAATATCTAACTATTACATGTCCAACTACCACAATGAATAATAACGAGAAAGGTAGCGAAAACAAAATAAAGATCCAACAAGAAGTAATATCATAGTCTCGTCCCTCATGGGATCACAATGATAAAACAATAACTAGGAAAAATAAATCTAAAACATCACTAAACTAAATCAGCAGAAAGCTCTTCACTGCTCAGCTTGCTTATCAAAATATTCTCGAACTTCCTGCGATAAGGTTAAAGGAACTGGGCTATGCAAAACCCAGACGTCTGTCATGCCCCGATTCTCAAAATACGTTAAATACGGCACGTGACAGAGCCAACCATGCTACCTATGGCTAGGAAAAATCCCTCCATAGTCACATTACGGCTGTCAAGCAGATATCAAGAACAATAAAGAAAATCTAACTAACATATGTCCATCTGCCACAGTAAATAAAAGTCAAGAAATGTATATAGCGGAAACGAATCAAGATCCAATAAATAATATCTGAAACACGTCCCTTATGGGATCACATCGATAAAAAATAAAACTATGGAAATAAATAAACTAAGCATCTCTAAAACTAAATATCTAGCTCCTCATTGCTCAGCTTGCTTGCTAAAATACTCCTGATCTACCTGTGACAAAGTCAAAGGAATTGAACCATGCAAAACCCAGACGTCAGTGTGTCATAAATATCAAATAATAGTAATAACCAAAACAGGATGCTATGATTAAAAATGAGTATAAATAATAAACATAGGTATAAAACAGTAAGGTAAAGGTATGTGATGTGTATCCTAAAGTCTGTGCTTGTAGATTATTTATTCTACAAGTCTTTGAAATCAATTAAGTGGAATCGTCGATGCAACTCAATAATATCCCATGCGTACCCGGGACCACGGTCAAGACTCTCGGGGCTGAATCCGAGATGTGCCGCTAAGTAGTAAAAACGGGTATCATGTACAGACGAATGATGTCAGCAGCATCATTCCGGAGCCGGCCGAAGCCCGTATCGACTGATCAATCTCTGGAAAATATCGAACTGTTGAGTTACAAGTCAGGTTTAATTGTTGATTTCCCATTTCCTCCCAGGTTTTGTGTTCAAGTCAGGTATTGATGATATAAATCTAATGCCAACACAGGATCAAGCATGTACAGGTCTTGTCTATCTAGACAACAAGTTACGTCCGTCAGGACAAAGTCAGGATTGTCGGCATTAGCGGATGATCTAAGTAACATGTTTGGTAAAGTCTCGTGTACAAGTCAGGCAATATATATTAACCAAAATAGATACCGAATGTAAAACTGTAACCAACATCTAAACACGGTAAACATAACTAATGCCAGTATGTATATGTATCTATCTGTAAACACTATTTTACGTATGTTATCAGGTATATGGCAATCTAGATAAAGATTACTGAACTGATATACTAGTATGATAATATTGTGATGATCCGGTATGCAATTAGATAAACCATTATCGGTACAGATATAGACTGATAATATAAAATTGTAAATCGATAATATTTGCTAAATATTAAAATATATGTACTATAGTTAAGCATATAAATATCGATATAAACAAAGTAGTATATTGCAAGTTTAGAACTTGCCTCATCGAAATCTCACGATGAATATACGGATATCACGTTCCGAAAACCGAATAACGTCACGATGCAAAACCTGCGTAGGACTCGACCTGACTGAGCAACTGCGTGACGTGGTGACTGGGTTAGACAATGATGGTGACTGGGTTGTCTGGACCGTGCTCGTCTGTGGTGAACAACTCCGGCGAACTAGTCGGAAGAAAGAAGAAAGAAGAAGAAAGAAGAAGAAAAGAAGAAGAAGAAGATGGCGGGGTTGCTGGGTTCTGGGGTTAGCGAGGGCAAGGAGAGGAGAGAGGCTGTCGGCGATGAGGTGACGGGGAGACGAAGTCGTCGGCGAAGGGTCGTGGCCGATGGGGGTTGATGGTGATCGGGGAATGAGAAGGAGAAGAAGAAGAAGGTGCGGTGGTGGGGTGTGGATGCTCTGGAGTTGCCGACGAGACGAAGAAGGTGATGAAGGTGGTCGGGTTCAAGCGACGGTGAGAGAGGAGGAAGAAAGAGGTGGGTTTTGGCGTCGGGGTCGGCTCGGCGAGCCTACGGGGAAAGAGAAGGAGGAGGTGTGGCCGGTGGTGGTGGTGAGGAGGTGAGGATGAAGAAGTGGGGACAGTGACGAAAGGGGGACGCCGGCGGCATGGGTTAAGGTTCGGCGTGAGAGGGGAGCGCGAGAGGGGGGAGAGAGAGAGAGTTTGTATAAAAATTATATATTATTATATTTATATTATATATAGGGAGAGAGAGGCAGGGACGGAGAGAGATGGAGAGAGAGATTATAATAAATAATTTATTAGTGTATATATATATATATATAACAGTTTATATATATATATATAGTTATAGGAAAATATAAAATATATATTGTAGGATTTTACAGATAATACCAGATTACTCCAAATATTACCCGTATCCACTTAAAAGTATAGTTTTTAAATATAAAGAATATATGTAAGAATTTTAACCATAATGCAAAATTCTGCAATTAAATACATATACTCCCAATAAAATCTACGTAAATATACGTAACGATATCCAATTATTTGTCTGTCTAACTCTTAGGATATGAACATGATATATAGGCGCAACAACCTAATATGAGATGATATGCCATGCAAGGATAGATAGCAAAAGAGTATTATTTATTTTTATATCTTGTATTATAAAGAGATATGTAGAGCTTAAAATATTATATATATATATATATATTTAGTACTCAATTCACATGGATACACTGTACTAGAAAATATTTGATATAATCTTGAACCATATTAGGTTTCAAACACGCGGGTCGGGTCGAATAATAACCAAAGCTACTAATTGCATTATTCGCAACCCAATAGTAACAATAGTAAAGAATTTTTCCGCAAGATTTTAAATACCAAAATATATAGTATAAATGTACTAGGGTGTTACAACGTCAGTGCGTCATAAATATCATAATAATAATAATAAATTGAACAGTGTGCTATATAGGATGTCACGTGCAAAATAAGGTATGAGTAAACAATCACAGGTGCTATACAGCAGGCTATAGGTATGTCACGTGTATCCTAAGGTATATATTTCTAGGTTAACTATTCTACATGTATTTGAAACCAACGAATGTACTCCTCCATAAAACTCAAAAGTATATATCCCGTTACCCCTCGGGACCACGGATCAAGATGTATGAATCAAGAATGATTCTGTTCCATTACCCCCCGGAACCACGGATGAAGTAGTAAGAATCACAAATGATTCTGTTCTGTTACCCCCCGGAACCACGGATCAAGTAATATCCTTTTAAGTTACACTTCAGTTACACTTATGATTTTCCCATTTCCCCAGGTTTAGTTTTCTAAGTTAGGTATGAATAATATCTATCTAATGCCAACACAAGAACATGCATGTACATGCTATATCTAACTAGACAACATGTCATGTCCATCAGGACAACAAGTCAAGATTGTTGGCATCGGTAAATATCACAGGTAACTAGGTACGAGCAAAATAGCAATATCAGTAACAAGATGACGGTTTATAAGCATGTCAAGGTGGTATATTAAATTGGATACAGTGTTTATTTATAATAATATCGTGCAAACAGATCATGATGAAATACAGTCGTAACCTTTATCTAGGTGCTATAAATAGTATAACGAAACAAATAAACATATTAATTTTTACATTTGATTAACCAAACTAGAATAGTTCGTATAATTTCTAGTTATAAATATAATTTTGCACAAACTTTATAAACTGTAATTATAAACGTGTTAGTGTTAACTAAATAATGAAATACGGTGTCACGCCCTGCTTCCCAGTAGATGGAATTGGTGACGTGGCAAGCCAGCGGCATATTTATTCAGAGAATGTCATTCCCTAAATAAATATACTAAGCGTATTAAAACAATAATACACAATGTAAGAATAAATGGAGACTGTACAATTTGCAACAAATATCTTTATTTACATTCAAACTTGAAATATTTACAGATATATGAGTTCAACTGAAAACGTAAATACAATAAAAGAAATGTCTAAACAAGTGGCATACATAAGCTGAAGAAAAAGATAGCAGTCTAAAGCCTGAGCTGCGATCTGGTCATACTCCTTCTCTGTAGCATCCACCTCCTGGGTATCTGACGAACATTCCAAGTAAACAAAGGTGAGTAAAATACCCGTCAGCGAACTAGCGCTCGATAAGTCCCAAAAGTAAAAGTGGAAACTGACAAATATAGAATAATCATGAAATAATGTATATGACGAGTAAAGTATATGTAAATGAACATGGTATATGTATATGTCTATATATGGTCATTATGTTAATGTAACGACTCTGAAATCTCTGTACTAATGTAATTTATTCAAATTTATAAAAATGCTATTTCAGCCTGATTAGGAGTTATAAGTTATTTTTGTTCAATAAAAGCAAAAAGTAATTTGTAGCTCACTAGTAAAATCTCTACACTGCTGTGACATAGCCTTTGTGTTCGATTCCCATCAGTCCCAATTATTTTTTTTATATTTTTCTTTTTAACTTTTCGGAAGCACAAGAGTTGCACGTGCAATACACGGAGAATCGAAAGGTTTCAGAAAAATCAAACGGGATAAATAAGGAGTTAACACTGATTAAAACACCTGGCACGAATCTCGAGACAAATCACCAAGATCCGACCGATCGTTTTCACCCTCTGGCCGCCACTGACGGTTCGCCTAGCCCCGATTGCCTCCGTGCTTTTCCCACACAACTCTTCAACTCCCCTGTACTGTTTGTTTTTGCTGCAATTAAACAGAGACAATTCAAATCCACATTAACACCATTTTAATTCTTGTTAATTCAAAATTTTTAATTCCCATACTTTCAAATTTCACTATAAATACTACCCCATCCCCTAACTCTCCCCCATTCTGAAAATCCCTATCAAAAAAATTCTCAAAATTCTCTAAGAGCAAAGTGGAGTTAATCAAGCTAAGAGGAGTAGCGACCAATCTCGACAACCGGAGCTTTCTCGACGCTACCGCGACGTTAAGGAAACCCCCTCACTCTTCTTACCCTATTGTTAACACTATGCCACTCGTAAGTCCCTATTCTTTTCTTTCGTTTTGACTCAAACCGCGTTTTTTTAAAACACATCGACAAAGTGGAGTTAACTCCGATAATATTTTCTTTTCAACCTTTTAAATCTACTTGATGAGTAAATTAAGTCACACCAATACTATAAAACCACTCTTAACCTTATTTACATCGTTTAGCCTTTTAGCGTAATAAAGTTTTCCATATAAAATAACCATATAACGGATTTTTTCAGAAAAATCCCATGAACTTTAGTGTAATCCTTATTTCGATAACTAGTGTATATACCTTTAGAAATTCACGGGGTAACAACCTACCCCACACGTACATTTTTGATTCACAACACAATGTTTGGTTAGAAATTTTAATTAATCGCAACAATTTTGCAATAAAATACAATCTCATTATAAAACAAGTTTTTAATCGATAATTTTGGATCCTTGGCAATTGCGTTTCTACAACCCTCGTTAGGGGACCTGCTAATAGATGGTGCGGATTATCGCGCATCTTTCGGATAGTAGAGCGAGATGCAGAACTCCTCACAGAGAATTCGGTCTCGAAAGGAAATGAAAATACGATTTAAAGGAAATACGACTTTTCTCAACAAAAATAAATTTTGAAAAATTTATATAAAACTATGAATCTGTATTTTCAATAAAAATAAATTGTGAAATTATATTTTTAAAAGGAATGATTAAAGTTTTAAATGAAAATACCATCAAGTTTCCAAAAGAGATAGTTTTCATAAAAATACTATAAACTTTTTTAAAAACTACGTTTTATCACCAAAATACCACTAAAATTAAAATACATGTTCATAAAAAAAACTCTGAATATTATAAACCACCCTCGAGGTTTATTTTTAAACGATATTAAAATATTTTTCATAAAACCCTTTCGAGAAATGCAAACAATATCAATACAATGTAAACAACAAAAATATTTAAGGACCCTAGATTAATATAGGTTTAAGTAGTATCATTTCTCTTGAGCCCCAGGGAGCCGGAGAAAGTGAGTGCTTGCTTATTCAGGTTAGAAAAATTAAAGGAGTTATCAATGGCAATTATCTTGGAAAAAGACACAAATCCTGCTGTCCATGTGCAGCAGTTGTCCGATTACTCCCGAACCTAAGAATTTCAACAGTTAAATCCATTCATATAAAAATGTCTATAACTCGAATACAAACTTGAATCCAAGCTTGAATTTAAACTCGAACTCTAATCCAAACTAGAACATAAACTTGAACTTAAACTCAAACTTAAACTCGAACTTAAACTCGAACTCTAATCCAAACTCAAACATAAACTTCAACTCGAACTCCAACTCGAACTCCTATTACTCGACTAACTTGACTCTACCCAAGATTGCAGTTGACATGACTCATATTCTACTCTACTTACTTGACTTCATTCTACAAATTTTGCAATTTATGGTTCGATCAAGACATGTTATAATCAAACAATCAAATCAACTAAGGATATTTTACCGTTATAATATATATTATATTCGGGGTGTTTAGGATAGTTTGTGAATCCAACGGAGCTTCAGGAGTCCCGTATTATCAAATTTTTTTCATTTACTCGAATCTCGGTCGGGTCGACTCCTCCACAGGTTGGAGTACCGATGCTAATACATGAAATGGGCCCGTCTTTCCTTGCTCTTGTGGCTCCACTTTTGAGCTCGTGAATATTTCTATGGTTACGTTGACATTCACACTTGGAACTTAACGTTAACATAGTTGCCATATAGAGACTTATAGTATACATAACCTTGTTCATTTTATATATACTTTTACTCGTCATAAATATTATTTCATGGTTATTATGTACTTATCACTTTTTACTCTTACTCTATCTTTAAGACTTACCGAGTGCTAGTTCGATGACAGGCATTCCACTCACCTTTGTTATCTTGGAATGTTCGTCAGATACGGTCGAGACGGAGGAAGAGGAGGCTACAGATAGCTACTCAGGATTAGCTTAACTTACTTTTTTTCAGCTTATGTATGCCACATGTTTAGGCATTTTTCTTTTATTGTATTTACTTTCCAGTTGAAACTCATGTACCTGTAAATATTTCAAGTTGAATGTAAATAAAGATGTTTGTTGAAAATTTACAGTCTCCGTTTATTCTTGCATTGTGTATTATTGTTTCAATACACTTAGTATATTTATTTAGAGAGTGACCTTCTCTGAATAAATATGCCGCGTCCTTGCCACATAATCATTTTCCGTTTATTGGGAAGCGGGGCGTAACAAGTTTTGTTGGTGGCCTATACAGGTCTGTTCTGCATGAAGTCGTAAACAATATACCCCAAGAATTAATGAGTTCAACAAACCTTTGCATTCCTTGCATTTCAAATTCCTTGAATCTATTCTAACCTATCTTTTATGTCAAGGTGATGGACTCTCCGAACAATACCAGCACCAACGTCAACGGCAATACTCCACCTCTTACACCAGCACCACCACCTACCGTTGCAGCTCCTATCAATGAGTAAACGATAGTGCTTGAGGATATCAAGAGCCTATTGGAGGGTCAGCAGCAGCAGACTGCTATCCTTATGAACTGCCCCGAGGCCGAAGCACCTGGAGTAAAACAGTTCCGGGCCTTACACCCAAAGAATTTTTTGGATATGGAGAGCCCGCTTGAAGCAGAAGAATGGGCTCGGGCGATAGAGGATGATTTGGTAGCGGCTCAAGTGCTAGATATAGCTTGGGTAAGAGTTGCTAAGTTGCAACTGACCGATAAAAATAGAGTATGGTAGAAAGCTGAGGAGAGCCGTCTCGCGCAACCAATAGAATGGAGAACATTCCAAGACCTCTTCGATGCGAAGTACTTTCCGGAGACTGCCCTCTTTGACATGGAGCAGCAATTCATCCATCTACACCAAGACTCGATGTGGATCAAGTATGTGGATGCATATGATACTAAGTTTACCATGCTCGACAGGTAAATTATAGTCTCAAGTTCAATTTTCCTATCTCACTTACAACACTGCTAACACAAGGTCACAACAGGTTCGCTGCGCATCTCATTTCCACTGATGAGATCCGGGCACAACGATTCCAGTAGGGGTTGGACCCTGAAATCCAAGCTGCACTCGCTACAGGGGATTTCCAACCTATGAACTTGCTTTGAAGGCTGCCCAACGCTATAAAGAAGTTGTGAAGAAGAAGGGCAGGCCACAGTTGGCTGGTGTGAAACGCCCTTTGCACCAGATAACAGGAGGAGCCTCTTCTATGCCAACTTTCAACGGGCCATCTCGAAGGCCAGGAGGTTCGTTCACCAACAACTGGTCAGACTTTTGCAGCTACTGCAAAAGAACAGAGCATTTAGTGAAGAAATGTCATAGGGCGAACAACTTATACTTGATCTGTGGGTATTTTACTCACGCTATCAGAGCATGCCCACAGAACCGATGACCTAACAACCCTCCCGCTAGACCGGCGATCTAAGCTCCTCCTACCCGGTTAGCTTTACTAGCACCAACTCCCCGTACCCAGACCGCTCAACCTCAACACCGAGTATTTAACCAGGCACATAGAAAAGTGCTGCGACGCCAAGCATTCACCATGTCGGTCGATGAGGCCGAAGTTACGGGTCAGGTTATCATTGGTAAATCTCTTCCTTATTCCCTTTCAAGTCTTTTCAATTCTTAGCCATCTTATATTTGTTATACCTAAACCTATCCCATACGACTTAAGTACAATTTTAGTAACCATCCTACCTACACTCACGCTCTTCGATACTGGGGCATCGCATTGTTTCATGTCGCAACGGTTTGTAAGAACTCATGCGATCCCAGTTAAGCCACTCGTATCCAGCTGGAATGTCAGTTCAGGGAACGACATTCTAAAAGAAACCTTGGGATACAATTTGTGTCTAGTGGTCGTCTGCAGTCGAGAATTCTATGCGGGCTTCAATGTGCTGGACATACCGAATTTCGACGCAGTCTTGGGAATAGACTGGCTGGGAACTTTCTTCGCTACCATCGACTGTCGCCAAAGGAGGGTAGTGTTTGAAATATCAGATCACCCAATGTTCTATTTCAAAATCGGAGATCGGACTTTGGAGCCTAGCATCTACCGAGCGAAACTAAAGAAGGTAGAGATTGTAGCGTTGTAAGAGGAAGGATCGAAGCCAGAGGTCATCAGAGAGTTCGAGGATGTTTTCCCTGAAGATATATCAGGTTTGCCTCCCGATCGAGCTCTTGAATTCAGTATTGATTTACAACCCGGCGCATAACCTGTAATGAAAGCTCCATATCGATTAAGTCTGAAGGGATTGAAGGAGATCTGTATTCAGTTGGACGAACTACTGAAGAAAGGTTGGATCAGACCCCGTACTTCAAGTTGGGGATCTCGGTGCTGCCGGTAAAGAAAAAGGAAGGTACCTACCGGATGTGCGTGGATTATCGAGCTCTGAACTAGGTGACAATTAAGAACAAGTATCCACTACTTCGCATCGATGACCTTTTCGATCAATTAAGCGGTTCTTGTGTCTTTTTAAAGTTAGACCTTTGTTCGGGTTATCATCAGGTGAAGGTCAAGGAGTCTGATATTCCGAAGACGGCGTTTTGGACTCGTTATGGACATTAAGAATATCTCATAATGCCATTTGGAGTGACCAATGCACCTGCTATCTTTATGAACCTAATGAACCAAGTTTCTAGAGAGTACTTAGACAGGTTTGTTGTTATCTTCATCGACGATATCCTGGTGTATTCAAAGAATCGGAAAGAGCACGTCGAACACTTACGCATTATCCTAGAGACATTATGACAACACCAGCTCTACGCCAAGTACAAAAAGTGTGAATTTTGGCTAAACCAAGTCGGATTTCTCGGACACATCGTTTCAGGTGAAGAAATCTCTGTAGATCCAGCTAAGATGTTAGCTGTCAGTGAGTGGCCGATACTAAATACGGTGAAAGATATAAGAAGCTTCTTGGGCTTAGCAGGATATTACAGACGCTTTATCGAAGGATTTTCAAAGATCACAGCACCCCTGACCAAGCTCACACGTAAAGACGAAGCATTCGTATGGTCAGAAGCATGTGAGAAAGCTTTTAAAGAACTCAAGTCGAGATTAACCTCCACACCTATTCTTGTAATACCGGATCAATCTGGCAGATTCGATGTGCATTATGATGCTTCCGGTAAAGGATTAGGATGTGTTCTACATCAACACGGAAAAGTTGTGGCTTTTGCATCAAGACAGCTAAAGGTCCATGAGCGCAACTATCCAACACATGATCTGGAACTGGCAGCCGTGGTCTTTGCACTCAAGATTTTGCGTCACTACCTTTTGGAAGAACGAGTGGATATATACACCGACCACAAAAGTCTGAAGTATGTATTTACTCAGAAGGAACTCAACATGCGGCAGAGAAAATGGTTAGAACTCATGGCGGATTTTGACATCAACCTACAGTATCATCCTGGAAAGATGAACGTAGTTCCTGATGCATTCAGTCTCCAACCTTTAGCAATGAACCTCACCGCTCAGTGGAAGTTACAACAAGAACTTCACGGATTGGAGATTGAAGTAGTTATGCTAGATAGCGCTTCATCATTGATGAACTTACAAGTCTAGTCCACTCTTGTTAATCAGATCAAAACAGCTCAAGCAAATGATGCCAAGCTACGAAAGATCCAAGAACAACTAGAAAGTGGTCTTCGAACCGATTTTATCATCCATGAAGATGGATCCTTATGGTATGGAAGCTGCTTATGCGTGCCAGTCGGCCCTGTTCGAGAAGAGTTGATGAAAGAAGCTCACAAATCTCCTTATTCGGTATACCCCGGCGGCATGAAGATGTACAAAGATCTATGGCAACACTACTGGTGGCATGGAATGAAGCGAGAAGTATCAAGGAGTGTAGCGAAGTGTTTAGTGTATCAGCAAGTGAAGACTAAACATCACAGAACTGCTGGTCTACTTCAGCCGTTATCAATCCCAGAATGGAAATGACAACACATTACCATGGACTTCGTAACTGCTCTCCCTCGCAGCATGAAGGGTAACGACGCAATCTGGGTTATTGTAGATCGACTCACTAAGTCGGCTCACTTTATTCCATTTAGAGTTGGCTAGTCAACTGAGATGGTGGCAAGAAAGTACATGGAGGTGAGTAAAAATCTGTAATAAGATTTATACCTTCAAGATGTACCATACTTGTCTTGATACCCATAAACTTATGTAGGAGATCGTGAGATTACATGGAATACCTGTCTACATCATCTCCGATCATGATACTAGATTCCGATCTTAGTTTTGGCAGAGTCTGTAAGCTAGCCTGCGAACGAGTCTGAATTTCAACACGGCGTATCATCCCCAAATAGACGGATAGTCCGAGCGAACAATTTAGATTCTAGAAGATATGCTAAGATCCTGTATGTTAGACTTTGGAGGTTTGTAGGAAGATCACCTACACCTTGGAGTTTTCATATAACAACAGCTACCGGGAAAGCATTAGGATGGCACCATTCGCGGCACTCTATGAATGGAAGTGTCGTTCCCTGCTGAGTTGGGACAACGTTGGAGATCGTGAACTCCTTGGACCAGAGATGATCATGGCAACTGTGGATGTAGTTTGCACGATCAAGAAAAGGACGCGCATAGACCAGGACCGACAGAAGCATTGGGTAGATGCAAAGCATCGACACCTGGAGTTCCAATCCAGAGAGTATGTATTTCTGAAGATTTCTCCGAACATAGGAGTGATACATTTTGGTAAGAGGGATAAACTCAGTCCAAGGTACATCCGACCGTTAGACATACTCGAATGAGTTGGAGAAGTGGCATACCGTTTGGCACTACCACCCTCATTGGAATGAGTGCACAATGTGTTCAATATATCCTAACTACGACGATATGTAAGCGACCCTAGCCACATACTTGATCACTCAGAGCTTAATGTACAAACCGATCTGACTTGCGAGCAACAGCCAGTCGAGATATTGGATCGAAAGGTGAAGACACTACAGAGCAAGGAGGTGAACTTAGTCCAGGTGATGGGAGAAAGGACTCGCCAGGAGAATCGACTTGAGAGAGAGAAGACGATATGCGTGCATGATACCCTAATCTATTCGAAAATTAGTTCTTTGTATAAATTTCGAGGACGAAAACTTTTTATAAGGAGGGTAGAATGTAACGACTCTGAAATCCCTGTATAAATATAATTTATTCAAATGTATAGAAAGGGTATTTCAGCCTGATTAGGGGTTATAAGTTATTTTTGTTCAATAAAAGCAAGAAGCAATTTGTAGCTCACTGGTAAAACCTTTACACTACTGTGACATAGCCTGTGTATTCGATTCACATCAGTCCCAATTATTTATTTTTTTTTCTTTTTAACTTTTCGGAAGTCTAAGAGTTGCACGTGCAATACACGGAGAATCAAAAAGTTTCAGAAAAATCAAACGGGATAAATGAGGAGTTAACATTGATTAAAACACCTGGCACGAATCTTGAAGCAAATCACCAAGATCTGGCCACCTGTTTTCACCATCTGGCCACTACCGACGGTTCTCCTACCCCGATTGCCTCCATGCTTTGCCCACACACCTCTTCAACTCCCCTCTACTCTCATGTACTGTTTATTTTTCCTGCAATTAAACAGAGACTATTCAAATTCTTATTAACAACATTTTAATTCAAATTTTTTTATTTCCGTACTCTCAAATTTCACTATAAATACCACCCCATCTCCTAGCTCTCCCCCATTCTGAAAATCCCTATCAAAAAAATTCTCAAAATTCTTTAAGTGCAAAATGGAGTTAAGCAAGCCAAGAGCAGTAGCGACAAAATCTCGACAACTGGAGCTTTCCCGACGTTACCGCGATGCCAAGGAGACCCCCCTCTCTTCTTACCCTCTTGTTAACACTATGCCACCCATAACTCCCTATTCTTTCCTTTCGTTTTGACTCAAACCGCATTTTTTTAAAACACATCGACAAAGTGGAGTTAACTCCGATAATATTTTCTTTTCAACCTTTTAAATCTACTTGATGAGTAAATTAAGTCACACCAACACTATAAAACCACTCTTAACCTTATTTACATCATTTAGTCTTTTAGCGTAATAAAGTTTTCCATATGAAATAACCATATAACGGACTTTTTCAGAAAAATCCCATGAACGTTAGTGTAATCCTTATTTCGATAACTAGTGTATATACCTCTAGAAATTCACGGGGTAACGACCTACCCCACATGTACACTTTTGATTCATAGCACAATGTTTGGTTAGAAATTTTAATTAAACGCAACAATTTTGCAATAAAATACCATCTCATTATAAAATAATTTTTTAATCGATAATTTTGGATCATTGGCAATTGCGTCTCTACAACTCTCGTTAGGGAACCCGCTAATAGATGGTGCAAATTATTGCACATTCTTGGGATAGTAGAGCGAGATGCAGAGCTCCTAACGGAGAATTCGGTCTCGAAAGGAAATAAAAATACGATTTAAAGGAAATACGACTTTTCTAAACAAAACAAAACTTTGAAAAATTTATATAAAACTATGAATCCGTATTTCAATAAAACAAAATTGTGAAATTATATTTTTAAAAGGAAAGACAAAAGTTTTAAAGGAAAATACCATCAAGTTTCCAAAAGAGATAGTTTTCATAAAAATACCATAATTTTTTTTTAAAAACTAGGTTTTATCACTAAAATACCACCAAAATTAAAATACATGTTCATAAAAAAACTCTAAATATTATAAATCACCCTTGAGATTTATTTTTAAATGATATAATTTTTTTCATAAAACCCCCTCGAGAAATGCAAACAATATCGATACAATGTAAACAACAAAAAATATTTAAGGACTCTAGATTAATATATGTTTAAGAGGTATTATTTCTCTTGAGCCCCAGAGAGCCAGAGAAAGTGAGTGCTTTCCTATTCATGTTAGACAAATTAACGGAGTTATCAATAGTAATTGTCTTGAAAAAATACATAAATCATGTCGTCCATGTGCAGCAGTTGTCTGATTACTCCCGAACCTAAGAATTTCAACAGTTAAATCCATTCATATAAAAATGTCTATAACTCAAATCCAAGCTTGAATTTAAACTCGAACTCTAATCCAAATTAGAATATAAACTTGAACTTAAACTCGAACTCTAATCCAAACTCGAACATAAATTGAACTTGAACTCGAACTAATACTACTCGACTAACTTGACTCGACCCAAGATTACAATTGACATGACTTGCATTCTACACGACTTACTCGACTTACTCGACTTCATTCTACAACATTTGCAATCTATGGTTCAATCAAGACATGTTATAATCAAACAATCAAATCAACTAAGCATATCTTATCGTTATAATATATATTATACTCGGGGTGTTTGGGATAGTTTCTTGTGTGAATCCAACGGAGCTTCAAGAGTCCCGTATTAACCTATTTTTTTATTTACTCAAATCTAAGTCGGGTCGACTCCTCTACAGGTTGGAGCCCCGATGCTAACACATGAAATGAGCCCGTCTTTCCTTACTTCTTGGGCCCCACTCTTGAGCTCGTGAATATTTTTACGGTCGTGTTGACATTCATACTTGGAACTTAACGTTAACACAGTTACGATATAGAGACCTATAGTATATATAACTTTGTTCATTTTACATATACTTTTACTCGTCATAAATATTATTTCATGGTTATTATGTACTTGTCACTTTTCGCTCTTACTCTATCTTTAGGACTTACCGAGTGCTAGTTCGATGACAGGCATTTCATCCACCTTTGTTTTCTTGGAATGTTTGTCAGATACGGTCGAGACGGAGGAAGTGGAGGCTACAGAGGAAGATTACGACCAGATAGCTACTCAGGATTAGCTTAACTTACTTTTTTCAGCTTATGTATGCCACATGTTTACGCATTTTCCTTTTATTGTATTTACTTTCCAATTGAAACTCATGTACCTGTAAATATTTCAAGTTGAATGTAAATAAAGATATTTGTTGAAAGTTAACAGTCTCCATTTATTCTTGCATTGTGTATTATTGTTTCAATACGCTTAGTATATTTATTTAGAGAATGACCTTCTCTGAATAAATATACCACGGGCTTGCCACATAATCATTTTCCGTCTACTGGGAAGCAGGGCGTGACAGGCTTTGTTGGTGGCCCATGCATGTCAATTCTGCATGAAGTCGTAAACAATATACCCTAAGAATTAATGAGTTCAACAAACCTTTACATTCCTTGCATTTCAAATTCCTTGAATCTATTCTAACCTATCTTTTATATTAAGGTGATAGACTCTCCGAGCAATACCAGCAACAACGTCAACGGTAATACTCTACCTCTTACACTACCACAACCACCAACCATTGCAGCTCCTATCAATGAGCAAACAGTAGTGCTTGAGGCTATCAAGAGCCTATTGGAGGGTCAGCAGCAGCAAACTGCTATCCTTATGAACCGTTCCGAGGCCGAAACACCTGGAGTAAAACAGTTACGGGCCTTGCACCCAAAGAACTTTTCGGATATGGAGAACCCGCTTGAAGCAGAAGAGTGGGCTCAAGCGATAGAGGATGATCTGGTAGCGGCTTAAGTGCCAGATATATCTTGGGTAAGAGTTGCTAAGTTGCAACTGACCAATAATAATAGAATATGGTGGAAAGTTGAGGAGAGCCGTTTCGCGCAACTAATAGAATGGAGAACATTTCGAGACCTCTTCGATGCGAAGTACTTTCTGGAGACTGCTCGCTTTGACATGGAGCAGCAATTCATCCATCTACACCAAGGCTCGATGTGGGTCAAGTATGTGGATGAATATGATACTAAGTTTACCATGCTCGGCAGGTAAATTATAGTCTCAAGTTCAATTTTCCTATCTCACTTACAACACTACTTACACAAGGTCGCAACAGGTTCGCTGCGCATCTCATTCCCACTGCTGAGATCCGGGCACAACGACTTCAGCAGGGGTTGGACCCTGAAATCCAAGCTGCACTCGCTATAAGGAATTTCCCAACCCATGAGCTTGCTTTGAAGGCTGCCCGACGCTATGAGAAAGTTATGAAGAAGAAGGGCAGGCCATAGTCGGCCGGTGTGAAACGCCCTTTGCACCATATCGCAGGAGGAGCCTCTTCTAGGCCAACTTTCAACAGGCCATCTCGAAGGCCAGTAGGTTCATTCACCAACAACAAGTCAGACTTTTGCAGCTACTGCAAAAGAACATGGCATTTAGTGAAGAAATGTCGTAGGGCGAACAACTTATGCTCAAAAGTGGGGCCCCAAGAGCAAGTAAACATGGCTCATTTCATGTGTTAGTATCGAGACTCCAAGCTGTAGAAGATTCGACCCGATTGAGATTTGAGTAAATAGAAAAATAGGTTAATACGGGACTCCTGAAGCTCCATTGGATTCACACAAGAATCTATCCCAAACACCCCGAGTATAATATATATTATAACTGTAAGATATCCTTAGTTAATTTGATTGGTTGATTATAATATATCTTTATCGAAACCATACACTGTAAAAGTTAAAGAATTAAGTAGAGTAAGTCGAGTATAATGCGAATCATGTAAATTGCAAATCCTGGGTTGAGTCAAATTAGTCGAGTAGATTGATTTCGAGTTCACGTTCAAGTTTAGGTTCGAATTTGTAATTGAGTTATAGTAATTTTCATATGAATGGATTTAACTTTTGAATTTCTTAAGTTTGAGAGTAATTTGACAACTGCTGCACATATACGGCAGGATTTATTTCTTTTTTCTAAGACAATTGTCATTGATAACTCCGTTAGTTTGCAGTGTTGTCTAATCTGAATAGGCAAGCACTCACTTTCTCCGGTTCGCTGGGGCTCAAGAAAAATGATACAGCTTAAACCTATATTAATTTAGAGTCCTTAAATATTTATTATTGTTGTTTACGTTGTATTTATATTGTTTGCATATCTTGAGGGGTTTTTATGAAAAATATTTTAATATCGTTTAAAAATAAACCTCGAGGGTGATTTATAATATTTAGAGTTTTTATGATCATGTATTTTAATTTCTATGGTATTTTGGTGATAAAACTTAGCTTTTAAAAGTTTATGATATTTTAATGAAAACTACTTCTTTTGTAAACTTGGTGGTATTTTATTAAAAATTTAATCTTTCATTTAAAAAAATATTTTTTCATAATTTTTTTTATTGAAAATACGGTTTCATAATTTTATATAATTTTCCAAAGTTTAATTTGTTTTAAAAAGTCATATTTCTTTTAAATCGTATTTTCATTCCTTTCGAGACTGAATTCTCTATAAGGAGCTCTGCATCTTGCTCTACTATCCCAAGGACGTGCGATAATCTTCACCATCCATAAGCGGGTCCCCTAAAGAGGATTGCCGCGGCGTAATTGCAAAATGTGTAAAAATATCGATAAAAAACCCTTTTGTAAAATGTAATGGTATTTTATTGTAATACGTATTCTTTAAATTAACCATACATCTAAAATATCGTGCTATGAAACCATAGTGTATGCGATGGATAGGTCGTTACCCCATGAGTTTCCTAGAGGTATATATGCTAGTTATCGAATAAAGGGTTATATTAAATTACATGATATTTTTCTGAAATTGTTCGATTTGTGTTTAATTCGCATTAAATTTTAACTACATAAAATGCAAATAATGTGACCAATATTTTGAAGTGATGTTAGAGGATTGGTATAATTTATTTGACCTATTCAAATTGATAAAAGTGTTTAAAAGATAAGATTTTAAGCTTAACTCCACTTTGTCGATATGATTTTAGAATACGATGTGAGTCGAAATGAAAGGAAAGAATAGGGACTTACGGGTTGTGTAGCGTTGAGAATAGAGAAAGGAAAAGAGAGAGTGTCTTCGTGGTGTCATGGTATCGTCAGGAGTGGCTTCAGTCTTCAAAGGAATGAAGTCGATCGCTAACTCCACTTGACTAGCCTTAACTTTTCTGGAACTTAGAGAATTTTGAGAGATTTTTTATAGAGATTTTCAGAATGGGGAGAGCTAGGAGATGGGGTGTATTTATAGTGTAGAAGTGAGGGTGTGCGAGTAAAAGAATTTGAATTAAAAAGAATTAAAATAGGATTAATGAGGAAAGTGAAGGGTCTCTGGTTTAATTCAGAGAAATCAAACATTACAGAGAAGTAGAAGGGAGTTGAAGAGGTGCACGGGGGAAGCACGGATCGATTTGGAGTTGATTCGACCACCGAAAGCAGCGCAGAGGGAGAAATGGGTGGTCAGATTTGCTCCATCTGCCTCGAGATTTGTGCTGCATGCTATATTCTGTGTTAACTCCTCATTTATCCCGTTTGATTTTTCTGAAACTTTTCAATTCTCCGTGCATTGCACGTGCAACTCTTGGGCTTCCAAAAAGTAAAAAAGAAAAAAAATTAAAAAATAATTGGGACTGATGGGAACCGATCACACAGGCTTTGTCACAGTAGTAGAGAGTCTTAACCGGTGAGCTAAAAGTTGTTTCTTACTTTTATTGAACAATATTAACTTATAACTCCTAATCAGGCTGAAATATCCTTTCTATATATTGAAACAAGTTACATTTGTACAGGGATTTCAGAGTTGTTACATTCTACCCTCTTTGTAAAAATTTCGACCTCGAAATTTACATAGAGACTAATTTTCAAAAAGGTGAGGGTATCGTGCACGCATATCGTCTTCTCGTTATCATGTTGATTCTCCTGGCGAATCTTTTCTCCACATCACTCAGACCAAGTTCACCTTCTTGTTCCTTTGGGTCATCACCTTTCGATCCAAGATCTCGACTGGTTGTTGCTCGCAAGTCAGATCTGTCTGTACAGTGATTTCTGAGTGATCAAGTATGTGGCTGGGGTAGCTCATATATCATCGTAGATGGGATATGTGGAACACATTGTGTAGCCCTTCTAATGAGGGTGGTAGTGCCAAACGGTATACCACTTCTCTAACTCGTTTGAGTATGTCGAATGGTCCGATGTATCTTAGACTTAGTTTACCCCTCTTGCCAAAACGTATTACTCCTCTGTTCAGAGAGATCTTCAGAAATACATGCTCTCCGGGTTAGAACTCCATATGTCGACGTTTTGCATCTGCTCAATGCTTCTGTCGGTCCTGGGCTATGCGCATCTTCCCCCTAATCGTGTGAACTACATCCACCGTTGCCTCGATTATCTCTGGCCCAAGGAGTTCACGATCCCCAACGTCGTCCCAACTCAATGGAGAACGACACTTACTGTTGCGCCACGGCAGCGCCCCGGCCTCTTACTCGAGGCCAAAATGCGGAATCAAAAATTTTCCTTACTCGGAAACCGGCGCTACCGCGGACAATTACCCGGATCGTTTACCATTAACCTAATGCTAGCAATCAAGAGATGGGGTGAGAAGTATACCGAGTGATCCGAGTCCTCCGGTCTTCTCTTCATCGTCTCGATCTCCCGCGGAAAGTCTTGTCTCCATATCGTCGCCTCCTCGCCGGAAAGGGCACCACATCGCCTGCGTCTTTTACGGGCTCCCGCCTCAATACCGAGGCAACTCGAGCATGAAGCCGGCAACTCGACATGCTCAAGATTTGCTGTAGGAAGTGTAGAGTCAATGTCTCATTGGGGTATAGGAGTTGCCTTTGATGGAGGAATCAAGAAGAAATGAACTTGGGGATTTTTGTAGCAATAAAAATGAGATGGAGGATTAATGTTTCACACAAAAATGAAGCCTCTCATTTTCTCCCCCCCTCCTCAAAATGTGGCCGGCCATCTCAATTCTAGAAATGGTGGAGGTGAGGTGAACAAAAGCAAGAGGGAGGTCATGGTAGGAAAAAGGTGGAGGTAACTATAAAGAAACATCAACCATACTCTAATCAAATCAAACCGATACCCTCTCTTAATCACCATTAATGCAAGAATGGTGCAACAAAAGAAAAGATGCTCTCATAATAAATCCTTATGCAAGAAACCCCCCCCCCCACAAAGTGCAATTTGCAAAACTGCAAATTACCCCCTCCATCGGAAAAGTCCGGCCGGGAAAGAACAAAGGAAAACCGGCCGGAACGGAATGCAAACTGGCAACTCCAGAAAACAGGTCCCGTAATAAATTACAGGAAAACCCCGATACAGTGCATACACACCCGCATCTGTATTCCGTCCGGATATAAATGCAAAGAGACAAAATCTACACTGTACTAAACTAGGACCGGCTTAAACCAAAGCCAGCTAGTAATATCTGTTCGATCCTGATCCGTGCAATACCGCACGTATCTGATCGAACCCTGCCATATACCTATACGGCCACTAGTACAAAACTGTCCGACCCTGATCCGTGCAATACCGCACGTATCTGATCGGACCCTGCCATATCTCCATACGGCCTCTACAGCGTTTCGCCCGAAAGCTTGAGTAACTAAAAGTGTGGTGGACTCTAAAGACTCGTCAATACTATGGCTGTGGATTTAACCACTAGCACGTCAGAGGTATAAGCCAATACGTGACGGGCCACCAGCTATTGACTAAAAGGGACGTCGATGAGCGAACTCATCCTGACACCCTACTGAGCCTGTCAGTGACAATATCCGTACAGTCCGGTCCGTTCGTCTATGAGTATCGCATGGCGGGCCTAGGGGGTTGGTAAAAGTCAAACCCCCAAAGGCGGTACAAGTCGTGTCGGAGTGTAGCCCAGAACGCCCTGAGATACTACTGGAATACCTACCAGTAAATCTCCTGCCTCGGCCGAGGGCTTTGCGTAATGGCTCTCCTAGACACAGCGCGACCTCACCCCCAATACCGGGAGAGACGAACCCCTGCAGCTCCGCTCACTGCCTCCATGTGGCTCGGGACTGTACCCAACTAAAACCTGTTTGCACGACTCTTTTGAGCCGTGGTAGGGTAGTAATCAAAGCACAGTGGGAACTCACACGAGACAAATGACGATCTCAGGTCGATGAACTAACCTGTACACATGTCACCTGGGAACTGCTATCTGACGTCTGGTATAATCCCAACTAGCAGGTTCCCGGCGAGTCCTGTCCGGTGTACTCATAACCCAATGAGCACCTGTATACATCTTAGGTGAACCAACTTACACCAGTGGCTTGTGAGACCGGCCACCGCCCCTCGTCGGGGTCTCGACTGTATACACTAGTCTACTAATGGAGTATCGATGCCCAGTCTCGAAACTCCCACGACTAGGGACCTTTTAAGGATGTGCTTATAGACCCCAGCTCCCACGTATATGATCGCCATCATACTGCTGGTCGTCAAGCAAGAATCCTAGGGGCTCTATCAACGTGTAATAGCGACGTGTCAGGTCACCTGAAGCAGTACACGATGATAAAGATAAACCAGATAGCATACTATCATCTCGAGTAAGACTGTCCTACCGGGATAGGTCCTCCCTCAATCATTGCAATCACGTGCCTGTGATCCAATAATTGACTCTGAGGGCACTATCTCCAACAATCTCCCACTTGCACTCAAGGCTAATTATTGCGATGTCGCATACTCACAGCCCGTATGATACCGAACACCCAACTCCTCTACTAGTCAGTCTCATAAAGCTCGTTTGCGAAACTATTGCGTTCGAGGAATAGCCTCAGTGAGTGGATCCGCTGTGATGTTTCTTTCTATGTCTCTCTATATCTCAAGTTCGCGGAGAAAGCCATCTCCCGAAATGAGCAATACCTGTCTTAGAATGTCTGGATGTCTGATGGGACCTAGCTCATAAATGAACTCCAAATCCAAACTCCTTAGACTGTATCAAGAACTGAACTTAATCAGTATCCCGCGCCATGCCTCCCTCAGTATTGCCTTGGACCACCTGTCCAAAATACTGCCCCTCGTCAGAGGGAGAACTATAACTCTGACAACCTCCTTGTCGTCCATGTCACCTTGGAAGCCCGAAGTGATAACCGTCTCCTAAAAGAGGCAGCCGTTATCATATCCCTAGAACATTCACTTATGTTCTAAAACTGCTTCCGACTGTTTTTCCAGGATTGGATTAATATCAACTTATTGCACTTACTGCAAGAACAACATCTGGTGTGGTACTTGACATCTCATGATTGACTCAATTGCCTAAGCAAGTGATCTGTCAATCATGTGTATCCCTCTCCCCTTTAGTCTATAAGACACCTTTAGAGAGGGTGACTCCATTACCTGCAGGTACACTACCATGCCAGGAGTCGTCCATTCTAAATACTCTTAGAATGCTGTCAAAGTACCCTGATTGGGAAACCACCCAAATCTAGATCTAAAACCATAGATCTAGTAACCAATATGTCTGATATAATGTCCAAGTCCCATGTGGAGAAAACACTGTGTGACGACCAAAGTATAACCGATCGTAGTATAGGAATATCACTTCCTACTACCTTCTCAACAGATCCATCCCCTATTCTGATGACGTCAAACCCATGACTGTCACATCAGAAATAGATGATCTATCTCCGCTATATCTGCTTTAGTCTATAAATAGACATAAGCATGAAGTCCACCAATGCTTCCGCTGCTCCCACTGACTACGACAACCCTCTGCCAGAGTCATATAGACGTGCACTTCTAAAGCTAGTTTAGAACGACGCTATACTCATCCTCCTGCCGGGTCTCGCAGCCTGGAACAACAACAATGGCAAGTATGGGTAAACAAGAACTTCCCTGTCACCGTCCTTGAGGCTACCGGAGTACCTCTCGGGTGCCTGAAGTTACCCACCTTATCTGCGGAGTGGCCAATGGAATGTCAAATCAGATTGAATCTTTAGGTTCCTTATTAAATCTTCAGTAATCGTTTGCGGTTCTGGAATCACTTCCAGTTCTACCATACTCCCACTGCTGTTTTTGAAAAAAAAATCCATTTTTGATAAAACTGTGGCGAGTCTAGAACAATATTTCTATTGATCTGCCAGATGGTAGAAAGTCAACCCTCGTCATAGCCTGGGTCAACCCACAAACAGCCATTACAGAAACGTGCCTTAAGCTATCCGGAGTCTGGGTTTAAGCATAAGCCGGACAACTCCCCGTACCTTAACAATGTCAAGATATGAACTGTTCTATATCCAATATAGAAACAGAGGCACTGATTTAATTGAACCAGATTCAAATCATGCAGATATCTCCAGTGCATGTAAAGTAAATGGAAGGAGGCCGATCAGCGTTACTCAACTTAGGAATGCTTCCAATTATGAGTATCCTGAAAGAGAAGCAAGTTCTCTTAATCATTACTATCAACTGTATACCATACACAAGTATCTACATCTTCGATCACTTTGAAGAATCCCGATACTTGCTACACCTGGTTCCCTACTCTATTCAAATACCTATAACTCCTCAAAACTTAGACCTTGTGTTTCCACGAAGCACATGTCTAAGAACTAGAGAAGTTAAAAGTAAACAGAATATAGTATGAGGACCAACCCCTCTGTCCTGATGGACACTGGACAACATATAATACTCTGTATAAGTCCTCTGAGTCTAACAACTCTTTCACTGTGTGTCGTAGGTTGAAAACTGTACTTATGGTTAAGAAGAATTACACCGCTGTTTAATGCTCCTTACCTAACCATCCACTGATATAGGTAAATGTCATCGACATAATATCAAAAGGTATATCTCACTCTATGAAAATAGACGTACAGATATATCAATTTGAAATTGGTGCACAACAGCGGATATTCAAAACCAAATATTTGCCGACCGGCAAACAACCCAGGTGGCTTCCTCAAATATCACCAATTACAACGAATCCCGATATAAAGAGGATGGTCACCTAATTCCCAATAACTTACTCCCACTCAGCATCTGTAATACCATACAGATGTGAGAATCCAACCTGGTAAATACATACCCTGGAGCAAGCGTCTAATCGGGAAATCTGTTTTCTTTTAACAGTACACAGTTGAAACTGAAACATTGAAATGTTTCGTCGGGGTATCCTGGTATTCCTAGTAATGCCTCTTCCATTATCCAGATTCACAACTATAACCGTATAATTCTTTGCCACCTCTCCAAATCCCTTTATATGTCTTTAGTCATTACCTTCTGTACACCCCTTTAAGCCAAATGGTTTTCTTCCTTCCCTACCGTTCGGCAACAGCCTATGGTTTGGAAGAAGACTATCCAATGAGCATAAAAGGTGTACTGTCCTAATCCTAGGAGCACTCGCAATGCGAGAGAAGGTGAAGAGAAAAGACAACCGAATAAACCGAATTCCTATTTCTCCTGGACCAGAATCCATCCCCGAACTGGAACAAGTTCCTTTCGAGTTCGTATATAACCATACGATGGAGTATCCAATAAACTGTGGATCTTCGTAGTGATACGGAGTGTCCTGGAGAAATACAAAGGTGATTTAGGATTGGCGAAGAAATACTTGGTTATGTCGTGAATATCAGTCGCAATTTACTTTGCCCTCTTACTAATCCCTTGCTTTGTCTTAATCTTAATACCTTCTGTACACCATCGTTATGCTAATTGGTTTTCTTCATTCCCCACCGTTCGGCACCAGCCTAAGGTTTGGAAAAAGACTATCCAATTTGCGTAATAGGTGTACTATCTCCTAAACCAAGGAGTACTCGCAATGAGAGAAGGTGAAAAGAAAAAACAACTGAATAATCCTATTCGTTTTCTCCAGAACCAGAAACCATCCTCGAAGTCCTTCGAGTTCGTATATAACCATACGATGGTTTTGTCCAATGGAAGTGGACGTTCGTAGTAATACGGGGTGTCCTGGAGAAAAGGGTAAAAGTAGGAGTGGCAATGAGGTCTGCAACTCTGACAATCCAAAAGCCAGTGTTAAGAAGGTTCGGTCAACTTGGTCACTGAGTCATAGTCAAGGGTCGGGTCAATGGTCGCTGCCAGAGAGAGAGAAAAGAAACACTCAGCGTGCACTCTAACCTAGATCAGAATGGTTACCAATTTATCTAATCAGGAAACCTCCCACTGTACCTCAAATTCTCCTCTAAACCTGAAAGAAGAATTAGTCGGGATCACCCGAGGAGTAAACTAACTCATCAGTGGAAATCGGGATCCAACTATCATCGCATGATAACTTGACGGAATCCACTCAAGTCACCACACTCCAGAAGGTATGCGCATGCCTGGCAAGTTTCAGTTCTTTTGAAACTCCCGATGTGATTTTTACCCCTAGGACCCAAGTGACCTTGACTGAGCCAACATATCAAAGGATCCACCCGCACGAGTCCTTGACTGAGCCAAAATGACCCGTCATTATCTTGATTGCATTAGACCCACCCGTCATTATCTTGATTGCATTAGACCCACCCGCACGAGTCCTTGACTGAGCCAAAATGACCGTACGACTGTCCTAACCAATCACATATCCATGCAACAGAAAAGCACTACATAGCTACCGAACACTACGCCTCGGCTGAGCACGACATACGCAGCACGAATACTAAGTAATACTAATCTGAAATGACGGAGGGCTACGACTGGTTTTTGGCGAAAAACCTTTAACGTAATGAACTTGATATCGTTGAAGGAACTGCATAACCTTTTAGAAAATATAGTGACGAAAACCTTTACTAAAGAGGTCACTCCCGGTGAAGGGATCTCGGCTCTTTCCCCGTAGAATGAGGTGCAGGATATTCCAACTGAATACCACGATGCAAAGCAAAAGTAATCGGCTATAGTGAAGTTAATGCTCTGACGCAAACTTCTGTCCAAGGGGTCACTCCCGGTGAAGGGATCTTGGCCCTTGCCTCGTCGACTGAGGAGCAGGATATTCCAAATGAATACCACTATGCAAAACAAAAAAGAACGTCCTTGCAATAACAGCTTTTTGAAAAGTGTTCCAACAACATCAGAATAGGTTTGTTTAAACTTGCATTGATCCGAATCAATGCAGTCCCATCAATTAATCACACCACAAAGAACGAAAATATACTGACGTACGTATATGCCATCCGCATTCGCCACTGGGTCCCGTCATCACCCGTTAGGTTAGCTAACTAACGACAGAGCGGGGACTGGACTAGCGCGGATGAAAAACATATACAACATCTACTAATATATATACCAATATATAGTATTTCGCTCAAGGCGTGAATAAAATGCAACATCACAGAAATGTACAGCATCACAGAACAATACAGATATCTGGAAGCCCCGGGTTTCACAGAGCCGCTGCTGAAACCCGACGTTCCCCTGGTCGTGTGGATAGCCTGTGCAATGAAAACCTAGACCCCTACGGGCGCGGCAAGTCACCCGCCAAAACCTGAAGCGAGGCAGCCCCCTTCAGTACCGTGAATGGACCACCCAGCACTTCACGGAATCCGGTAACTCGGGCACCCCTCCTGGGTCAACCTGTACCCCCTACGAGTGCTGCGAATAGCCTGCCAATTCCAGACTGAAGCCCCCTCCGTCTCAATGCCCTGAGATGCGGGCCCGTTGCCCTCCAGAACCCGGCTATCCGTGCACCCCACCGCGGGACAACCCTAGTACAGAAAGTAAAATATACATACACCGGGTACATCGACCGCAACCAGGTCGTGCCCCAAAAGAATAATACAAACAGGCAGTGACGGCAGTCCACATGTCGGACGCTCGCCCCGCAATATCAAATGTACATAATACAACAAAACTGTACTAGCATTGCATCCAGGCTATCCTCCACGACCGATCCGCAACAACACAGCATAAACATAGAACATCAACGTGAAAGTCACGTTCGCAAATCCGTCTAACCGGGCTATAGCAGTTAGACCGGATTTACCGATCGAGTGACATTCACGGTCGCAGATATAATGTAAATACTGTGAAATAATGTGTTTAAAATTTTCCGATTGACCAAAAATTAACAAGTGGGCCCCCAATCAAAACTGTAGCACTCACAGAAAACCTGGGCCCACTTTTAATATCCCAAAACCCTTAAAATAAGCCCACAAGCCCACTGAAAGAAACTGGTGAAGTGAAGGCCCATTCCTGCGGCGGAAGCGCGGCCAAGGAGGGGCTAAGGCCGCGCTTCCGCGGTCGAATGGTATGCTCACTTTACCAAATTTTTGCAGTAGTCTTAGAACTCCCTGCACATCATTCTGAGACAACCTGAAAAATTTTTGGACTCAAAAAAAATTCGACAGAAACTGATGTGCTTGAAAAATGCGGTTTCGGGATTTTGTTCGATCGGAAACGTAAAACACATTAAACGAAGCTAGGTAAGGTTAATGGCGTGGCTCTGATACCATGTTGCGCCACGGCAGCGCCCCGGCCTCTTACTCGAGGCCAAAATGCAGAATCAAAAATTTTCCTTACTCGGAAACCGGCGCTACCGCGGACAATTATCCGGATCGTTTACCATTAACCTAATGCTAGCAATCAAGAGATGGGGTGAGAAGTATACCGAGTGATCCGAGTCCTCCGGTCTTCTCTTCATCGTCCCGATCTCCCGCGGAAAGTCTTGTCTCCATATCGTCGCCTCCTCGCCGGAAAGGGCACCACATCTCCTGCGTCTTTTACGGGCTCCCGCCTCAATACCGAGGCAACTCGAGCATGAAGCCGGCAACTCGACATGCTCAAGATTTGCTGTAGGAAGTGTAGAGTCAATGTCTCATTGGAGTATAGGAGTTGCCTTTGATGGAGGAATCAAGAAGAAATGAACTTGGGGATTTTTGTAGCAATAAAAATGAGATGGAGGATTAATGTTTCACACAAAAATGAAGCCTCTCATTTTCTCCCCCCTCCTCAAAATGTGGCCGGCCATCTCAATTCTAGAAATGGTGGAGGTGAGGTAAACAAAAGCAAGAGGGAGGTCATGGTAGGAAAAAGGTGGAGGTAACTATAAAGAAACATCAACCATACTCTAATCAAATCAAACCCATACCCTCTCTTAATCACCATTAATGCAAGAATGGTGCAACAAAAGAAAAGATGCTCTCATAATAAATCCTTATGCAAGAAACCCCCCCACAAAGTGCAATTTGCAAAACTGCAAATTACCCCCTCCATCGGAAAAGTCCGGCCGGGAAAGAACAAAGGAAAACCGGCCGGAACGGAATGCAAACTGAAAACTCCAGAAAACAGGTCCCGTAATAAATTACAGGAAAACCCCGATACAGTGCATACACACCCGCATCTGTATTCCGTCCGGATACAAATGCAAAGAGACAAAATCTACACTGTACTAAACGAGGACCGGCTTAAACCAAAGCCGGCTAGTAATATCTGTTCGATCCTGATCCGTGCAATACCGCACGTATCTGATCGAACCCTGCCATATACCTATACGGCCACTAGTACAAAACTGTCCGACCCTGATCCGTGCAATACCGCACGTATCTGATCGGACCCTGCCATATCTCCATACGGCCTCTACAGCGTTTCGCCCGAAAGCTTGAGTAACTGAAAGTGTGGTGGACTCTAAAGACTCGTCAATACTATGGCTGTGGATTTAACCACTAGCACGTCAGAGGTATAAGCCAATACGTGACGGGCCACCAGCTATTGACTAAAAGGGACGTCGATGAGCGAACTCATCCTGACACCCTACTGAGCCTGTCAGTGACAATATCCGTACAGTCCGGTCCGTTCGTCTATGAGTATCGCATGGCGGGCCTAGGGGGTTGGTAAAAGTCAGACCCCCAAAGGCGGTACAAGTCGTGTCGGAGTGTAGCCCAGAACGCCCTGAGATACTACTGGAATACCTACCAGTAAATCTCCTGCCTCGGCCGAGGGCTTTGCGTAATGGCTCTCCTAGACACAGCGCGACCTCACCCCCAATACCGGGAGAGACGAACCCCTGCAGATCCGCTCACTGCCTCCATGTGGCTCGGGACTGTACCCAACTAAAACCTGTTTGCACGACTCCTTTGAGCCGTGGTAGGGTAGTAATCAAAGCACAGTGGGAACTCACACGAGACAAATGACGATCTCAGGTCGATGAACTAACCTGTACACATGTCACCTGGGAACTGCTATCTGACGTCTAGTATAATCCCAACTAGCAGGTTCCCGACGAGTCCTGTCCGGTGTACTCATAACCCAATGAGCACCTGTATACATCTTAGGTGAACCAACTTACACCAGTGGCTTGTGAGACCGGCCACCGCCCCTCGTCGGGGTCTCGACTGTATATACTAGTCTACTAATGGAGTATCGATGCCCAGTCTCGAAACTCCCACGACTAGGGACCTTTTAAGGATGTGCTTATAGACCCCAGCTCCCACGTATATGATCGCCATCATACTGCTGGTCGTCAAGCAAGAATCCTAGGGGCTCTATCAACGTGTAATAGCGACGTGTCAGGTCACCTGAAGCAGTACACGATGATAAAGATAAACCAGATAGCATACTATCATCTCGAGTAAGACTGTCCTACCGGGATAGGTCATCCCTCAATCATTGCAATCACGTGCCTGTGATCCAATAATTGACTCTGAGGGCACTATCTCCAACACTTACGTCCATAGAGTACTGCGAAAGGTGCCATCCCAATGCTTGCCTGATAGCTGTTGTTATATGAAAACCCTATAAGGTGTAAGTGATCTTGTCACGCCCCGCTTCCCAGTATACGGGCAGAGGACTCGACGAGGCCACTACGTATTTACTGTGAAGTAAATACGCTAAACGTATCTAAGCAATATAAAAGTAAAGCACAAGAGACAGGATATAACAAACAACAACTTTATTTATTCATATTCTTTCTGTACAATGCATGGAAAGTAAATACAACTGAAATAAAAAGTGATGCCTAAACAATGGCATAACAAAAAAGAAGAGTACTGAAATGGAAAATGTACAATGTACTAGAGCTCGGGGTCTTCACTGAACTGGTCTAAGTCTTCAGCGCTGGGATCAATCTCTGATGTGTCAAGATCACCTGACGACATTCAAAGAAGAAAGAAAGAGAATGTCGTCAGCGAACAGGTCGCTCGGTAAGTCCTAAAGATAAGGGAGAAATAGAATAGACAGAATAAGAAGGTATCTTTTAAAGTTGTATTATATTGTTGTAATGTTGTGTTAACGCTGTTGTTTGTAGCTTGGTACAGAAGAATGCCAGTGTATACGAGAGGAGTCTCTATATGCCAGAGACTAGAGGCAAGTATAGTATAAGGAACCGTTTATGACACGGTACAACAGCAACTGGATTCATGTTAGTTGTATTAAGTCTTACTGTCTCGTGCCACTTCTAACACCTTCCGTACCAATCTACCCCTTAAAACCCGAGATGTCTTGTTTGTATTATAACTTGTATAATTGATTGAATGACCGAAACCATGATATCAGTAAACGGATGTAACCGTAGAATCATGTAAATGGATGTAACTAGAGAATCATGTAAATGGAATGTATATCCATGGTTCGGTTAAGTCAAGTTGTATAGATTGATAATTGGATTCATGTTGAATTATAGTACTGTAGATTGTAGATTGTAGATTATAAATTGTACTTGAATCATATTCAAGTCAGATTATACTAAGACTCAAACTGAGTCAGTCAATTAGAAAGTAGATTGAAGTCCTGATTGTTTTGATGTTATCGGTAACCGCTGCACATGGACGGCAGGATTTATGTCTATTTCAAAGACGATTACCGTATTGCTAACACCATTATTAAGTTATCCACCTTAAGTAGGCAAGCACCCACTTCTCCGGCTCCCTGAGGCTCAAGAGATTGGTCCCGCTTAAAACTATGTTTACTAGGGTCCTTAGAGTAATTTATAGAGCTTAAGGGGGTTTTATGTAAAAATACTTTTATATACTTTTCAAAATACACCCCAAGTATTTATTATTCATCTTTAGAGTTGTAATGAATGTAGATTTTATATTGTGATATTTCTAGTGAAAATATCCTAATTTCATAAATAAAGGTATTTATTTGTAATATTGATTTGTATGGAATTCATGGTATTTTAGTATAAAATGATTCTTGTGGCATTTTTAGAAAAAGTGGAATATTTGTAATAATTCAAAATAGATATTTTTATGTTACATATACATATATTTATATGAAAATAATTTTAGTATATATATAATATTCTAGAAATCTCGTTTTCTTAAGATGTCGTATTTTAAATCTTTCGAGACCGAATGCTCCTTGCGGAGGTCTGCATCTCGCACTACTAAGCCCGAGGATGTGCGATAATCCGCACCATCCCGAACGGGTTCCCCAAATGGGTTGTAGCGGCGCTTTGCAAAGATTTGTATAAATACTAATCATTAAGGAAAAACGGTTTTATTAATTATGGTATTTATTTGTAAAGATGTCGATTTTCCGTATTCTATGTTCTAGGGTCTCCTAAGTCAACTAGACTGCTCCTAACTGGTCCAAAGAGACAAGTTGTGAGATATCCCTCAAATCGCCTCTTCACCGCCAATTGTGGCCAGATAAGTACAAGTGAAGAAAGGAGGGATCTGCTCACGAATTACCGTGAGACGGGCCTTTTAAAGTTACCTTTCTCACTTGTCTAGCCTAGGAACCACAAAGTCAGGTTTAGATAAACGACTGAATGCCCACAACCTTCCTCTGTCCTAATGAGCGTGACAGTCCTTAATTGGCTGAGTCTAGATATTTTTTTCTTTATTAGCTCAAAGGTTATTTATTTGTAAAGATTTCGATTTCCCGTATTCTATGTTCCCGAGGGTATCGTGCTATGTTTCATATGAGTGTGTGAGTAGGTAGGTCGTTACCTCGTGATCTACTTAAAGGTATAACAAGTTTAATGGTTTAAATGTATAATTGAAACAATGTGGTTTTTAAATGAAAAGTATGATAAAGTGAAATAGCCATCATTTTATGAAATGAAACTTAATCAATTTGGTTGAGTAGTGTTTAATAGTCAACATGAGGGAGTTTAAGCATAATTGTATTAACGAGAAGTGAAGTTTTATAAGAAAACCGAATCGAAAATCGGATTTGTTTCGATTCCGTCGGGTTTGTAAATCTGTATGTTACAAAAGAAAAGAGAGGTAGAATTTGGGGACTTACGGGTTTAGGACAACCAGGAGAGGGAGAAGGATCGGGAGGAGTCTCCGGTGCGTCGTTTCGTCGCCGGGAGTTCCTAGGGTCGTTGCCGGAAAATCTGTCGGAGAATTCGCCGGAGCTTCGCCTTTCGCTCACTTCGATTGCACACAAGAGTTTCTAGTGATTTCTTGAGAGTTGGCTCAGAATTTTGGGGTGAGGGGCTAGTGTGTATGGTTGGTATTTATAGGGTTAAGCTAGGGTTTGGGTAGGTGAAGGGTTTAAATTAAAAAAATGTAAAAATACATTAAAAAATAGAGTAAATGGGGAATTCAACAGTCTCTGGAACTGATCCAAATAAATGGAGTGTGCAAGGAGGTAGGGGAGGGGAAGAGTTACATTTTTCTTGTTGGGGACTCGGCCGTTCGGCTGAGTCCGGCCGGCGGCGCCGGCCCGAGTCGGCGGACCAGTCTGGCCGAGGGTAGGTGAGGGTCGCCTGATGTAGTATCTAGTATATTTAATTTTTCATGTGTAATGGAAAGTTTGGGAGTTATCACGTGTTGACTGTTGGACTTCTAAAAAATTTCAAAACAAAATAATATTAAAAATAATGTGGGGTATGAGATTTGAACTCTGGTGGCTTGGTTCAGCAGTGCAAGGTATTACCAATGAGCTACAAGCTCCTTCTTGTAATTAAATTGCTAATTAATTACTTATCTTGTGCTCAGGCAATAAATACCCTTTTATGGATTTTGAAATTTTTTGTAAAAACTTGTATTGGAAATTTGGGGTTGTTACAGATCTTCCCATGAACCTCCAAAGTCTAGCATACAGGCTCTCAGCATATTTTCAACGATCTGAATTGTTAGTTTAGACTATCCATCTGTTTGGGGATGATACGCGGTGCTGAAATTCAGACTCATTCCCAGGCTAGTTTGATGACTCTACCAAAATTGGGATAGGAATCTAGTATCACGGTCAGAGACGATGTAGACAGATACCCTATGTAATCTCACAATCTCCTGCATGAGTTTATGGGTATCAAGATAAGTATGGTATGAAGGTTTAAATCTTACTTTAGATTTCTACCCACCTCTATGTACTTCCTTACCAACGTCTCGATTGACTGGTCAACTCTGAATGGAATAAAGTGAGCCGACTTGGTGAGTCGATCCACAATAACTCAGATTGAGTCGTTACCCTTCGTGCTGCGAGGGAGAGCAGTCACGAAGTCTATGGTAATGTGCTGCCATTTCCATTGTGGAATTGGTAATGGCTGAAGTAGACCGGCACTTACTAATATACTAAACACTTTGCTTCGCTCCTTGCTACTTCATGCTTCATTCCATGCCACTAGTAGTGTTGCCGTAGATCCTTATACATCTTTGTGCCGCAGCGGCAGAAAGAATAAGGAGAGCTGTGGGTTTCTTTCATCAAGTCTTCTCCAACAGGGCCGACTGGCACGCATAAACGGCTCTCATACCGTAAGGATCCATCTTCGTGAATGATGAAGTCAGATCGAAGACGACTTTCTAATTGTTCTCGGATCTTTTATAGCTTGGCATCATTTGCTTGAGCTATCATGATCTGATTGACAAGAGTGGACTGGACTTATAAGTTCATCAAAGATGAGGCTTTACCTGGCACAACTACTTCAATCTACAATCCATGCAGTTCTTACTGTAGTCTCCACTGGGCTGTGAGGTTCATTGCTAATGGCTGGGGACTAAGTGCATCGGGAACTACGTTCACCTTTCCAGGATGATATTGTAAGTTGATGTTAAAGTCTGCCATGAGCTCTAGCCATTTTCTCTGCCACATGTTGAGTTTCTTCTGAGTAAATACATACTTCAGACTCTTGTGGTCAGTGTATATATCCATTTGCTCTTCCAAAAAATAGTGGCGCCAAATCTTGAGTGCGAAGACCACTGCTGCCAATTCTAGGTCATGTGTTGGATAGTTGTGCTCATGAACCTTTAACTGTCTTGATACAAAAGCTACAACCTTACCATGCTGATGCAGAATACATCCTAATCCCTTACCGGACGCATCACAATATACATCGAATCTGCCAAATCAATCTGGTATTACGAGGATAGATGTAGAGGTTAACCTCGACTTGAGTTCTACAAAATCCTTCCCACATGCTTCTGACCATACGAATGCTTCGTCTTTATATGTGAGCTTGGTCAGGGGTGCTGCAATCTTTGAAAATCCTTCAATGAAGCGTCTGTAATATCCTGCTAAGTCCAGAAAACTTCTTATATCTTTAACTGACTTTGGTGTCGGCTATTCGCTGACAGCTGACACCTTAGCTGAATCCATAGAGATTCCTTCATCTGAAATGATGTGTCCAAGAAATCTGACTTGATCTAGCTAAAATTCACACTTGTTGTACTTGTCATAGAGCTGGTGTTGTCTTAATGTCTCCAGGACAATGCGTAAGTGCTCGGCGTGCACTTTCCGATTATTTGAATACATGAGGATGTCATCGATGAAGATAACAACAAACCTGTTTAAGTACTCTCGGAAAACTTAGTTCATCAGGTTCATAAAAATGGCTAGTGCATTGGTCACTCCAAATGACATTATGAGATATTCATAATGGCCATAACGAGTCCTAAACGCCGCCTTCGGAATGTCGGACTCCTTGACCTTCACCTGATGATAACTCGAGCGAAGATCTAACTTTGAGAATACACAAGATCCACTTAGCTGATCGAAAAGGTCATCTATGCGAGATAGTGGATACATGTTCTTAATCGTTACTTCATTCAGTGCTCGATAATCCACGCACATCCGGTAGGTACCTTCTTTCTTCTTCACTAGTAACACCGGTGATCCCCAACTTGAAGTACTGGGTCTGATCCAACCTTTCTTTAGGAGTTCGTCCAACTGAATACGGATCTCCTTCAATCCCTCCGGACTTAATCGGAATGGAGCTTTTATTACTGGTTATGTGCCGGGTTGCAAATCAATACTGAATTCAAGAGCTCGATCGGGAGGCAAACCTGATATATTTTCAGGGAATACATCCTCAGACTCTCTAACGACTTCTGGCTTTAATCATTCCGCTTGCAACGCTGCAATCTCTACCTTCTTTGGTTTTGCTCGGTAGATGCTAGGTTCCAAAGTCCGGTCTCCACTTTTGAAATAGAACACTGGGTAATCTGGTATTACAAACACTACCCTCCTTTTGCGATAGTCGATGGTAGCGAAGAAAGTTCCCAGCCAGTCCATTCCCAAGACTAAGTCGAAATTCGGTATGTCCAACACCATCAAGTCCGCATATAATTCTCGACTGCAAACGACCACTGGATACAGATTGTATCCCAAGGTTGCTTTTAGAACGACGTTCCTTGAACTAACATTCCAGTTGGATAAAAGCGGCTTAACTGTGTAAGTGCGTGGCGGCGCCCCGGCCGTCAATCCGACGCCGGAATGCGGAAATGAAACTTTTCTAAAAACTAGAAACTGGCACCACCACGCACTAAAAACCCGGATCGGGCCATTAACCTAACCCTAGCAAACTAGAAAGAAGGAAGGAAGCTATACCGAGCGATCCGTGTCCTTCGGTCTTCGGCCTCCACTCCGATCTCCTCGCGGAAACTCCGGTCTTCATTTCCTCGTCGGAATGGGCACCACATCGCCGGGTTCTTTTACGGGCTCCCACCTCTGGACCGAGGCAACTCGGGCACGAAGTTGGTGAGCCGACGTGCCCAAGAATACTGTAGGCTAAGTATAGAATCCATTGTCTCAATGGGGTATGAAGTTGCCTTGTATGGATGTGAAGTAGAGAATGAACTTTTGGAGATGAGCAATGTAATTTTAGCAAGCCAAAAATGAGAACCACCCCCAAATGAAATTGCCTCTCCCCTCTCCTTGTAGTGGCCGGCCTCATCTCATGGTGGAGGGAAAAGAATAATAATCCAAGAGAGAAATGAAAGTGATAGCAAAGAAAAAGATCACAACAACATCAACCTCACATCCAATCCAAAACCCATCACCATAAATGCAAAGGAAAAGATGGAAAAAGAATCTCATGATGCTAGAACCATCATGAAGCCTCATTTACAAATAACACCCTCCACAATAGCTAATTTGCAAATATGCAAATAAGCCCTCCATCGGAAAAATCCGGCCTTGAAGGAACAAAGGAAAACTGGCCGAAACGGAATCCAAACTGGCAACTTCAGAAAACTGATCCCGTAATAAATTACAGGAAAACCCTGCGACTGTATATACATACCCGCATTTGTATTCCGACCGAATACAAATGCAAAGAGACAAAATCCACACTGTACAATACTAGGATCCGGCTTAAACCAAAACCCGCTAGTATTATCCGTCCGATCATGATCCGTGCAATACCGCACGTATCTGATCGAACCCTGCCATATCTCCATATGGCCTCTACAGCGTTTCGCCCGAAACTTGAGAAACGGTCTATGGAGGACTCTAAAGACCCGTCAATACTTTGGTTGTGGATTTAACTACTAGCACGTCAGAGATATTAGCCATACGTAACGGGCTACCAGGTATTGACCAAAAGGGACATCGATGAGCGAACTCATCCTGACACCCTACTGAGCCTGTCAGTGACAATATCCATACAGTCTGGTCCGTTCGTCTATGAGCATCGCATGGCGGGCCTAGGGGGTTGGTAAAAGTCAGACCCCCAAAAGCGGTACAAGTCGTGTCGGAGTGTAGCCCAGAACACCATGAGATACTACTGGAATACCTACCAGTAAATCTCCTGCCTTGGTCAAGAACTTCGTGTAATGGCTCTCCTAGACACAGCGCGACCTCACCCCCAGTACCGGGAGAGACGAACCCCTGCAGATCTGCTCACTGCCTCCATGGCTCGGGACTGTACCCAACTAAAACCTGTTTGCACGTCTCCTTCGAGCGTGGTAGGGTAGTAATCAAAGTATAGTGGGAACTCACACGAGACAAATGACGATCTCAGGTCGATGAATTAACCTGTACACATGTCACCAGGGAACTGCTATCTGACGTCAGGTATAAGACCAACTAGCATGTTCCCGGCGAGTCTTGTCAGGTGTACTCATAACCCAATAAGCACCTGTATACATCCTAGGTGAACCAACTGACACCAGTGGCTTGTGAGACCGGCCACCGCCCCTCGTCGGGGTCTCGACTGTATACACTAGTCTACTCTGGAGTATCGATTCCTTGTCTCGAAACTCCCATGACTAGGGACCTTTTAAGGATGTGCTTATAGACCCCAGCTCCCACGTATATGATCGCCCTCATACTGCTGGCAGTCAAGCAAGAATCCTAGGGGCTCTATCAACGTGCAATAGTGACCTGTAAGGTCACCTAAAACAGTACACGATGATAAAGATAAACCAGATAGCATACTATCATCTTGAGTAAGATTGTCCTACCGGCATAGGTCCTCCCTCAATCATTGCAATCACGTGCCTGTGATCCAATAATTGACTCTGATGACACTATATCCAACAAACTGGGATCGCATGAGTTCTTACGAACTGTTGCGCAATGAAGCAATGTGATGTCCCAATGTCGAAGAGTGCGAGTGCAGGTAGGGTGGCTACTAAGATTATACCTAAGTCATGTGGGATAGGTTTAGGTATAACAAATATAGATGGCTAGGAATAGAAATATCTTGAAAGGAAATAAGAAAGAGATTTACCAGTGATGACCTGACCCATAGCTACGGCCTCTTCGACCGACATAGTGAAATCTTGGCGTCGCGGCACGTTCCTCTATGCCTGGTTAAACACTCGGTGTTATGGTTGAGTGGTCTGGATGCGGGGAGCTGATGCTGGTAGAGCTAACCGAGTAGGAGGACTTTGGATTGCCGGTCTAGCGTGAGGGTTATTAGTCCCTCGGTTCTGGGGGCATGCTCCGATAGTGTGAGTAGAATACCTATAGATCAAGCACAAGTTGTTCGCTCTACAACAGTTCTTCACTAGATGCCCTGTTCTTTTGCAGTAGCTGCAAAAATCTGGCATGTTGTTGGCGAACGAACCTCTTGGCCTTCGAGATGGTCCATTGAAAGCTGGCCTGGAAGAGGCCCCTCCTGCGATCTGTTGCAAAGGGCATTTCATACCGGCCAACTGTGAATTGCCCTTCATCTTCATAACTGCCTCATAGTGTCGGGCAGCCTTCAGAGCAAACTCGTGGGTTGGGAAATCTCTTGTAGCGAGTGCAGCTTGGATTTCAGGCTCCAACCCCTGCTGGAATTGTCGAGCCTGGATCTTAGCAGTGGGAATGAGGTGCGCAACGAACCTATTACGATCTTGTGTTAGCAGTGTTGTAAGTGAGATAGGAAAATTTCAACTTGAGACTATATCTTACCTGCCGAGTATGGTAAACTCAACATCATATTCATCCACAGACTTGATCCATATCGAGCATTGCTGTAAATGGATAAATTGCTGCTCCATGTCAAAACGGACAGTCTCCGGAAAGTACTTCGCATCGAAGAGGTCACGAAATGTTTTTCACTATATTGGTTGTTTGAGACGGCTCTCCTCTACCTTCCACCATACTCTGGCATTATCCGTCAGTTGCAACTTAGCAACTCACACTTAAGCTATATCTGGCACTTGAGCTGCTGTCAGATCATCCTCAATTGGTTGAGCCCATTCCTCCACTTCAAGCGGTCTCTCTTTACCCAAGAAGTTCTTTGGGTGCAGTGCCTGAAACTGCTTAACTCTGGGTGCCTCCGCCTCAGGGCGAGGCAGTCCTTGGTGTATGAGGGTTGCCTGCTCCCTCTGTCCCTCCAATAGGCTCTTGATAGCCTCAAGAAGTACCGTTTGCTCATTGATAGACGCTGCGATGGTAGGTAGTGGTGGTAGTATAAGCGGTGGAGTGTTGTTGTTGACGTTAGTGCTGGTATTGTTCGGAGAGTCCATCGCCTTAATATAAAAGACAGATTAGGATAGATTTAAGGAATTTGTAATGCAAGGAATGTAAATTCATTAATTCTTGTGTTATATTGTTTACGACTTCATGCAGAACTGAACTGCATGGGCCACCAATAAAACCTGTCATGCCCCGCTTCCCAGTAGATGGAAACGATGACGTGGCAAGCCCACGACATATTTATTCAGTGAAGGTCATTCCCTAAATAAATATACTAAGCGTATTGAAACAATAATACACAATGCAAGAATAAATGGAGACCGTACAATTTTCAATAAATATCTTTATTTACATTCAAACTTGAAATATTTACAGATACATGAGTTCAACTGAAAAAGTAAATACAATAAAAGAAATGCCTAAACAAGTGGCATATATATATGCTGAAGAAAAAGATGGCTAGTCTAAAGCCTGAGCCGCGATCTGGTCGTACTCCTCCTCTGTAGCGTCCACGTCCTCGGTATCTAACGAACATTCCAAGAAAACAAAGGTGGGTGGAATGCCCATCAGCGAACCAGCGCTCGGTTAGTCCAAAAGGTAAAAGTGGAAAGTGACAACTAAAGAACAATCATGAAATAATGTATATGACGAGTAATGTATATGAAAATGAACATGGTATACGTACTATCGGTCTTTATATGGTCATTATGTTAACATTAAGTTCCAAGTGTGAATATCAACGCAACCGTAGAAGTATTCACGAGCTCAAGAGTGGGGCCCCAAGAGCAAGTAAACATAGGCCCATTTCATGTGTTAGCGTCGGGACTCCAAGCTGTAGAAGAGTTGACCCGACTAAGATTCGAGTAAATAGAAAAATAGGTTAATACGGGACTCCTGATGCTCCGTTGGATTCACACAAGAAACTATCCCAAACATCCCGAGTATAATATATATTATAACTGTAAGATATCTTTAGTTAATTTTTGATTGGTTGATTATAACATGTCTTGATCGAAACCATAGATTGCAAAAGTTGAAGAATGAAGTCGAGTAAGTCGAGTATAATGCGAGTCATGTCAATTGCAAATCCTGGGTCAGATCAAGTTAGTCGAGTAGATTGATTTCGAGTTCAGGTTCAAGTTTAGGTTCGAGTTTGTATTCGAGTTATAGTCATTTTCATATGAATGGATTTAACTTTTGAATTTCTTAAGCTCGGGAGTAATCGAATGACTGCTGCACATGGACGGCAGGATTTGTGTCTTTTTTCTAAGACAATTGCCATTGATAAGTCCATTAGTTTGTAATGTTGTCTAATCTGAATAGGCAAGCACTCACTTTCTCCAGCTCCTGGTGCTCAAGAGAAATGATACCGCTTAAATCTATATTAATCTAGAGTCATTAAATATTTATTATTGTTGTTTACGTTGTATTTATATTGTTTGCATTTATCGATGGGGTTTTATGAAAAATATTTTAATATTGTTTAAAAACTAAACCTCGAGGGTGATATAATATTTAGAGTTTTTATGAACATGTATTTTAATTTCAATGGCATTTTGGTGATAAAACCTAGTTTTTAAAAGTTTATGGTATTTTAATGAAAACTACTTCTTTTGTAAACTTGGTGGTATTTTATTAAAAATTTAATCTTTCATTTAAAAATATATTTTTTCACAATTTGTTTTTATTGAAAATACGGTTTCATAATCTTATATAATTTTTCAAAGTTTAATTCGTTTTAAAAAAGTCGTATTTATTTTAAATCGTATTTTCATTTTTTTCGAGACCGAATTCTCGATGAGGAGCTCTGCACCTCGTTTTACTATCCCAAGGATGTGCGATAATCTGCATCATCCACAAGCGGGTCCCCTAAAAAGGGTTGTAGCGGCAATTGCAAAAGGTGTAAAAATATTGATAAAAAACCTTTTTGTAAAAAGCAATGGTATTTTATTGTAAAACGTATTTTTTAAATTTACCATACATCTAAAACATCATGCTGTGTAACCATAGTGTATGTGATGGCATATGTCGTTACCCCATGAGTTTCCTAGAGGTATATATGCTAGTTATCGAATAAAGGGTTATATTAAAGTTCATGGCATTTTTCTGAATTTGTTCGATTTGTGTTTAATTCACATTAAATTTTAACTACATAAAAAGCAAATAATGTGAACAGTATTTTGAAGTGATGTTAGAGGATTGGTATAATTTATTTGACCTATTTAAATTGATAAAAGTGTTTAAAAGATAAGATTGTAAGTTTAACTCCACTTTGTCGATATGATTTTAGAATACGATGTGAGTCGTAATGAAAGGAAAGAATAGAGACTTACAGGTTGTGTAGCGTTGAGAATAGAGTAAGGAAAAGAGAGAGTGTCTTCGTGGTGTCGTGGTATCATCGGGAGTGGCTCCGGTCTTCAACGGAATGAAGTCGATCGCTAACTCCACTTGACTAGCCTTAACTCTTCTTGAACTTAGAGAATTTTAAGAGAATTTTTTATAGAGATTTTCAGAATGGGGAGAGCTAGGGGATGGAGTGTATTTATAGTGTAGAAGTGAGGGTGTGTGAGTAAAATAATTTGAATTAAAAAGAATTAAAATAGGATTAATGAGGAAAATGAAGAGTCTCTGGTTTAATTCAGAAAAATAAAACATTATAGAGAGATAGAGGGGAGTTGAATAGGTGCATGGGGGAAGCACGGATCGATTTGGAGTCGATCCAATCGTCGGTAGCGGCCCAGAGGGAGAAATAGGCAGTCGGATTTGCTCCATCTGCCTCAAGATTCGTGCCACATGCTATATTCTGTGTTAATTTCTTATTTATCCTGTTTAATTTTTCTGAAACTTTTCAATTCTCCGTGTATTGCACATACAACTCTGGGGCTTCCGAAAAGTAAAAAAGAAAAATATTAAAAAATAATTGGGACTGATAAGAATCGATCACACATGCTATGTCACAGTAGTAGAGAGTCTTAACCAGTGAGCAAGACGTTGTTTTTGCTTTTATTGAACAATACTAACTTATAACTCTTAATCGGGCTGAAATGCTCTTTCTATACATTGAAACAAGTTACATTTGTACAGGAATTTCAGAGTCGTTACATACAGATTATATATAAATAAAATGATATATATATATATATATATATATATATATATATATATATATATATTACGAGGCTATAGATATAGATTAAGTAAACTAGCATGTAATAAGTTGTAAACTTACCTCGAGATGATAAACACGGCATGACGGTAAACGAAGCGACGTGCACGATCACAACTAGGTTTCGACTTGTGCTCCGCCTAGATAATTTAAACATCGATTAAATTGTAATTACTCTTATAAATACCATCACACAACCAAACATAATTATTTCAAACTTAAGGTTTTAATTCTAATTTTCCCTTTTCCTTAGTTCACTGTATCAATTCATTATTCCAACCACTATACTCTAAACCTAAACAAGATATTACATAACTTGGCTTCAAATATTAAAGACTTAGGCTTGCTGTATAAAACCTTCATTCATTCTTAAAAAATTTAAACTTTAGCCAAACTACATTCCATATACATTTAGGGCTTTAACAATAATTTTCCTTCTTCTATGTTCACTGTTTTCCTATTATTTTCTTCTTTTCTAATCAGGTTTAAAGACATGGATCAAGGAAAACTTATGGAGGATGGTGATGGTAACAAGCTAGGGTTCGGATGGGTCCCGGGTCGAGTCGAGAGCGCTCGGTGATGAGGGGATGGAGACGATGGCTCTCGGGTCTTGTCGGCTAAGGGTAGACGAGGTCGCGGTCGATGTTGGAGGAGGTGTGCTCGGTGTTAGAAAAGATCGGTCGATGGAGGCTGATGATGAAGGCAATGCGCTGATGTTGCTGGTGAAGGAATCCTCTGGGTTAGGGTTTTGAGGAGAGAAGAGAAGGAGAGGTTGGGTTTATATAGGTTTAGGGGTCTGTTAGTTTGTTGATGAACAAATATTTATGGGGGAGAAAGAATCAACGAGAGAGAAGATAGAGGTTTGAGTTGTTAAGGAAAATATGTAGAGAGATATTGAGATATAGGAAGAGAGAAAAAACCAAGTTGGAGAGAGAGATATGTAAGCATAAATAGTTAGAGTTTATTAATTTATTGCTAGTTGTTAAGATTGGGATTTAAATATATATGGATATATATTGTGTGGCGTTAAAAGTATATGCTAGGATATTATTAGATTAGGCATACAACTAAAATATTTTAGTTGCTAACAATCACAACCACAATAATGCATGCATATAATTTAAACAACCATGACACCAAAATCAACATATAATGAAGTAATATTCTAATAAATATCTGGTATCTAGGTTGTTCGAGATTCAGGCGTAATAGATAAATGTCAATATAAAAACATGAGATACTTAAATAACGTGATGATAATTAATATATATAAAATATTCCTAATGTATGGCTACAAGCAAATATACACATAATTTAGATATGGTATATTTGTTATTTAAGATTCATATGAATTTAGTTTATGGATAAATATTAATAAAAATATAATCTGGCATCTAACGGGTTTCAAACATACGGATCGGGTCGGATAAACACTTCTACTATTTAAACCAATCACAACCCAAATAATAAATAAAATAAAAAATCGAAATACTAACTAATATCGTACAAATATTAATATTTTAAGAGAAGAGAAAATATTTTCTTTTAATTAAAAGATAAAATTTATTTGTTTATTATTTGGATATATTTGTTTTGACTGTTCTTTTTGTTGTTCTGATTTTTCAGGGATTGATAGGATTTTAATAAATCTTAACCCTTTAACCCTTTTTCTATGCCGTAACCTAAAATACTGTGACTCCAAAATTTCTTCTTCTATCCCCTTTCTGTCATCTCTAATCTGAAGCCTTAACCCAAGAAAACAAACGAAGGAAGAAGAAGACTCCAACCCCGTTACCTCGATCGAATCGAGGCATTCTTTACTTGTTATGAGGGCAATCTTAGATCATCTTCTTTCGGTAAGTTTCCCTTATCCGTATATTATGTTTACCGAAAGCTCTTATGATATTTTCCATGACTATTGCATGTTTTCATCATACAATTTTCCTAAGTATTTATTCATGTTTTATGAGATTTTATAAGCTATATCGGTTTAATTTTCGCATGAGATATTTGATACGTGATTACTATTTTATATGTGATTGATACTTGATTTATATTACTTTTTACTCTTTTTTTATAGAAAATTCATGCTTGATATAGTAAAACGTTTTTGACATAGGGTAATGGATGAGTTGCAAAAGGAATAAAGTCGTATATATCGAGAAAATAATAAATGCTATTATATGTCGAACTAAATGCCATGTGAAACAAAGTGCCATGTCATGAGGGCGGGGGACTACCTCTTGAATTCGTGTGGGCCACCTCTAGAATCACCATATGATGTTCCGGCATGACGAACATAATATTTTCATTACACGTAGAACCCTTATAAGTTGAACCTATAAATGATTGCAACTTCATGTTGTATATGTATATATATGTTTTGCACTTCATCTTGAATTGGACATGACTACGTGAATACATGAAACTGTGAATCCATGAATCCGTGAACTCGAGAATCTGATATGTATCTATAGTTTTCAAGCATTCAAAAATACATTCTAGTACTTTTGTTAACTTCTTAATCAAGAATATCATGGGGATGGGGTAGTTCGACGAATGGGGGTATTTACGTGTAACGGGGATCATACATGATCGCCGTAGTTCCGGATACTACGGAACAATTGCATTACTAATTCATGAATCACTTGAATCTGTGTTACTGTTGTTTCGAGTGGAAACAGAATATCTTCGTTACGTGTAAAACCCTCACTGGTCAAACTTATAAACTTAAAACAAGATAATACCGTTTAGAGAACAAATATCATGATATTGTTGCCATTATATCTATTGCTATTTATATGTTCTTGATTGTTTCTTTCTTTTTTATATATCATGTTTTGTTTTAATAATTTTTATTTTTTTAAAATTGGGGACTTACCGAACTCCAATTCATTGAAAGGCATTCTATTTTCTTTTTTTTCTTCTTTTTTTGGGAATGTTCGTCAGATGACTTTGAGACAGGAGACCAAGCTTAGTACGATATTAAGCCGTGAGAGCAGGATAGCAACTAACTTTTTTCTCATGCCGAGCGTTAACTTCGGCTGTAGTATGCCTTCTTTTGTTCAAGGCTATTGTTTTTATTCCTAGTTTCTTAAACTTTTCTAACTGTGTTCAGTTATTTTTTTTTTTACCGTAATAAATCACTAGTAAAATAGGGGGTTGCCCCTACGGATATTTAAATCCGTAGGGGCAGATTTAACTAGGCCCTACGGATTAATCCGTAGAGCTAAAAGGTTGCCCCTGCGGGTCCAGACTCCAAGAATAAAAATATTAATTCTTAATTTGGTGTTTGCCCCTACGGAGCCGCAAACAAAGGACCTACGGGCAAATCCGTAGGGGGAACTAAATATCGATTTAATAAAGGCACAGATCGATCGCCTACGCTCACTTTCTTCCTCTCTCTCTCGATCGTGCACGAAAAAAATCCCCAAATTGCCACGCCGTTCTCGTCATCGCCACCGCCGTTCTCCTCATCGCCACCGCCGTTCTCGTCGCCACCGCCGTTCTTGTCGCCATCGCCATTCAGGTGAGTAAATGTTTAGATAAATTAAAGAATTTTTTGATTATTTTGGGCTTAGGGTTCATGGCTGGGTCTGGGGTTGCGCGCGCGAGTTGGGGTTCGGCAGGGGTCGCGGTCGGGGTCGGGGTCGGGGTTGGGGTTAGGGTTAGGGTTGGGATTCGGCTGCTGCTGGGGCTGGGGTTAGGGTTTGCCTTAGGGTTGGTGTTGGGGTTTAGCTGGCCGCGCTGGGGTTAGGGTTAGGTTGGGGCTGGGCTGGGGCTGGGGCTGGGGCTGGGGCTAGGTTGGGGTTAGGGTTAGGTTGGGGCTGGGCTGGGGCTGGGGCTGGGGCTGGGGCTAGGTTGGGGTTAGGGTTAGGTGGATTGATGACAACAAAATACCATAATTTATAACTATATAACTCATCTAATGTGTATGGCATGTGAAAGCTTGATGAAGGTCGAGACAAGCACAACAAATTTGTTGGATGGGACAATGTCAATAGAAGCTCAATGCTATTTGGAAAAATAATAATTCAAAGACATAGTGGAGTTTCCGATTGGTGGCATGGACTAGTTTGATGTATGTAGTTGGTTTGATTTATGAAAAAATGGGGAGACAACATGCATGTATGCATATAGGTAACATCTGCCAATATGCCATATCCAGACCGCAATCTATTTTTGCCTATTGGCTAATATGAAAATATCGGCCCGCGTATATGACATAATCAAAGTTGTTAAATCTTGATACGGTTTGTGTTTCGTTTTTTTATTTATCAGTTCTATCAATGTTGCGTATAACGCTTTATGATATCAGTATCCTACATTTGTAGTTTTAATTGTTGATTGTTATAGATGAATACCATTGCAATAATAGTTTTTGGTTGATGAATGCTATTGCAATGTAGGATGATCAGTTCTATCAATCTTGATCTCAATGGTTTAAAATCATGTTACACATACAACACGAATGCACAACAAACGCATAATTAGAGAGCGATTCGAGATATTCAGGTTAAAACCAATATATGATACTCGATGATAATATGAAACCTTCATATTCCCATCGATACTCATATATGAAACTAAAAGCGCCACTTAGTCCCCGTCTATCGGTTAACATACGTGCGATGCTCGTCATGACCTAGAACTATACGAAAGTTGTTAAATATCGGACAGTATAGCTCGATACTAACAACCGTCGTATAGTCTACGCGACGAGAAAATTCAATCGTATGGTAACCCATAGATTTGTCCCGTGTGGACAAGTTAAGAATGTATAAAGCAAACGCCTTCATTCACTTGTGTTTTCATCCGTTTCGAGATATTTTGTCGGTACCTTTCCGCTGGTTCTCCGTGTACAAAGATAGATTAGATGTTCATTTCAATGTTGTTTCACAGCTTTGAAATGATTATCTATTCTATTACAGTGTACTCGGAGAACAGCGGGGAAGTGCTGACGAAATTTACTCGAAACGGTTGAAAGCACAAGTGATGGGCGTTCGCTCTATACATTCTTAATGGGATAGAAGCCTACCCCCGACAGCCGGAACACACACATACAACAAGAATACATAACAAACGCATAATTAGAGAGCGATTCGAGATATTCGGGTTAAAACCAATATATGATACTCGATGATAATATGAAACCTTCATATTCCCATCGATACTCATATATGAAACTAAAAGCGCCACTTAGTCCCCGTCTATCGGTTAACATACGTGCGATGCTCGTCGTGACCTAGAACTATACGAAGGTTGTTAAATATCGGACAGTATAGCTCGATACTAACAACCGTCGTATAGTCTACGCGACGAGAAAATTCAATCGTATGGTAACCCATAGATTTGTCCCGTGGGGACAAGTTAAGAATGTATAAAGCAAACGCCTTCATTCACTTGTGTTTTCATCCGTTTCGAGATATTTCGTCGGTACCTTTCTGCTGGTTCTCCGTGTACAAAGATAGATTAGATGTTCATTTCAACGTTGTTTCACAGCTTTGAAATGGTTATCTATTCTATTACAGTGTACTCGGAGAACAGCGGGGAGGTGCTGCCGAAATTTACTCGAAACGGTTGAAAGCACAAGTGATGGGTGTTCGCTCTATACATTCTTAATGGGATAGAAGCCTACCCCCGACAGCCGGAACACACACATACAACAAGAATACACAACAAACGCATAATTAGAGAGCGATTCGAGATGTTTGGGTTAAAACCAATATATGATAATATGAAACCTTCATATTCCCATCGATACTCATATATGAAACTAAAAGCGCCACTTAGTCCCCGTCTATCGGTTAACATAAGTGCGATGCTCGTCGTGACCTAGAACTATACGAAGGTTGTTAAATATCGGACAGTATAGCTCGATACTAACAACCGTCGTATAGTCTACGCGACGAGAAAATTCAATCGTATGGTAACCCATAGATTTGTCCCGTGTGGAAAAGTTAAGAATGTATAAAGCAAACGCCTTCATTCACTTGTGTTTTCATCCGTGTACAAAGATAGATTAGATGTTCATTTCAACGTTGTTTTACAGCTTTGAAATGATTATCTATTCTATTACAGTGTACTCGGAGAACAGCGAGGTGGTGCTGCCGAAATTTACTCGAAACGGTTGAAAGCACAAGTGATGGGCGTTCGCTCTATACATTCTTAATGGGATATAAGCCTACCCCCGACAGCCGGAACACACACATACAAATGCATAATTAGAGAGCGATTCGAGATGTTCGGGTTAAAACCAATATATGATAATATGAAACCTTCATATTCCCATCGATACTCATATATGAAACTAAAAGTGCCACTTAGTCCCCGTCTATCGGTTAACATACGTGCGATAATTTATTCTTTTCAACAACAAACGCACACACAAATCATATACATGGATTTTCTCCTTTGTCAGTAACTATCCCGTTCTTATATTTCTCAATATAGTCAGCATAACCTACAATTTATATGTTATTCAGTCTAACATGGCCCATGAGTACGTCAGAGTTAAGGACTGGATGTATGTGGATTGGAAACAACGTATACAACCTATGTTTGTCGCAAGAGTTGCTGCTTTCCTTGAATTTGCACGCGCACATAATAAGATCATAATAGAGAAGATTCTCTGTCCGTGCGATAGATGTGGCAATAAGTACTGGCAGAAGGTAGAATTGGCAGAGCTTCATATTGTAAAACATGGGTTTACTAGACTTTATTCAACTTGGAAATATCACGAGGAAGGAGAAGAATGCAGTACTGCGGTAGAAGAAGAAGGAGAACACGATAATGCAGCAGGAGAAGAAGAAGAATTCGGTAATACGGCAGGAGACGAAAATTTATTTCCATCAGAAGAAATGGAGGATATGGTAGAGGCTGCCCTAGGTGAATCTATTCGTACCGAAGATGACATTCCTTCCGGTCAAGGACCGCGTGCGGATAAATATGAAAATTTCATGAATGATGCTAGGAAACCAATTTATGAGAATGCGAAGTATTCCACCCTCTTATGATTAGTCCAACTTTTCCAGATTAAGTGCCTAAATGGATGGAGCAACAAGTCATTCACAATGCTTCTTTCGTTCTTGAAAGATTCTATGCCTCCGGGAAATAAGTGCCCGAAAGCTGGTACGAAGCCCAGAAGATGATGTCTGATTTGGGTCTAAAGTGCGAGAAGATTCAAGCATGTCCTAAAAATTGCGTGTTGTACCGGAAAGAGAATTCAGATTTGAAAGAGAGTCCAACATGCGGAGAGGCCAGGTATAAACCGAAAGATTCTGATAAGAAGCCTGATATACCTGTGAAGATAGCACGATACTTTTCCATAACACAGAGGCTACAGAGGCTATTCAGGTGCAAGAAAACAGCCGAGGCAATGATTTGGCATCACCGTGCTCCTCCAATCGAAAATGGAAAAATGAGCCATCCAAGAGATTCACCAGCATGGAAGGATTTCGATAGGAGGCACGCAATATTCAGTAGCGATCCTCGCAATGTCCGGCTCGGACTGGCTACCGATGGCTTCTGCCCATTCAACTATATGGCTGGAAATCACAGTACATGGCCCGTTGTAATGATAATTTATAATCTGTCGCCTTGGTTGGCTATGGACCAATCATACTTTATGATGCCTCTTCTTATCGACGGACCAAACTTACCGGGGAACAATATCGACGTCTATCTCCGACCTCTGATTGAGAAGCTGAAAACTTTGTTCATTGATGGTGTAGAGACATATGATTCAAACACAAATACAACCTTCATACTGCGTGCGGTTTTAATATGGACAATTAATGACTTTCCTGCATATGGAATGCTATTAGGTTGGTCCGTACATGGTCACAAAGCATGTCCTCATTGCCATGAACACACAACATCAAAATTTTTGAATTTTAGCAGGAAGGTTTGTTATTGCGGCCATCGACGTTTTCTGCCTCCAGACCACCCCTATAGGTTAGACACGGTTCACTTTGATGGTCATCAAGAGTTTCTTGGACCTCTATCCCCATTGTCCGGAGAGGACGTGACTGCTAAATAGGATGGTTATAATAACGTGACCTTCGGGATGGATCCGACGAAACAGGTCAAACCACAATATTGGAACAAGTTAAGCATTTTCTTCGAGCTTCCGTACTGGTCTACAAATTCAGTGCGTCATTGTCTGGACGTCATGCATATAGAGAAGGGAGTATCAGAGCACATACTTAACTTGCTTCTGTGTAAAGACGGGAAATCGAAAGACAACATGAATGCTCGGATGGATCTACAAGAGTGGGGAATAAGAAGTGAACTGCACCCTAAACCGGTAGCGGGTAAACCGGGCAAGTTTGTACTTCCCAATGCCGCTTATCATATGTCACAACCGGAGAAGAAAAGATTCCTGCAGGTGTTGCATGATTTGAAAGTCCCCACGGGTTTCTCAGGATCATTCAGCAAGAAAATAAAAATTGTGAGGGGAAAGATCGATGGGCTGAAAAGTCATGATCACCATGTTATCGTAGAGCACCTTCTTCCATTAGCCCTCAGGACTTCTCTCCCCGACTCGGTTGGTCTAGTAATCAACGACCTATGTTGTTTTTTCAGGGAGTTGTATGCTAAAACACTAGAGGTTGCGATGCTGGATAGACTAGAAAATTCTATTGCGTTGATACTTTGCAAGTTTGAGCCTATTTTCCCATCGTCATTCTTCGATATCATAATACACTTGACGGTTCATCTTGAAACTGTGGCGAAATTAGCCGGACCGGTACAATATCGATGGATGTATCCCGTCGAGAGGTACGTGTAATTTTTCGTTTCGCTCAATTTATAAATTTATTGTTGTCCTGTATGCCCGTATTTATTTATTCAACATATTCTCATTAGGTACCTTTACACTCTTAAGAAGTATATATGCAATAAAAATCGACCAGAGGGTTCTATCATGCAAGGTTATCTTCTTGATGAAGCAACCACATTTTGTTCCCGCTATCTGGACGAGAACATTGAGACAAGGCTTAATCGACCATGAAGAATTCAAGACGGGCCATATGGTAAAGCCGAGTATAAGAAGATAGACACTATGTTTATCAACAAGATATACCGGTTTATCTTGCTTAATTGCGCATGTCTTGAACAAATTAGAGAGTAAGTTCTTTTGGATTAATTGTTATATCTGTGTTTGTGTGTGTATGAAATGACATAATATTAATGTCACAATTATTTGTCGAAAACAGAACTCATTTTAACGAGGTACGTGAGGGGCATCCTGATTGGAACGAAGAACGTTTGGAAAAATACCATCAGGATAATTTTTGTGATTGGGTCACAGAGCATGTAAGTTATTCGAATTACATTTTATTGCTATCAGTTTTAATCTAAACTTGTATCGTTATGTATTTGTTGTAAAATTTGTTTTGTTAGATCCACGATCCGAACTTGTCTGCATCATTTGAGAGTGATTCAAGATATTTAGCTCAATTTCCTAGTATGGAGGTTGCATATTACAAAGGATTTGGTGTCCTTGGATACAAATTCAAAGTTAAGGACATAAAAACAACTAGAACCACTCAGAACAGTGGGATTGCGACGGTAGGATCGGACGGTGTGATTTACTATGGGTACTTAAATTGTATACTCGGCATCCACTATCCCGGACGATCAGAACCCTTTTATATATTCCAGTGTACTTGGTACGATCCGCGAACTGATACGGACAGGTGGAGAAGCATCTTGGGACTTGGAAAGATGAATATGGATTGACCAGTGTGAACACACTTCGATTTTACGGTCAGGATGATCCGTTTATCTTTTCGAACCAAGCGTTCCAAGTATACTACGCACAGTGTTTGAAGCATCCGGGGTGGAGTGTTGTATGCCGATGGAAACCCAAAGATTTCTACGATGTCCCAGAATACGAGGACAGCGATGAGGACAAAGAAGAGAGAAGGCTTAAAATGCTCCGATCATCTGTTTCGAAGGACGGGCTGTCTTCGACCGATCATGAAGTTACGTGGGTTAGAAATGACATCGACGATGAAATCCAAGTAGATATGTATGATGCGCCCACGAAACGAAAAAGGTTATCAGTAATGTTATATTATTACTTCACATTTTACGCTTTATACATATATAGTTAATACTTTTAATGATTGTCTAATGCGTCCACGAACCGTTTATCTAGATTTGATGACGATGTCGGGAGCAGCGAGGGGCGGCAGGAGCTCTAGCCGCGGCAGAGGCAGAGGCAGAAGCAGAGCGGTTCTGCCGCCCGGAGAGCTCCGTAGGGAGCTTCAGAGGGCCGGTCTTGCACCTAGATCGGAGACCCCTTCGGATGCCTCCTTCCGTGTGGATTTTGCCACATCTCCAGGTATACTGCACGCATATCCATTTTGAATGTAATATTATAGATATTCATGCCTGTTTATGTCAAAATTATATATACTGTCAATGTTTGATTGTCTAGTTGTTGGTGATGCGTCCACATCTGGGACAGAGGCTACCCCCGCACCTCCAGGTATGTTTATATATCATATAGTGTATGTATATTGATTTAGAATACTATATCATAAATACACACATTCCTTTTGCTCTTACTTAGCAATTTTTATTATTGTCTAGCTGTAGGTGGTGACACCACCGCACCTGCGGGTATGTTTATATATCCTATAGTGCATGCATATTGATTTAGAACGTTATATTATTGATAGACACATTCTTTTTGCAATTACTTATATAATCTTTTTTTAATTGTCTAATTATAGGTGGTGCATCCACATCTTCCGCAGAGGCCACTCCTGCCGCTTCCATACCCTCCGCATCGTCTGCAGGTTAGTATGAATAAATTTAAAATATTTATTCATTTTACATATGCTCTATAGAATAAATATGAACTTCATGGAAATTTAGCGTCGATGTTTATTTTCTAGTTGGAGGGGATGCGTCCGCATCCGGGACCCTGGTTGTTCCTCACCGGAAGAACTATCGTCCCGCTCGTGCTGCTGCCCGGGCCCAGACTCGTGCGATAGTCACCGGAGGTATATATCACACTTGAATTTTCGTTTAATCTTGATTTCTTAATACAACTTTGTCTTATTATTGATTGTCTTGATATTTCGTACAGACGCAGGGCCTCCCCATCCCCAGAGGGGGACTCGAGGCCCGAATCAGTCCCATAGGCTGAGTCTTGACAGAGCTGGGGGGAGGCAGCATTCTCCCTTTTTTTACCCTTGACTATCGCTATACCGGTCCTCATGCCGAGAGGTTCGGCCGGTATTTGGGGGACGAGAGCCGGCTCGTGAAGAACTATCCACTTCACGTTGAGTGGGGCGAGCAGCACCAGCGCTCATTCGCCCTCTTCTTTGATCAGGCTCGGGTATGTATTAATATATATTTTTATTTGATCTATCCAATATATTTATTATTAACACTTGCAATCTAATAACAATGTTTTTTTTTATTTTCAGTTGGATTACGATTTTCAGCCTGTAGCCGACCCTGATCACCCGGGGAGGGTGCTCGACCTTCATGCTCTGTACAATGGCCTGATGAAGAACATGCAGGCCAAGGTCCGATACAACAGGAATGAGCTGAAGGCCGACTGCTACTCCCTATGGATGGCGACCCCCGAGGCAGAGAGAGCGGCCCTCCTATCTACTCCGGCGTTTGCGAGAGTCAACGTAGAGACATGGCCTCTATTGTGCGCTTATTTCGACTCCCAACGCAAACATGTATGTATTTTAAATGTAATTCATTATTTATGATATAATTTATTTCTTTGAGTTTCTTAATTAGAAAACTAAATGTTAATGCGTTGTGCAGAAACAGGCCGCTCAGAATACAGAGAACAGGAAGTCGGCGAAGAGGGGTCGCCCCACTTACACAAGTGGCTCAAGGAACATTACTCGAGCCATGGAGTTATCGGTAAATTACAATAGACCAACCTTTGTGATATTCTGCAATATTAAGAGTTATTTTCTAATATTTCTAATATTAAGAGTTACTTTCTAATATTGCAGACATCTCGGACCGTGGCGTCAGGTGGTACACCGAGCGTGCTGTCCGCATATCTTGCCGTCCACGGCACCTCAACAGATCCCGCCACGGGCGAGCTTCGATATCCCGACGTCGCTACCCAGGAGTACTGCGTAAGTGTTAATATTTTTCTACCGAAATTTGAAATTTTAGTTTTGGAATGTTCAAGTTTAAATCTTATACTTATACTTTACTGCTTAATGTGGGTGTAGGAGCGGGTGGTTGAGCAGGCCCAGGCCTCGGGAATCGATTTTACCGGACAGAGCGATCCGAGGCTGCTGACCCCAGTTCTGGACGCCGCACACGGAAGGCACCACGGAGGTTGGGAGAGAGGCCGGGGACTGGGCCCTAGCAGGGCCCATATGAGGTTGGACTCCACCCCGGTGGCTACTTCCTCCGTCTCCAGTGACCGACGTGTCCATCAGGAACTGGAGAGCTTGAGGGCCACCGTTCAGGAGTTGAAGGAGATGCTGGTATGTATACTGCTTTATAGTAAAATATCATGTCATTATATAGATATCAACATATCCATAATTAGTACGTAGCTTGAGCTTATTTGGTTTTAGACTTAAGTTTGATTAATCATACATACAGATGTAATTAAAATAAACAACAAACTAGATATCCAAACGGGGTTTCGAAATAACTTAATAATGATACGAATTCGAATAATACACAGTTCTTACACGCTTATTACACACGTTAGGTCCAGACGCGACAGGGTACATCGGCCGAGCCTCCACATGCATCTCCTTCGGCCGCGGCTCCGCAAGCCACTACATCGGCTGCGGTTCCGCAGACAGCTCCTGTAGCTCCCCCGCCCACTCAGACTCCCGCAGCCGCGGTTCCGCAAGCGACTACCTCGACGGCGGCTGCGCAGACCACATCGCCAGCTCCACATGCCGCTCAGACTCCCGCTCGCGATGAATTGCAGAGTTTATTGACCGAGGAGTAGGCGCGCGTTATTCTATCGTTATGCAGAAGTGGAGCTGGACCGAACTAGGGTAGCTTTTTGGTTCTTATTTTTTGAAACATGTATTTATTTATATCATACACATTGTACTACATTTTGAAACGATATTGATATTGGTTTGTATTTATATCATATTCAGTTTTTGGGTTTCTTTTGTATATTATATATATGCGTGAGATGTGATTATGAATACTGCAATATATGATTTGATTGATGTATATATTATTGTGCACAGGGCGGGAAAAAATCAAGCAGCTCATTTTTAAAAAAAAAATACAGACAATATGTACCTACGGATTAATCCGTAGGTACACATGTTGCCCCTACGGCTATATCCGTAGGGGCACAATATCAGCAGTAACTTATATTTCCCCCCTGATCTCAGTGCCGGGGGTTGGGAGTGCCCCTACGGACATATCCGTAGGGGCCAATGCCTATACCCTACGGAGTTATCCGTAGGGGCTAAATATCAGGAATCCTGATATTTTGCCCCTACGGAAAAGTACCTACGCATATATCCGTAGGGGGTAGTACATGGACCTACGGTTATATCCGTAGGTACATGTAATATATTCAAAAAAAACCGTAAATAATATAAAATCTTATACCCTACGGATTTATCCGTAGGGGCAAAAGGACCTACACATAAATCCGTAGGGGCAAGAGTTTGCCCGTAGGGGCAAGTTCATGGCCTCAACTTGTACCTGCGGCCTTTGCACCTACGGGGTATTTTTTCGCCCCTACGGATATATCTGTAGGGGCAGTGGGTTGCCCCTACGGATAAATCCGTAGGGAACCCTTATTTGTAGTAGTGAATGTTTTTGGACATTGTTATTATTTTAAATTCTTGTATTTATTACCTTTTTGCTTATAGTTACGCCTAGCGTATTCATGTCGAGAAGGGGTGCTTTCCAATATGAATACGTTGCGGGTCTCTTCCGCTCTCGCACTTCATCTTTTGGGAAGCGTGGCGTGACAGCACTTCACAACAATTTTGAAAATACCATCGGTTTTTAGACAACCTCCGAGCGGGTCGGGGGCTTTTTGACAATTTACCTATCCAATTACTCACAACTCCAAATAAAGCAATCTTCTATCCATGTCTCCTTTATTCCCAAAACCAGTAAACCAATAAATACGTCAAATTCTGTGATTCCTTTTGTGTTTTTTTTTGTTTTCTCGGACACTACAAGACTAGAGATCAAAACCAAAATATCGTTTGTGGTTCGTACTCAACGGGGATTCGGACGGGTCTAGCAGTGTTGTATCTTGGGAACGTCTTTATCGCTATAATCCGTATGAGGATTGACGGTATGTTTTTAGAGCAGCGCAACTATTTGCATGCCTCTTTTCACTAGGCTCGATTTTCTAACTTCTACTTTATATTTCGATATTGTTTAAGTGATCGTATTTTCAAACAAATATTTTATAAAATCATATTTTATATTATACCCTTCGCATTCTTCTTTCAACAATCAGCATTTATTTTATTTTATTTAGCAATTATTTTCCTATTTTTTCCAACAATTATACCTTTCGCATTCTTCATCCAACAATTAGCAATTATTTTATTTTATTTAGCAATTATTTTCCTATTTTTTTCCAGCAATTGTTCCCTTCACATTCTTGTTCTTCCAAGCTTTGCAAATGCTGAATCCCTCATGTTTAGCATATGCGTCATAGAACAAGTATGCAATATTTTCATTCCCGAACTTCATATCGACTTTCGGAATTAAGTTTGGTCTGTCTACATTCTTCACGGGAGTTGGAGGCTCAGTTGCTAAAAACTCCACTTCTTCAGACATATTAAACTTTAAATTACAAGAAAAACCTAATTAACTTATATTAAATATAATGCAATTATCGATTTCCTACTTATTGAGCAATAAACCAAACAAAATTATATCAATGATCGAAGGAATGACTATTCTGTTATGGGATTAAAAATCCTAAAATTGAATTACTAAATGAAATAGAAGAAGGAAAGCTAGGTTCGATATAAATCAAAATAATTTTATTGGAGAAAGTAAAAAATTTCTCAGGTAACAAATCATATGCCTAACAGGTAACAGGAGTCCTCGTTAATCTCAAACTAAAATGGATCATAACTATCCATTATATATCATTTAAATATGAAAAGTCCATCTATATTTAGCTTTTTGTTATGTTCTATATTGTTTAATTTTGTGGCTAAACTTTGTAAATTAGATATTTAAATTTGTAGTAGTAATGAGCATATAGTTTCGACAGCATAATTTGTCTAGTTTTGTTTTGGCATATACATTCTTCATTATTTTATATAGAATGAATCAAATGCTTTTATATGTCAAGAATCAAACCTAAATATGAATTAATTATATTCATTGAACCATATTTCGGTTACGCCTTTGTTATATGCATATTCATTCTTTGTTCATGTAATCAAATTTCATTTTTGGCACCATAATATGCTTGAATGGCATGCTTTTATGTGCACGATTTCATACATTGAATCTGAAAAAAGTAATTCATGAATCTAGAAAATACATTGCATCTGTATGCCAGCTGTATTGTGACTATTAGGCCTATAAAAGAGGTTGATCATCATGATAATTTCTTCACAATAACATGATAGACCCTCTCTCCCATACACCATATACATCTAAAGAGGCTCCAATTCCTCTCCCATGGCAAATCCATGAAAACTAGATTAATAAGTATTGGAGAGGCTCAAAGACGACGCTTTGTAAGTATCAACTATTCATTTATTTATTTTTGTTTGAAATTTTTAGATCTCTTTTGATGAAGTATAAAAAATAGCACAATCTTCCCTTTGCAGTATCTTTTATTACCATTTTAAATAATTTAAAAGCGGTCGTGCTCCTGGACTTCTTTAATAATATTGCAACAAAAATATCTGTTACTCTATTTCATAATTGTAGATTTGTAGCCATCAATTTTCTACTATTTTTTGGCTATTCTACACCGAGGGTTGCTGTTATACAGAGCATTATCTTATCGCTCGATGCTTCCAAGCTAATTCTCACCCAATCTGGGTATGATGCTTAAGCCATGTGTTATTCCATGTTAAAGTGACAAATATTAGACGAGAAAACATGGCCTAAAATGTCACTATAGGCATCCAACTACAGTGACAAGACTCATGAGAGGAAAGGCCTAAAAGGATATTTGCAAAATATTAGGTAGGGGCTTATAGGTAAAACTCTCACCCTCATGAGTCTTGTTACTGTAGTTGGAAGCCCACAGTGACACTCTAGGCTCCGTTTCCTCATATTAGACATTAGTCACACACAACTGCATATCAACTCAATATTTTCCGTGTTACATACACCGTTATGATTGTTCTTAGGGTAAGGGACTACTTAATTTTTCTTCTCGGGTCCGGAGAATAATGCCTCTCCTATATCGTTTTCAAAGTATGCTAATTATTAACAATCTATATGATCATTTCTTATGTGTTTGAAAGCACAATATCACCGAACCAAACACCTTCTGTTAATCCAAGAACAGAACCTTTGCATTGGACAACACCACTAGTAGATCATAGGAGGCCAAAGAGCATTTCATGTACCAAAGAAACTTCAATGTGATTAGATTCAAGCTAAGGATATTCTGCAATAGAATTTCTATGAGCGCGCAATTACTCATTTCTCCTGTATCATTCTTCTGCAGGGCTGGACTGTGGCTTGGAGTTGAGTGATAAGGATATCCTTGTACTCAAAAGGAGGAGAGGGAGATGCCACTCAGGGGAGCCACAGCACGCACGAAACAATTGTACAACAAAGAGAGTTTAAGGAAGATACGAACTACAAAAAGGGAAACAAAAAAAAAGCACATTGCTGAGTTTAGTACAATTATATATGTGTTTCCTTAAAAGACCGATTGTTTTTGTTCTTCTGTTTGATTGATAATGGATGTGCTTGTTCTTCTGTTTGATTACACTGTTTGAAAGCTGATAAGTATGCGTGCATTGTTATCTTCTTTAAACATTTTTAATTTCTATTAAAGATTAATATGCTCACAAAATTAAAGTTGTAAGAAATAAATAGTTGAAGTTTATTCAATTAATTTAAGCAAGAGTGGGTTCCTAGAAGGCTAAAACATTTTAAGTTCACATATAGGGGGAAATTACCAAGACATGCAATAATTCTAACCAAATTCTGTAGTTTCCATGGATGGTGCTGATCATCGAGAAAAACGATGGAGGATATACTTTTCTGGACGTCATAGGAGGGTTTGCCTCCTAGGACCTTTCTCCTTCATTATTCTCATATATTGTTTTTGTGCTAGTCTCTTAACTTGATTTATTCTCAAACCCAACGAAGTCCAAAAATGTGAGGAAAACCTAAATTTGTATTGTTAATTTATTTCAAACGAAACTTAGATTTGTATATTTATTATCAATAATGCCCTTTTTAAGATTTCATAAATATATTTTTATGATTTGATGAATAAAGTTGTATTTTGATAAATAATTGTGATTTGATAAACAATATTATGGTTTGATAATTACCATATAATTTGATATATATAATGTTATATTTGAATTAACAAATTATTAAAGTTAATATGCCTATAGCATGAGAGAAATTAAGTTGGCATAATTATTTGGTGTTTTAACAATTTTTAAAATAAATGAGTTTAAAAATTAGTTTTATTTTACCGCTGGCTCGTAAACTCTAACCTATGCATACAACACACACAACACACACACATCACACACAAACCGAGGGACCCCACGAATTTACCCCGAAAGCATTAAATTGTATTCACTTCCCCACTAGAGATCAAATCACTGCACACTCCCACGAGAGGGAAATGCCATGCCAACTGAGCTATTGCTCATTGGTAGTTTAAAAATTAGTTTGCAAAAACTGCTCCGAGAAACAAATTTCTCAAAACATAATAATATAATCCCTTCACATATCGGTGAAATTGGATGGAATTTGTCACTTTACATCATCTCAGCGGATCAAGACCCCTTTCCATATTAAATTCCATTATATAATCCTTTCAAACAAACAATAAAACTGATATGTTAAGATTGGAGTATCATCTTAATCCATGATGATAAATACTAGAAATGTGATTCCAAAAGGACAGGGGATATCATGGAGCTATAACACCAATTCAAACAATCCCAAAAAAGAAAGTGAGATTTGCATATGCACCGATCCATTTCAAATGAAGCTAAACAGTTCACAGCATTTTTTCAGTGTACAAGGAATAAGAAATGAGCTTTTCAATTTCTCGGAGTGTCCGGTAAATAAGAAAGAGGGGTGGATTCTCTTCTGCAGTGAAATTAAAGTGTTACATAGATTGTAAAAGCATGCAAGATATTTGAAGACTCTACAAGAAATGAGCTTCAGTTTCCACGCACACAACCCCCCCCCCCCGCCCCCCGCAAAAAAAACATACCCTCTGTGTGTGTGTAGAGAAAAAGTCTAGGATTCACCCGATAGAATCTGGAAACAAATTCTATCATGTCTTAAGATATTGAATCCGCTTTGAGATATGAGCAAACAATGATATCATATGAATGAGAGCTTTTCAATTTCTTTCCGGGGGGAGGAGGGTCGGGGTGGTCAGCGAACATGGAAGAAAATCTTCTGCTATGGCAGTTCAAAAAATCAACTTCCCACTTTTTAATTCGATGATCAATACCACAAATATTGATCTTCATGGTTTAAAACTTACAATAAAGGCATGTGGTTTTCAAGCTCTTTGCTCAAAAATCTAGTTGTTTTATAGCATGAAGATCGACATGAATGGTGTTGATCATATATTCAAAGTTTATGGCCACCGTGGGAGAATAATACTCTCTCCTATGGAGGCTAAGATTCTGATGCACGCGCGCACACACTCATTAGCATTGTTCTCGGCGCTACGCACGGAGAAACATAAATCAAGGGTAATGAGATTTTGAAATAAATTCTATGTTACATTTGAATTCTATTCAGACTCACTTCTCTATCTTGAAACCTATGTTGATTATACTCAATAATTAATAAGTGTTTAAGTAGTTATAAGTTACATTTTTATTCTAAATTAGAATTAAGAATTTATGTTTCCCTTTATTTGCTTAGAAGATACATGCAACAAAGCAATAATAGATAATAGGAACATAAGAAAATACATGACTAACATTCTAGGCGTACAAATCTTGAAAATACATTAATTATTAGAACATTGCTCTCATATCTCAGATTCATCATCATCATCATCATCCATTTCAATACCGTCGTCGTCGTCATTGAGTACAAAAGGATCAATAACACGTTCAACTTAATTTGGATATGGGATATCCATGTGATTGTAGAGCCAAAGTTCTCCATGGTCACATTGGTCTTCATTATATAAGTATACCATTTGCATGTTGCAACATGTTCATTGAATTTGGTTCACCCATTGTACTGTATGATAACATTTAAAAATTAGTAAAAGTATATAAACTTTTTTATATATAGTTGCATTAAATGTAAAGTAAGAGTTCTAACCAGACTGTAAATAAATTGTGTATATTAAATAGGTTGGCAAACGAATGTTTCAATTTCATTATCATAGAGAATTACGTGTATCTCACTTGTATGATCAACAATCCTGGTTCTAATTTTATACCTGAAAAAAGTATACTTTAAATAAGAATTAGCTAAAATTGATGGTTTTTAATATAATATGCAACCATATGCAATAGTGCTCATGCGATACCTTGGAAACAATTTTGCAGACGAATGTCCGCGTACATTGCAGACATTTGGATTGTAAAATGCATGACATTGTGTTTTATTGCAATGCAAGCAAATACTATACCAAAAGGAAATACCAGTGTATAGTACCACGATCGTAGCTTTAATGGCAAATTCAAACACCTATACAATCATGTAGTTTAATAAACTTATATTATCATAATGCAATACAATGTTTAATAAATTATATCGTTTCTTCCAGTATTAGCTGGAGGTGGGGTATCGGTGAGCATGATCAATTGCTCAATAGTGATGGGATTAAAAGGAAGAGTTTTGAAAATATGAATAAACCAACTAAAATCGTGTTGAATCCTATAGTAAAAAAGATAACAATATGTCATTAACAGTATGTTGCAGTTATATTGAGGTGGTCGAACTGTAAACTTCATAGATTCTAAAGAAAATTTATCTGTAGGAAATATATTAATTGAAAATGGTATGAACTTCGAGCAAAAAATTATTTTGCGATTAGAGAAGTATGTATTTAAGAAAATAATAATAAATAAAATTAAACCTTCATAAAACAAATATGTTTTGACCGCTTGCAATCACAACATTTCGTTGTAGATAAGCATCTATTAAAAGTTTCATTTTTTCTTTTAATATATTGTCCCACACAATCAATGGAGAAATCAGAAATTTTTCTTGGGGAGGCCAAGTTAAAATACATAATAGTAAAAATATACCAATACTTTAAAAATACTCCTAAATATTTTTTAAAAGCCATTATTCGTTAATACACTTTACCATTTCTACTCTAACGAGAAATGAAATTATAAAGATCTAAATGTGAACTTTAAAATTTAAAAAAAAATGAAGTGTGGGTAAACAAGGTCTTTAGGGCTCAAAACCTATGTATTTACCACTAGGCTAAATCTAAACTCACTATAAGCTCTATGAATTTATATATTTATAGTAATATATAACAAACCGATTAGTAGTATATGCACTATTTGTCGGGGGCTTGCCGGGGTTGAGACCCCCGCCAGTCCTCATTTGATTCCGCCCCTCCACACAATAAGGGATATAACATGATCATAGTATATTTCATCTATCACATATATTTCAATGTACTTTTTGAATCTTCCATCTTATGTAGTTTTAGTAGTTATGAGGCCGATATCAACTATGAATATTAAAATATCTAAAATGTTAGAAACTTAATTAGTTCATGAGATAGAAATTAAAATAATAAGTTGATTTTATAGATAGTTAGAAGAACATACCTAATAAAATGGTTGATATTTTTCTGCATATCGATAACTAATGCAATTTCTTAACATTGTAAAGCGATGGAAGATGAATTAATATTGGATCGATATCTTCTTCAGTGATTGCATAATTTTTTGTAAACTGAAAATACCAATCTTTATCTATTATCTTATAGCGAGTACGTGAGATACATTTGATGATATTGGTAATCTTATACACACGACCTTTTAATATCTTGTCATGCAAATACTAATATAATTTATCAAATACCAAAATCTCAGCTTCACAATCCTAAATATAAAAAAAATTAGGTTATAAAATAGTTTATGTAGAATTGAATATGAAACAAATTTACTCACCATTAGATCTTTTTGGATGAAAGTGAAGGAAGGAAAACTATTTTAAGCATATAATACTCCATACCAACTTCGAGTTACTCGAACTATCACTAGTAAAATAGGGGGTTGCCCCTACGGATATTGGAATCCGTAGGGGAAGATTTAACCTGGCCCTACGGATTAATCCGTAGGGCTAAAAGGTTGCCCCTGCGGGCACAGACGACCAAGAATAAAAATATTAATTCTTAATTTGGTGTTTGTCCCTACGGAGCCGCAAACAAAGGACCTACGGGTATATCCGTAGGGGAAAGTAAATATTGATTTAACAAAAGCCCAGATCGATCGCCTACGCTCACTTTCTCTCTCTCTCTCGATCGCGCGCGAAAAAAATCCCCAAATCGCTACGCCGTCGTCGCCACCGTCGTTCTCCTCGTCGCCACCGCCGGTTTCATCGCCACCGCAGTTCTCGTCGCCACCGCAGTTCTCGTCGCCACCGCGGTTCAGGTCGTCGCCACCGCCGTTCAGGTCGTCGCCCCAGCTCCAGCAGCAGCCGTTCAGGTGAGTAAATCTCGAGGTAAATTAAAGAATTTTTGGATTATTTTGGGCTTAGGGTTCATGGCTGGGTCTGGGGTTGCGCGCGCGAGTTGGGGTTGGGCAGGGGTCGCGGTCGGGGTAGGGTTAGGGTTGGGGTTCGGCTGCTGCTGGGGTGGGGCTGGGGTTAGGGTTTGCCTTAGGGTTGGTTTTGGGGTTTAGCTGGCCGCGCTGGGGTTAGGGTTAGGTTGGGGCTGGGCTGGGGCTGGGGGCTGGGGCTGGGGTTAGGTTGGGGTTAAGTGGTGGGGAGTTGGAAAAAACAAGAAAATGAAAGAGTAATGAATGTGAGAAATTAAGAATGAGAACAATTCAACAAAAAATTTGTTGACAAGAAAATGAGAGAGTAATGAATGTGAGAAATTAAGAATGAGAACAATTGCACAGAAAAAGCTATGCTTGACTAGGGGGATGGTTCTATGTGCTTTCAGAGAGCAATTTGGGGTTAGGATTAGGTGGATTGATGACAACAAAATACCATAATTTATAACTATATTACTCATATAATGTGTATGTCATGTGAAAGCTAGATGAAGGTCGAGGCAAGCACAAGAAATTTGTTGGATGGGACAATGTCAATAGGAGCTCAATGCTATTTGGAAAAATAATAATTCAAAGACATAGTGGAGTTTCCGATTGGTGGCATGGACTAGTTTGATGTATGTAGTTGGTTTGATTTATGAAAAAATGGGGAGACAACATGCATGTATGCATATAGGTAACATCTGCCAATATGCCATATCCAGACCGCAATCTATTTTTGCCTATTGGCTAATATGAAAATATCGGCCCGCGTATATGACATAATCAAAGTTGTTAAATCTTGATACGGTTTGTGTTTTGTTGTTTTATTTATCAGTTCTATCAATGTTGCGTATAACGCTTTATGATATCAGAATCCTACATTTGTAGTTTTAATTGTTGATTGTTATAGATGAATACCATTGCAATAATAGTTTTTGGTTGATGAATGCTATTGCAATGTAGGATGATCAGTTCTATCAATCTTGATCTCAATAGTTTAAAATCATGTTACACATACAACACGAATGCACAACAAACGCATAATTAGAGAGCGAATCGAGATATTCAGGTTAAAACCAATATATGATACTCGATGATAATATGAAACCTTCATATTCCAATCGATACTCATATAAGAAACTAAAAGCGCCACTTAGTCCCCGTCTATCGGTTAACATACGTGCGATACTCGTCGTGACTTAGAACTATACGAAGGTTGTTAAATATCGGACAGTATAGCTCGATACTAACAACCGTCGTATAGTCTACGCGACGAGAAAATTCAATCGTATGGTAACCTATAGATTTGTCCCTTGTGGACAAGTTAAGAATGTATAAAGCAAACGCCTTCATTCACTTGTGTTTTCATCCGTTTCGAGATATTTCGTCGGTACCTTTCCGCTGGTTCTCCGTGTACAAAGATAGATTAGATGTTCATTTCAACGTTGTTTCATAGCTTTGAAATGATTATCTATTCTATTACAGTGTACTCGGAGAACAGCGGGGAGGTGCTGCCGAAATTTACTCAAAACGGTTGAAAGCACAAGTGATGGGCGTTCACTCTATACATTCTTAATGGGATAGAAGCCTACCCCCGACAGCCGGAACACACACATACAACAAGAATACACAACAAACGCATAATTAGAGAGCGATTCGAGATGTTCGGGTTAAAACCAATATATGATACTCGATGATAATATGAAACCTTCATATTCCCATCGATACTCGTATATGAAACTAAAAGCGCCACTTAGTCCCCGTCTATCGGTTAACATACGTGCGATGCTCGTCGTGACCTAGAACTATACGAAGGTTGTTAAATATCGGACAGTATAGCTCGATACTAACAACCGTCGTATAGTCTACGCAATGAGAAAATTCAATCGTATGGTAACCCATAGATTTGTCCCGTGTGGACAAGTTAAGAATGTATAAAGCAAACGCCTTCATTCACTTGTGTTTTCATCCGTTTTGAGATATTTCGTCGGTACCTTTCCGCTGGTTCTCCGTGTACAAAGATAGATTAGATGTTCATTTCAACGTTGTTTCACAGCTTTGAAATGATTATCTATTCTATTACAGTGTACTCGGAGAACAGCGGGGAGGTGCTGCCGAAATTTACTCGAAACGGTTGAAAGCACAAGTGATGGGCGTTCGCTCTATACATTCTTAATGGGATAGAAGCCTACCCCCGACAGCCGGAACACATACATACAAACGCATAATTAGAGAGCGATTCGAGATGTTCGGGTTAAAACCAATATATGATAATATGAAACCTTCATATTCCCATCGATACTCATATATGAAACTAAAAGCGCCACTTAGTCCCCGTCTATCGGTTAACATAACGTGCGATAATTTATTCTTTTCAATGACAAACGCACACACAAAGCATATACACGGATTTTCTCCTTTGTCAGAAACTATCCCGTTCTTATATTTCTCAATATACTCAGCATAACCTACAATTTATATGTTATTCAGTCTAACATGGCCCATGAGTACGTCAGAGTTAAGGACTGGATGTATGTGGATTGGAAACAACGTATGCAACCTAAGTTTGTCGCAGGAGTTGCTGCTTTCCTTGAATTTGCACGCGCACATAATTAGATCATAATAGAGAAGATTCTCTGTCCGCGCGATAGATGTGGCAATAAGTACTGGCAGAAAGTAGAATTGGCAGAGCTTCATATTGTAAAACATGGGTTTACTAGACTTTATTCAAGTTGGAAATATCACGGGAAAGGAGAAGAATGCAGTACTGCGGTAGAAGAAGGAGAACACGATAATGCGGCAGGAGAAGAAGAATTCGGTAATACGGCAAGAGACGGAAATTTATTTCCATCAGAAGAAATGGAGGATATGGTAGAGGCTGCCCTAGGTGAATCTATTCGTACCGAAGATGACATTCCTTCCGGTCAAGGACCGCGTGCGGATAAATATGAAAATTTCATGAATGATGCTAGGAAACCAATTTATGAAAATGCGAAGTATTCCACCCTCTCATGGTTGGTCCAACTTTTCCAGATTAAGTGCCTAAATGGATGGAGCAACAAGTCATTCACAATGCTTCTTTCGTTCTTGAAAGATTCTATGCCTCCGGGAAATAATGTGCCCGAAAGCTGGTACGAAGCCCAGAAAATGATGTCTGATTTGGGTCTAAAGTGCGAGAAGATTCAAGCATGTCCTAAAAATTGCGTGTTGTACCGGAAACAGAATTCAGATTTGAAAGAGTGTCCAACATGCGGAGAGGCCAGGTATAAGCCGAAAGATTCTGATAAGAAGCCTGATATACCTGTGAAGAGAGCACGATATTTTCCCATAACACAGAGGCTACAGAGGCTATTCAGGTGCAAGAAAACAGCTGAAGCAATGATTTGGCATCACCGTGCTCCTCCAAGCGAAAATGGAAAAATGAGCCATCCAAGAGATTCATCGGCATGGAAGGATTTCGATAGGAGGCACGCAATATTCAGTAGCGATCCTCGCAATGTCCGGCTCGGACTGGCTACCGATGGCTTCTGACCATTCAACTATATGGCTGGAGTCACAGTACATGGCCCGTTGTAATGATAATTTATAATCCGTCACCTTGGTTGGCTATGGACCAATCATACTTTATGATGCCTCTTCTTATCGACGGACCAAACTCACCGGGGAATAATATCGACGTCTATCTCCGACCTCTGATCGAGGAGCTGAAAACTTTGTTCATTGATGGTGTAGAGACGTATGATTCAAACACAAATACAACCTTCATACTGCGTGCGGCTTTAATGTGGACAATTAATGACTTTCCTGCGTATGGAATGTTATTAGGTTGGTCCGTACATGGTCACAAAGCATGTCCTCATTGCCATGAACACACAATATCAAAATTTTTGAATTTTCGCAGGAAGGTTTGTTATTGCGGCCATCGACGTTTTCTGCCTCCAGACCACCCCTATAGGTTAGACACGGTTCACTTTTATGGTCATCAGGAGCTTCTTGGAGCTCCATCCCCATTATCCGGAGAGGACGTGACTGCTAAATGGGATGGTTACAATAACGTGACCTTCGGGATGGATCCGACGAAACAGGTCAAACCACAATATTGGAACAAGTTAAGCATTTTCTTCGAGCTTCCGTACTGGTCTACAAATTCAGTGCGTCATTGTCTGGACGTCATGCATATAGAGAAGGGAGTATCAGAGCACATACTTAACTTGCTTCTGTGTAAAGAAGGGAAATCGAAAGACAATATGAATGCTCGGATGGATCTACAAGAGTGGGGAATAAGAAGTGAATTGCACCCTAGACCGGTAGCGGGTAAACCGGGCAAGTTTATACTTCCCAATGCCGCTTATCATATGTCACAACCGGAGAAGAAAAGATTCCTGCAGGTGTTGCATGATTTGAAAGTCCCCACAGGTTTCTCAGGATCATTCAGCAAGAAAATAAAAATTGTGAGGGGCAAGATCGATGGGCTAAAAAGTCATGATCACCATGTTATCGTGGAGCACCTTCTTCCATTAGCCCTCAGGACTTCTCTCCCCGACTCGGTTGGTCTAGTAATCAACGACCTATGTTGTTTTTTCAGGGAGTTGTGTGCTAAAACACTGGAGGTTGCGACGCTGGATAAACTAGAAAATTCTATTGCGTTGATACTTTGCAAGTTTGAGCGTATTTTCCCACCGTCATTTTTCGACATCATAATACACTTGACGGTTCATCTTGCAACTGAGGCGAAGTTAGCCGGACCAGTACAATATCGATGGATGTTTCCCGTCGAGAGGTACGTGTAATTTTTCGTTTCACGCAATTTATAAATTTATTGTTGTCATGTATGCCCGTATTTATTTATTCAACATATTCTCATTAGGTACCTCTACACTCTTAAGAAGTATATACGCAATAAAAATCGACCAGAGGGTTCTATCATGCAAGGTTATTTTCTTGATGAATCAACCACATTTTGTTCCCGCTATCTGGACGAGAACATTGAGACAAGGCTTAACCGACCACGAAGAATTCAAGACGGGCCATATGGTAAAGCCGAGTATAAGAGGGTAGACACTATGTTTATCAACAAGATATACCGGTTTATCTTGCTTAATTGCGCATATCTTAAACAAATTAGAGAGTAAGTTCTTTTAGATTAATTGTTATATTTGTGTTTGTGTGTGTATGAAATGACATAATATTAATGTCACAATTACTTGTCGAAAACAGAACTCATTTTAACGAGGTACGTTAGGGGCATCCTGATTGGAACGAAGAACGTTTGGAAAAATACCATCAGGATAATTTTTGTGATTGGGTCACAGATCATGTAAGTTATTCGAATAACATTTTATTGCTATCAGTTTTAATCTAAACTTGTATCGTTATGTATTTTGTCGTAAACTTTGTTTTGTTAGATCCACGATCCGAACTTGTATGCATCATTTGAGAGTGATTCAAGATGTTTAGCTCAATTTCCTAGTATGGAGGTTGCATATTACAAAGGATTTTGTGTCCTTGGATACAAATTCGAAGTTAAGGACATAGAAACATCTAGAACCACTCAGAATAGTGGGATTGCGACGGTAGGATCGGACGATGTGATTTACTATGGGTACTTAAATTGTATACTCGGCATCCACTATCCCGGACGATCAGAACCCTTTTATATATTCCAGTGTACTTGGTACGATCCGCGAACCGATACGGACAGGTGGAGAAGCAGTCTTGGGACTTGGAAAGATGAATATGGATTGACCAGTGTGAACACACTTCGATTTTACGGTCAGGACGATCCGTTTATCTTTCCGAACCAAGCGTTCCAAGTATACTACTCACAGTGTTTGAAGCATCCGGGGTGGAGTGTTGTATGCCGATGGAAACCTAGAGATGTCCACGATGTCCCAGAATACGAGGACAGCGATGAGGACGAAGAAGAGAGAAGGCTTAAAGTGCTCCGACCGTCTGTTTCGAAGGACGGGTTGTCTTCGACCGATCATGAAGTTACGTGGGTTAGAAATGACATCGACGATGAAATCCAAGTAGATATGTATGATGCGCCCACGAAACGAAAAAGGTTATCAGTAATGTTATATTATTACTTCACATTTTACGCTCTAGATCATATATAGTCAATACTTTTAATGATTGTCTAATGCGTCCACGAACCGTTTATCTAGATTTGATGACGATGTCGGGAGCAGCGAGGGGCGGCAGGAGCTCCAGCCGCGGCAGAGGCAGAGGCAGAGGCAGAGCGGTTCTGCCGCCCGGAGAGCTCCGTAGGGAGCTTCAGAGGGCCGGTCTTGCACCCAGATCGGAGACCCCTTCGGATGCCTCCTTCCGTGTTGATTTGGCCACACCTCCAGGTATACTGCACGCATATCCATTTTGAATATAATATTACAGATATTCATGCATGTTTATGTCAAAATTACTTATATTGTCAATGTTTGATTGTCTAGTTGTTGGTGATGCGTCCACATCTGGGACAGAGGCCACCCCCGCTCCTCCAGGTATGTTTATATATCATATAGTGTATGTATATTGATTTAGAATGCTATATCATAAATACACACATTCCTTTTGCTCTTACTTAGCAATTTTTATTATTGTCTAGCTGTAGGTGGTGACACCACCGCACCTGCGGGTATGTTTATATATCCTATAGTGCATGCATATTGATTTAGAACGTTATATTATTGATCTACACATTCTTTTTGCAATTACTTATATAATCTATTTTTAATTGTCTAATTATAGGTGGTGCGGCCACACCTTCCACAGGGGCCACTCCTGCCACTTCCATACCCTCCGCATCGTCTGCAGGTTAGTATGAATAAATTTAAAATATTTATTCATTTTACATATGCTCTATAGAATAAATATGAACTTCATGGAAATTTAGCGTTGATGTTTATTTTATAGTTAGAGGGGATGCGTCCGGGTCCGGGACCCTGGTTGTTCCTCACCGGAGGAACTATCGTCCCGCTCGTGCTGCTGCTCGGGCCCAGGCTCGTGCGCTAGTCACCGGAGGTATATATCACACTTGAATTTTTGTTTAACCTTGATTTCTTAATACAACTTTGTCTTATTATTGATTGTCTTGATATTTCGTGCAGACGCAGGGCCTCTCCATCCCCAGAGGGGGACTCGAGGCCCGAATCAGTCCCATAGGCTGAGCCCTGATAGAGCTAGGGGGAGACAGCATTCCCCCTATTTTTTACCTTTGACTATCGCTATACCGGTCCTCATGCCGAGAGGTTCGGCCGGTATTTGGGGGACGAGAGCCGGATCGTGAAGAACTATCCACTTCATGTTGAGTGGGGCGAGCAACACCAGCGCTCATTCGCCCTCTTCTTTGATCAGGCTCGGGTATGTATTAATATATATTTTCATTTGATCTATCCAATATATTTATTATTAACACTTGCAATCTAATAACAATGTTTTTTTTGTATTTTCAGTTGGATTACGATTTTCAGCCTGTAGCCGACCCTGATCACCCGGGGAGGGTGCTCGACCTTCATGCTCTGTACAATGGCCTGATGAAAAACATGCAGGCCAAGGTCCGATACAACAGGAATGAGCTGAAGGCCGACTGCTACTTCCTGTGGATGGCGACCCCCGAGGCAGAGAGAGCGGCCCTCCTATCTACTCCGGCGTTTGCGAGAGTCGACGTAGAGACATGGCCTCTATTGTGCGCTTATTTCGACTCCCAACGCAAACAGGTATGTATTTTAAATTTAATTCATTATTTATGATATAATTTATTTCTTTGTGTTTCTTAATTAGAAAACTAAATGTTAATGCGTTGTGCAGAAACATGCCGCTCAGAATACGGAGAATAGGAAGTCGGCGAAGAGGGGTCGCCCCACTTACACAGGTGTCTCGAGGAACATTACTCGAGCCATGGAGTTATCGGTAAATTAAGAGTTATTCTCTAATATTCTGCAATATTAAGAGTTATTCTCTAATATTTCTAATATTAAGAGTTACTTTCTAATATTGCAGACATCTCGGACCGTGGCGTCAGGTGGTACACCGAGCGTGCTGTCCGCATATCTTGCCGTCCACGGCACCTCGACAGATCCCGCCACGGGCGAGCTTCGATATCCCGACGTCGCTACCCAGGAGTACTGCGTAAGTGTTAATATTTTTTCTACCCAAATTTGAAATTTTAGTTTTGGAAGGTTCAAGTTTAAATTGTATACTTATACTTTACTGCTTAATGTGGATGTAGGAACGAGTGGTTGAGCAGGCCCAGACCTCGGGGATCGATTTTACCGGACAGAACGATCCGAGGCTGCTGACCCCAGTTCTGGACGCCGCACACGGAGGGCACCACGGAGGTTGGGAGAGAGGCCGGGGATTGGGCCCTAGCAGGGCCCATATGAGGTTGGACTCCACCCCGGCGATTACTTCCTACGTCTCCAGTGACCGGCATGTCCATCAGGAACTGGATAGCTTGAGGGTCACCGTTCAGGAGTTAAAGGAGATGCTGGTATGTATACTACTTTATAGTAAAATATCATTTCATATTATATACATATCAACATATCCATAATTAGTACGTAGCTTGAGCTTATTTGGTTTTAGACTTAAGTTTGATTAATCATACATACATATGTAATTAAAATAAACAATGCTTTTCCAAACTACATATCCAAACAGGGTTTCGAAATAACTTAATAATGATATGAATTCGAATAATACACAGTTCTTACACGCTTCTTACACACGTTATGTCCAGACGCGACAGGGTAGATCGGCCGAGCCTCCACATGCATCTCCTTCGGCTGCGGCTCCGCAAGCCACTACATCGGCTGCGGTTCCGCAGACAGCTCCTGTAGCTCCACCGCCCACTCAGACTCCCGCAGCCGTGGCTCCGCAAGCGACTACCTCGACGGCGGCTGCGCAGACCACATCGCCAGCTCCACATGCCGCTCAGACTCCCGCTCGCGACGAATTGCAGAGTTTATTGACCGAGGAGCAGGCGCGCGTTATTCTATCGTTATTCAGAGGTGGAGCTGGACCGAGCTAGGGTAGATTTTTGGTTCTTATTTTTTGAAACATGTATTTATTTATATCATACACATTGTACTATATTTTGAAACGATATTGATATTGGTTTGTATTTATATCATATTCAGTTTTTGGGTTTGTTTTGTATATTATATATATGCGTGAGATGTGATTATGAATACTGGAATATATGATTTGATTGATGTATATATTATTGGGCACAGGGCGGGAAAAAATCAAGCAGCCCATTTTTTAAAAAAAAATAAAGACAATATGTACCTACGGATTAATCCGTAGGCACACATGTTACCCCTACGGATATATCCGTAGGGGCAAAATATCAGCAGTAACTGATATTTCCCCCCAGAGCTCAGTGCCAGGGGGTTGGGAATGCCCCTACGGACATAGCTGTAGGGGCCACTGCCTATCCTCTACGGCGTTATCCGTAGGGGCAAAATATCAGGATTCCTGATATTTTGCCCCTACGGAACCGTACCTACGCCCATATCCGTAGGGGGTAGTATATGGATCTACGGATATGTCCGTAAATACAAGTAATATTTAAAAAAAAACCGTAAATAATATAAAATCTTATACCCTACGGCTTAATCCGTAGGGGCAAAAGGACCTACACATAAATCCGGAGGGGCAAGAATTTGCCCGTAGGGGCAAGTTCAGGGCCTCAACTTGCACCTGCGGCCTTTGCACCTACGGGGTATTTTTTCGCCCCTACGCACATATCCGTAGGAGCAACCCTTATTTGTAGTAGTGTATAATATAGTTAAGTTTTTCTAAGATCTTCATATGGAAATAAGATGAATATTTCGCAAACTATATGGTATTTGATGCAGATAGATGCGTTGGAAAGAAATGAACGGGTCTTATATAGAGAAAAGTGGAATCTAGAAAAGTAAAAAAAAATGACATAATAAGGTACGAATAAGTACAATGTGATCATTTAATTCTTAATAATAATAAATTAATATATTTATTTACAAACTATTTGATGTGACATCCCATTTGGATATTCAAGATCTATATATAATGTTTTCTTGCTATAATATACTGTTGAATAATTCACAACTAATAAATTCTTTTTTTTTATTATGTGGGAATTGTATATATATAGATCTTGTGCAATGGATATAGTTTTTTCATTACTATCAAATCCGAAAATATATCTCCTTATACATATCCTTGTCTGTTTGGATCCCAAATTATATATGTGTACCCAAAGAATATAAGGATCCTGATCCGGATCTGGATAAATATTGGAATATTCATATCCTAATGCAATCCTATTTCCACTCCATGAATTTATCATATTTTCATAACAAATCACTTTACACACTCAAAACAGGTTGGCAGCATCCTCTTAGAGCTAATCAAATATAGAATGAAAATGAGATAATAATAGTCAAATATCTTTTGATTTATAAACCTCATACACAAATGCTTTTGTCCATTTATCTCTTTTAGTATTGTAGACATGAAGAAATTACACTGCATATGAACATTGCGCTACCCACTTAGTCATAAAAGAACAAAAGAGCGGGTGAAGTAAGCGATTTGAAGTCAATTTTCAATAAAAGTAAAATCTTTTGTTCTTCTTGTCTTGTCTTTCCTTTTCTCCGGTTTTTTAGTCCTTTTGCTTTTACTACTGTATACTCTTCATTTTTGTACTCATATCTTTCGGCAGGAAATAAATAATAAATTAAAGGGAAGGGAAGAAAAAGATGTAAGTTTACGTGCAAATTAAGAAAGGTTGTCAATCATGGGTACTTTTTAGCATGCAAGTGCACATAAATTATGAGGCCCAGAATTTAATTAAAGTGGATTCCCACGTTATATTAGAGAGATAAGGAAATAATGAGAAACCACAATTTTTAATACCACAATTTTTTCACAGCCAAATTGTCCCAATAACCATAACCAGCTTTGCCGAGTTCACAAATATAATACATCCAACTTTCATATATTTATTTTTCTGATCTTATCTAAGGAGAGATTTTTTGAAGTACTTTTGCATAAACAGTAATTAAAAATATAAGACACTCTTCTAATTAGAAGTACTATCGGATCGACCCGATCTTCTAGTTCGTGGTTCTACTGAGCCCACATAAATAAAAAGTCAAATGACTTCACATTTATTTATATAGTTGTTAGGGTCAAAATTTACACCCATGTGTCTAAAAAGTCAAAGAAAAAAGTCAAGATCAACACCCAAGCAAGCGGGCTTGAGCCTAAGTCAAGCCCAAACATGGGGGCCGGCCCCATACCAAAAGAAAAAAAGAATTGTGTAATAAATAAATTTAAGTGTAATTTCTAGAAATAAATGTAAGAGGAATGGGAAAAAAACTAAAATTATAAAGCCCATGGGGCTACGTGTAAAGAAGTAAGCCTATATAAGGCAAACATATGAAGAAATAAAAAACTTTTATTCCCCTAATCATTCTAAGGTTTCAAGCCTCTTCTCTCTCTCTCTTTTTAGGTTCTTTATATTCTCCAAATTAATTTAGAGTAAAAAGCTCTCCTTTTTCTGAAATAAACTAGATAAACCCACAAATCCATAGAGAGAGAACCATTTTCTTCTATCAAATCTCATAAAGAAGAACCCATCACTTGAAGAAAGAGACCAAGATCCAAGATCAAAACCAAGAAAAGGATCAAGCTTTCTTCATCAAGTTTGAAGAACAAGAGAGCATAAGGAGCATAGGTTTTCACCCAGTTTTTTTTTCGGAAGGGGAATTCGACAAAAGCCTTCGTGTCCCATAAAGGGGTGACCCTTGTTAGATACCCCATAAAAAGGTTATCCACTACCATCGGAGATCCCCTCAAGGGAATTTTCCACCCTGTCAGGACCCCTCCAAAAGGGCTCCCGCCGTCGGGGACCCCCAAAGGGGCTCCCTCCATTGAGGACCCCCCAAGGGGTTCCCGCTGTCTCAGGAGGCACCAAAATCATTTTCTTTCTCTTTCCCCTTGTCAGGGACTCTTCAGACACACACATTTCATTTTGAGTTCGCACGAATTATATGATCCGTTGATTGGGGGTTCTCTCGTCTCAAAGCGAAGGGTAATTAACATCTGCTTTATCCGCGGCTGCCAAAGATTAGAATCCCCACAATTAATAAACCCACCTATTTTAGGCAGGGAGAAGCTGTACAATGTCTGACAAGCAAGCGTATTCCTATCTCAATAAGGTGACGAAAAACACTCTATAGATTCTGGTATACTCGGTGGGACCTATCTCTCCTCCCATATTTCGGATCAAATGATCATGTGCTCAATTAACATATATATCGTTTTCCGTACCGAAATCATGTTCTTTCATGAAGATCAGCAGCTATCAACTCCCAACAATTCTCAACGACCCATATTGCTCAACGATATCTCAACAAACAAGATCGGCTTCCAACGTGACCACCGTCACATACACGCTTAAGACAAACGCCAAAGTGATTCTTCCATCAGAACTCATACACCAATGGGCAGAGCAACTACTCTAATTTGGCTCCATTTCATTCGCTTCAGCCAGCAGCGTTCCTGTTCCTCAAGCTCCAGTAATGGATAGACCAGTCTCAAAAAGGAGGAGGCCAAATGTTATAATTGAAAGGGCGCCTGAGCCTAAACACAAATCAGTTTTTGAATGGCTCTTTGTTGCTCCAGCCGGGGGTAAAGTCTTTAACATCAGGAAAAAGACAAGGCGTTTCAGGCAAGCTCCGGCGGTGCCCTTCACAACTGCACAATCGGGTGTCTTTTCTGGACTCTCCATCAATCAGCCTACGACGGCTTCCAGGAGAGTAGATATCTGCCAAGCTCTCAAAAATGAAAAGTTAAGATAGAAACAACTCAGATATAGAGACAATAAGAGGGCTAGGGCTCCTGCTAAGTTGAATTTTGTAAGGTTCTAAGAACATGGTTACCCCGCGACAACAGCTAACTCTGCCTTGAAGATCAGCAACTCCTTCTAACCCTTAAAGTGGATTCTGAAAAATGCCATGGTTGCAAAAAACAATAAGGCAGCGATTCGAACAGTGCTGCAAAGAGATGTGTCTAAGCCTTAATACAAAAAGCTTGACACCGTCTCCTCAAGAATCTACCAAGCGCTCTTCGCCGCGCAAAAGCAACGGTGAGAATTCAGAAAGGAAGTACTAGTACCACCCAAGAACCCAGCCACGGCAACTGTCTTCAATCGCTTGTCCTTTCCAGAAAAGGAAGGGCTACGATGACGGTCCAAAAGACTTGTCACCAACAATAAGGGGAGGGCCAAATGCATGGTTCATATGGTCTATATTGAAAGAACGCGCCCTAATGATAACCTTCACAACAAGAGCGAAGATGGAGATGCCACTTCTCTGGCCCAGCCTTCTCTGAAAGACAATGAAAATCCTTTTGGTGAGGCTGCTAGGCAAAAAGATCCCCTAATTCATGAGAGTCGAGCTCAAAAAGCGATAAGAAGCAAACTTTTGTCCCTAAGACCGCAGAACAACAGTTTCTTTAAAAACTCCATAAACAACTTAAAAGCAAAGACAAGAAGATGACCAAGCTCTATTCCAAAATTGATGATTTGACGAATGTCGTAATGCACCTCACGGCCCAAGTTACCCGGCCGCAGGTTTATCAAGTCTAAGGCTCTACGCATGAGCTGGGTGACAATGACCCGAAGTAGCCGACGCCCGTCCCCGTAAGTCCAAAGGTAGGCGAGCCATATGAAAGTCGACCGCATTCAGCTTCTGGAAATTCCTTGACTCTCGACGACAATAGCGCGCTAACTCAAGATAAAATAATGGACTTGATCACCAACAAAACCAAGACATTGATGGCCGAAACCAAAATGCAGAAAAATGTCGGCAGTAGTGGAAGACCGTACCCTGCACGGTATGATTTCGTAGAGTTTCCCAGCGGCTATGTTGTTCCTAAACTCGGAAGGTTTGACGGAACGGGAAATGCAAGCCAGCACATTGCCTACTTTAAAGTATCATGCGAAAATACCGGGGGCAATGATGCGTTTCTCCTTCGGTAGTTCGTTAATAGCTTGACCGATTTTGCCTTTGTCTAGTATGCAAGCGTACCGGATGACTCGATCATGATGTTCGTTAAAATGGAATCTCTATTCAAGCAAAGATTCATAAGTGTTAGCGATAAAATCACTATTACCGACCTTATGAGAACCAAGCCAAAGAACAATGAAAGCAGCATGGATTTTATAGTCCGATGGTGTAATCTCACCGTCAAGTGCGAACTGCCGTTAGAGCAGGACCAATCCATTAGCCTTCTTATAGGAAATCTCGGCAACTGGATGATTCCTTTCTTATACACAGTTGGTCTCAAAACATTCCAGGAACAAACTAAGAAGGTCATATGTTGGAATACTCAAACCCCGAGTCCATTCAGGAACTCTAATTTATTAACAAGCCAAAGAATTGGAGGGATGACAACTGCAAAGGAGTAAGTTCCAACAGTACCGATTCTTTCAGCAAGCAAGGAATGGGCGAAGCAAAGACTGACTGATCTCAAAAGCCAGTACTGGGAGTAAAAGGATCAACTCTAGAAGAGAAAAAGTATAAGGTCTGCTCTTTTAGAAGGGACAAAGTCCATAAAATATCCAAAGGCGTCCTGAACAACGGTCTACAACTGCTAGAGTCGAAGAGGTTTCATGAAACAAAGATGGCTTACAATCCCATGTATTGCCTATACCACAGAGAAGTAAGTCATGCAATTGAAGACTGCCATGTTTTCAAATATTAGATTGAGAAACAATACAAGACCGAGAAATCTCACTGTCCCTTGATGTATTGGCAAAAGATCACGCCGCGACTGCCAATTTCATACAAACAAAGACTGAAGTCTTTTAGGAACCGACTGCTCTCAGTTATTTGTCCTTCCCTAAAAGGAGCAGACCATGACAACGGTCCAAAAGCCCGTCAAGTATTGTTATCAATAATGAGGGAATAAATGGATACATGATCCATACAGTCTACATGGCAGGGCCTGAAAGAATAAGTCCTCCTAAACTTTGAAGTCAAATGAAGATATGGCCATAGTTCCCCAGCCTTAGCTTGGTTCAGATGTAGCTGCCACTTTCCTGCCTCAGTTCAGATGAAACAATGATGAAAATTCTATCCACCAGGCTGAGCAAAAAGAGCCGTTGGGGTCAAAATTTGCACCCTAGTTAACCGGGTCAAAGTTAAGGTCAACCCTAAGTAAGCGGGCCCAAGCCCAAGCAAGTGGGCCCATGCCCAAGTCGAGCCCCGCGACAGGCCTCCCTCATGCCAAAATAAAAATCATGTAATAAAAAATTTTGATGTAATTTTTTATGCATGAATGTAAGCAAAATGGGCATAAAGCCAAATTTTTGTAAATTTGCCCATCTCATGCCTCATGTGCCTATTTCTTTTGCACATAAGCCCATGGCTTATGTGCAAAAGAAATAGGCACATGAGGCATGAGATGGGCAAAATGACATTTTGTAAAGCCCAAGGGGCTATATGTAAAGTATGTAGCCTATAAAGGCAAACATGATGAAAATATCTATGAGAACTTTTTCATTTCTCTAAAAAAATCAAGGTCTGTGCATCCTTCTCCTTCCTCAAGGTTCTAAACCTTCTTCTTTCCTTTGAATTAAATCAAGAGTTTTAGTCTTCTTTTTCAAAAACTAAATAGTTTTTCACCACAAAACCCACAAAGGAGAGCTCAGATCATCCATTAGATCTCAAAAAGATGAGACTTTTAAGTCTCACCCCCCTTTTTCTCCAAGATCCAGCTGATCAAGAGGAGGAAGAAGGAGACCCATCTCCAAAAATCCAACTTTGGACAAAATCCCAGTCAAGAGAAGATCCAAGACTCAATAGAGAAGAACCTCTGAAGATTTTTAGGGAGTTCAACTCCAAGGCCCAAATCCTCAAAGGAGTTTAACTCCTAATCCAGATCCTTAGGAGTTTGACTCCAAATCTAAATCTTTTGGAGTTTCACTCCATTCAAAATCCACTTTAGGAGTTTAACTCCCATTTCTGGGGGTAAAAACCCCTTCCTTTTGCTAGCGCCCGAGCGCCCACGTGTTGGGCACGTGAGGCGCTAGCGCCCAAAGCGCTAGCGGCCGAGCACCCACGTGCCGGGCACGTGAGGCGCTAGCGCCCAAAGCGCTAGCGGCCGAGCGCCCACATGCCGGGCAAGTGAGGCGCTAGCGCCTGAGCACCCACGTGCGGGCACGTGAGGCGTTAGCGCCCAAAGCACTTGCGCCCGAGCGCCCAAAGCGCTAGCGCCCAAGCGCCCACGTGCCGGGCATGTGAGGCGCTAGCGTCCAAAGCGCTAGCGCCCGAGCACCCAAATCGCTAGCGCCCGAGCGCCCACGTGCCGGGCACGTGAGGCGCTAGCACCCAAAGCGCTAGCGTCCGAGCACCCAAAGCGCCAGCGCCCGAGCTCAGCGCCTGTGTGCTAGGCGTGCGAGGCGCTGGCACCCATGCGTCCTTCGGATGCCATTTTCCCCCCATTTTACACACACTCCACACTAAAAATACCTCCCCAGTTAGAAAAAATTTCTAACGGGACGCTGCCCTTCACCCTGCAAGGGGGCTGCTAGCCCTCTTGACCCCCAGCCCACTATCCGGGTAGCCGGACCCCCGTAAAAACTCTGCGGGGCCCCCGATATATCCAAAACCCCTTCAAAACACGACACTTCACATTGAGTTCGCATGAACTCTTTGACCCGTCAATCGGAGGTTCTCTCGCTCCAAAGGCGAGGGGTAATTAACGGTAGCTTAGTTCGCGGCTGCCCGAGATTCGGATCCCCACAATCAATAAACCCCAGCCTACCCTAGGCAGGGGGAATCTGTAATGCGCCTGACAAGCACGCACGTATTCCCATTTCAGTGGGGTGACGAAAAACACCCTACAGATTCTGGCACGCCCGGTGGGACCGATCTCTCCTCCCATATTTCGGGTTAAACGTTCATGCGAACTCAATCAATATACATATCTATATTTGTACTAAAATAATGCTCTTTCATTCAGGTTTTCAAGCAATCACTTTTCAACAATGTCTCCAAAGATGAACTCGGCTCTCAGCACGGCTCCCGTCTCCTACACGATGAAGATGGACGCTAGGACGATCCTTCCGGCCAGTCTCGGGCGACAGTTGAAGGAGCCACCGCTACCATTTGGCTCTATTCTGTTCGTTCTAGCTAACGCTGTCCTAGCTCCTCAATCTCTAGCAACAGAAAAATCGGCCTCGAAAGGCAAGAGGCCAAATGTATTGGCCTCGAAGGCGCCCCAACCCAAACGCAAGTCGGTGTTTGAACGAATTTCCTTAGCCCCGGCTGGGGGCAAGGCCATCAACACCAACAAAGCAACAAGGCATCTCGAGCAAGCTCCGGCGGTGCCCTTGACAACTGCTCAATCGGGTATCTTCTCTAAGCTCCCTGTTAATCAACTTACGATGGCTTACTGGATGACGGAGTCCTGCCAAGCCCTCAAAATAGAGAAGCTAAGACAGAAAAAGCTCAGATATATAGCCAACAAAAGGGCTAGGGCTCATGCTAGGCTGAACTTCATGAGGCTCCAAGAACAGGGTTGCCCCGCCAAAGATAAAGAGACAGCTGGATATATGGTCCACACTGTCTACATGGTGACCACGCGCAGCAAGAGCAAGGACGGGGCCACCCCATCTCAGATCCAATCTGGTATGAATGTGGCTGCCACTTACCAAGACCAGCATCCTCTGGGAAGTAATGAAAACCCTTCCAGTGAGGCTGATGAGCAGAGAGATCCCTCGGTTCATGAGGAATCGAGCTCGGAAAGCGAAGATGAGCCAATCTTCTGTCCCAAAAACGCAGAGCAACAACTTCTACAAGAGCTCCGAAAACAGCTCAGAAGCAAAGACAAAGAGATGGCCAAGCTCTACTAAAAAATTGACGACTTGACGAATGTCGTGATGCAGCTCATGGCCCGACTTGCCTCTCAGCCACCCAATCATGCGCAGGGCTCTGCTCATGAACCAGGAAACGGTGTCCCTAGGCAGCCGACGCCTATTCCCTCAAATCCAAAGATGGGCGGACCGCATGAAAGTCAGTCGCATCCTATCTCGGGAAATGTCTTGGCTACCGATGACAGTAGCCCGCTAACTCAAGATCAACTAATAGATTTGGTTGCCAACATAGTCAAAACATTGGTAGCCGAAGCCGAAGCGCAAAAAGATGCTAGCAGTAGCAGGAGACCATATCCTGCTCAGTATGATCTGGTAGAATTTCCTAATGGCTATGTCATCCCCAAATTCGGAAGATTTGATGGGACGGAAAATGCGAATCAGCACATCGCCCACTTTAAAGCCTCATGCGGGAATACTAGAGGAAATGATGCACTTCTCCTCCGCCATTTCATTAATAGCTTGGCCGATGTTTCTTTTGACTGGTACGCGAGCATACCGGATGGCTCCGTCACAACTTTCGTCCAAATGGAATCTCTATTCCGACAAAGGTTCATGAGTGTCAAGCTATAAAATCACCATTGTTGACCTCGTAAGGACTAAGCCAAAGAACAAAGAAAGCAGCACAGATTTTATAACCCGATGGCGCAATCTCTCCGTCAAATGTGAACCACCGATAGAGCAAGACCAATCTGTCAGTCTCCTCATCGGAAATCTCAACTTTTGGATGGCCCCGTTTCTATACACCGCGGGTCTCAAAACATTCCAAGAGCTGACCAGGAAAGTTCAGATGCTGGAGTGCTCAAAGCAGGAGTCCTCCTCGGATTTCCAAAATAACAATAGGTCCTGGAGAAACCGAAAGGACGAAAATCACAAAGGCGGAAATTCTGATGATTCTGAATCTTTTAACACCTTGGCTAACCGAAATAAGCAAGGGATGAGCGGGCCTAACGCCAACTGGCCTCGAAAGCCAGTGTTCGGAGAGAGAGGAGAAGCTCTACTGAAATAGAAGCTGGATAAGGTCTATTCCTTCAGAAGAGACAAAGTCCGTAAAATATTCAAAGACGCCCTGAGGAACGGTCTACAACAGCCAGAGTCAAAAAGACCACAGGAAGCGAATATGACCGATGACCCCAAATACTGCCCCGATCACAGAGTGATAGGTCATGCCATTGAGGACTGCTTCATCTTCAAAGATTGGGTCGAAAAGCAATACAAGGCAGGAGAGATAGAATTGTCTAAAGGCGTGTTAACGAACAGTCAAGCTGTGACCGCCAATTTCATACAAACGGAGACCGAAGTCCTTCATGAAACTGATTCTCTCAGACATCTGCCTTTCTCTGAAAACAATTGACCACCACGTCACTAAACTGGGAACAGTCGACCTCTAAGTCGTTAAACTGGGGATGTAAAAATGTGTAAATAAAAAAAAATAAAAAAATAAAAAGCCGAAATGATGGGGCAGCCGTGAATAAATAGCCGAAATGATTGGGCAATCACGACCTTCGCGATAAGAAAATCTGAAATGATAGAGCAATCGCGGTAATTAAAAATAAAATAAAAAATAAAAAAAAACGGCGAATGATGAGTCGCTCCTGGTACCATATTCCAGTGCAGCGATGCAGACGCCGACAATTTCCCAAATTTCGTCCAGCCCTACGGTTAGTCCTCTAGTTAACTACCGTATACTGTTAGTTAAATGTATGCCCTAGAGGCCATTACTGTACATAGGATGTATATTGTAGTGGATGCTGGGATATGTATAGGGAGGACTTTCTTGCTCGACATGATAGTATGCTATCTGGTTGCTCTTTACCTTAACGTGTATACTGCTTGTCTCTCTGTTACATGTTGGTAAAGCCCTTAGGATGTGTACTTGACTACCTGGACTATGATGCAGATCATACTAGTGGGGACAGATAGTCTATAAGTACATCCTTCAAAGTCCCTAGTCGTGGGTGTATCGAGACGGGGCATCAATATACCAGAGTAGACTAGCATATACCTTCTCGACCCATACAGATGGGCGATGGATGATCCCATATCCATTGGTGTTTGACATCAGAGATGATATACAGGTGCTCAGTGAAGACTGGGTACACTGGACGGACTCGCCGAGAACTCCCAGATGGTATTATACCTTACGTCAGATGGCAGTTCTCTGGTGACACTGGTACAGAGTAGTCTGTTGACCCGAGATCGTCATAGAGTCTTGTGTGGTTCCCACTGTGCTTTGATTTCCACCTTACCACGTCCAAGAGGGCGTGCAAAACGGTGGTTTTTGGGTACAGTCCCGAATCACATGGAGGCAATGAGCGATAGGAGGGGATTCGTCTCTCCCGGTATAGGGAGTTGATGTTGCGCTGTGTTCGATTGGCTATAACCTGAAATCCCTGGCCAGGGTTGCTGAGATTTACTGGTAAGTGTTACCAGTAGTTTCTCAAATTGTTATAGACCTCATATCGACACGACTTATCAAGATATTGGGGTCTGACGTTTACCACCCCTAGGCGAGATATGCGACATATCAGACGATCAGACCGGACTGTACGGTAAGTGTTACTGGTTGGATTCACAGGAGTGTGAGCGGGCTTGCTCGTCGATGTTCTGATCGCTCAATACCCGGGTGGCCGTTACGTTTAGCAGACCGCTTGCGGCTTGTGGATGTTTGATATGATCATCATCCGCTGCCGGCGTATTGACGAGTCTTTAGAGTCCTACACAGAGGTTTCCTGGCTCAAGCGAAACGAAATAGGAGCGCATATGAGATATGTGCGGGACCGAAAATGATACCAGTATGTGATACTGTATTCGATTCTCGCGATTTGTGACATTGATCGGTTATATGCGATATAGCCGGGTTATCGGATCAAGTGTTGATTCGATAAGTTGTTACTGTTGATACTAGTCGGTTATATGCGATATGACCGGATCATTAAATCAAGTGTTGATTTAATGATTTAATGTACAATTATATATTTGATATATTACTTTGCATTAACTAGTATCGGTTCACTTTAAATGGATTTTCTCACTCGGATGTGCACATTGTATATGTGATATACGTTTGTGCACTTGGATGTATCATGTTTGATGATACATGTTTACTTGAGCTTGTGTAAAGAATAAACCATGGTTTTATGAATGGTTAGGGTTTTGATTTCTTATTCATTTATTCTTTTGGGAAATGAAAGGATAATGAACAAAATGGTTTCTTCTTTATTTCTTTCTTGAAGCTTCATGAAGACTTTGACCAAGTGACCATTTTGTCTCATGCTTAACCCTAACCATTCCACTTAACCATGATTCATTCTCTACACTTGACCATGGTTTGATTATGATAAGTATTCATTTTTCTTTTCAATTTAAATTAACTTATCATATTCATTCTTTTTTCTTCTTCTTCTTCATCACATGAAGAAAGCTTGCTACTACAATGGCAACTTGAGAAAACAAGTGAGAAATCCAATTCTAAAGTGAACCCACTTCCTATTTCTTCATCCTCTACCTCTTACCTAGTAGTATAGGGTGTTTTCTTCACAAGTTTTATGACTTGGTGAAGTGGGAGCTTGATCTAGTGATGCCTCAACGTAGATCATCTTCGGCATCGACATCGACGACCTAGCCCGCCCTTTTCTCCGACGAAGCCGACGCTAGAGTCCGGGATCCGATTTGGACAGCGGAGGGACTTCATCATGGAGCTATGGAGGTGGAGAACCGGATCTACAAAGGTTGTATTTCCGTTCTTTAAGTTAAATTGTTAACTAGTTGCATTGTTCGCCTAGACATCTAGTTAACGATCCGTATTAGGGTTTCTCGGCACCCGTAAATTTTGAAATTGGCATAGTCGATGCCTTGTGAGACCTCATTAGCATGCCTAGGAACCCTACAGTGGTATCAGACCCTAGCTAGTGCCTTAGGCGATGCGTAGACGGAGTTAGAAATCCGATCGAACCGAAACCCCATTGCAAAATCGCTCTCTGTACATTTTTCAAAACTATTGAATTTTGTGAATTAAAAATATGCAGAAAAATAAGAACGAAAAACTAAGAATTAGTGTGAAGTTTGGGCTCCTAATTCCATAATTAGACCGCGGAACCGCGGCCAAACCATGGGTTTGGCGGCTCTTCCGCGGCCCAAATTTGACTTAGTCCCTCAAATTTCATATATTTATTCTTAGGTCCTTTCTTGGCAATTTTTTATGTGACTTTTTTAATTCCACTCAAGTTTTGAGTTTTCTAGGGTTTTATTGGGGATTCGTTAATTTGATCGGATAATTTAACTTCGTTTACGTTTTTCCGGATAATTTTTGAATATGTTAAAAAGTTCGACCGGATATAAATACCCAATTTTTCCCCTGTCGGGAAATTTCCAAGTGTTGGATTTTTCCGTGGTTCAAAGACGTTCTAAGCAGTGCAAGTAACGCGATGGTCCCTCTAGAAGACAACAAACCTTAACTCGATTATATGACCGTCTTGAACTGCCCTTTGAACCCTCGGGTTTGTGGTAGTACGGCGTGCCACATGTGAGGCGTTGGCTTGACCCTTCTACGGCTGGACCGTTAGTACTGAGGCATGAAGTGAATGTATTTGAACTTATTTCATGAGTTGATCTGTATCGGGAAAACTTGGGTGTTTGAATGTTCGATCGGAAAGTTTAACATTTTCTATTTATCTGGAATGGGATACAATAATTGGAATTCACAAGTAGTTATGAGATAACTGAATGAATGTTATAAACATAGCAGTTTAGTCTCACTTGATCGGTTGCCACGGAATTTTGATGCGATCAAAAGTCCGTCGCAATCACGTAGCGTACGCGGATACTCGCCGGGTAAACTTAATAGACAGCCTCACTCCATAGCCCCGACCAAGTGACTGTAGGAGAACCCCGTCGCCGAAAGCATCCGTTCGGGTGCTCGCGGCAGCGGTGTTCCGCCTTGGTGCACTTCGTCGACGGTATCGGGGGTGCGGCCGTCTACTAAAGTTTGCGACGAGTATTCGATCAGGATGTCGGGAATCTTGTTGAATTACCCGACTTGATATTGAAAAGTGTTTTCGATAATGAGACTAAAATGCGGGGTTTATAATTGTTAGACATGCGATGTCTAAGGAATTCATTTGATTAGGCATGCGATGTCTATGCAGGTTGCGGATTCCAACTGTTGTAGTTTTACACTTTCTTTTCTGTGACCGTAAGTGTAATATGTGATATCGCCGGTTTCGTTGCTATATGTCAACGACAATTGGGATGCGCATATTTACTTATGTTGATGACATGTGATGTTATGTGTTGCTGGATATGTTATATTGGATCGTCGTGTTCGAATAGCCGGGGGTTTTTATGTGAGATGAGTGTTTTTCATTTTCATTCATGTAAAAACTTGTATGTAATATTCTTTTATTGGGGCACTTCCAGGTTGCGGAAGATGTCACCTTTTGTATATTATTTACTTTTCCGCACTAGGATAGACCCAAGGAGGGGAGCACAAGTAACCGGGTTCTGGAGTCCAGTAGGAGACCAACTCGAGGAGTCAAGTCAGGGTCTCCTAACTCTAGAATTGGTAGGGTTGCTTGCCGCTCTCGTAGGGGTCTAGGGGTGTGGGTTTGGCTATTCATCACGACCGTGGAATCCGTGTTTTGTATTGGCTCGTATTGAAAACACGGACGTCCTAGTATATCCAATATTTCATATGATTCTTCTGCTGCGATATCTGTGATGTGATCATGTGATGTTCTGTGATAGATACAGTATATAGTATATATGATATATTATATAGGCGTTACTTATGTTTTACACCCGTGCTAGCCCTGCCCCGCTCTGTCGTTAGTTACCTAACCTAACGGTGCACGAGGGGACATCGAGGCGAATGCGGATGGCATAAGTGTACGTCGTATTTATCTGTGATGTTTAGGTACTTAAATGATGGGACTTCATTAATGAGATTAATGAAATAAAAGAAACCTAAAATGTTGTAGAATTGAATTTCAAAAATAAAACAGGTAGCTACAGTTCTTGCTTTGCACAGCGATATATATGATATATCCTGCACCTTATTCGATGAGGAAAGGACCGAGATCCCTTCACCGGGAGTGACTCCTTTAGCAATAACTGGCAGATGCTACACACTCGGTTTGTCTTTTGATAGCTTTTAAGAGTTCTGCTTTGCACAGTGATATATATGATATATCCCGCACCTCATTCGAAGAGGAAAGGACCGACGATCCCTTCACCGGGAGTGACTCCTTTAGCAAAACTAGAAAAGCCTCAAAAGCACTCCATTTTAAAATCATTTGATTCTACAACGATATCAAGTTCATTACGCAATAGGTTTTCAGAAAAACCTGTCGTAGCCCTCCGTCATTTCAGATATGTACTAGTTAGTATTCGTGCTGCGGTAGTTTGGCATTCGTCAAGGCGTAGTGTACGGTAGCTAACTAGTATTTATCTGCTTGAGCATATGATGCGATTGGATTAGGGTATTCGTACGGCGTTGTTTGGCATTCGTCAAGGGTCGTGCGGGTGGGTTTAATTCAATCAAGAAATGTACGGGTTGAACTTGACTAGTGGACTATGGGTTGTTTGGCATTCGTCAAGGTCATAGAACACTAGGGGCAAAATATTATCGGGAATTTCAAGTGTTGAAATTTGCAATGAGATTGCATACCTTCTATGAGATAGTTGGATCCCGATACCCGCTGCGAGTAAGAGTTACTCCTGGGAGAGTTTTACACATTACAATTAGCCGATCAAGTAGGTGTCTAGAAAGGTGTCAACGAGGTTACGCCTCTGGGAAAATGAGGTTTACATTAATTAGGTTCGTGCGAAAGCACGGGGGACCTCCCTCAAAGTACCGACACTGGCCTGGCTGAAAGATTGGCGAACTTGCAGTGTGTAATTAATCCTGGCTAGTCTTTCCTTTTAGGGTTTGAAGGAAGATTTGATAAAAACAGTGGGAGCCATCCTGATTAGATAAATTAATAACCAATCTATTCTTGCAAGAGCGCACGCTGAGTGTTTTCTTCTCTCTCTCTCCTGGTAGCGACCATATCACGTCTTAATCAAGATAATAATACGGAATATTGACCGAACCCGCTTGTTATACTGAGCTGGGGAACTTTGGTCCCGCTCCAACTTATAATTGTTATAAGACAGAGCAGGAAATTGGGGAATACCAGATTTCCCGTGCCACCCAAACGAAGAAAGTGCATATGATGCATCATCTTCGGGTGTGTTCATTATACAGAACTGTTTCTCAGTATCCTCTACGTCCTGGGTATGTGATACCAGATCAGGATCCCAGATATGTAATCTGTTACATAGGGCTACAGAAAGGTAGAAAACTGAGAACGGGTGATGAGTTTCATGAGGCAGAAAACGGGGCAAGTGTTGCAGCCAAGTCTGTTGGTCACTGTCACCCTGTATTACCAATATATTGATTCTGAACGAATGTTATTAGATACCGAACCTGATATACAAAATCATATCAGTCTCTTTATTAGTAAAGAAATAATATAATTTTGTATTGTTGGATAATGTTTTGAACATTTCCTATATCAAAAGTTGATCGGTTCAGGCACGTTATCTAAAAACATTGATGTTCTGAATCAAAATACAGTTCTCAGTATATGGAACACACATAAGAGGAAGAGTTCAGAATTGAACGATTCCTTCTTGAGGTATTGTAGACTAGGTCAGATCAATGTGACCCGACTAGCCTGAGTTACATAAAGATGCATATTTAAATTAAGTTTGAATTTACATCTTGTGAAACTCGCCAGTCATGTCACAAAGATAAGATGACCATAGCCCTGTTTATTGGAAACAGAGAAAGAGTTAGTGAACTCTTAGGATGATACATGTTGATGTATATAGGTCCCCTGTCTACACATACCAAGACTGGTTCTTTATACTTCATTACGTTCTCTGATGATCTCTTTAGATTCAGACATATGTTCTTGCTGAAACACAAGTCCGAACCTTTTGAGATATTCATGGAATATAAGTTAGAAGTAGAGAACCAAAATGAGGGTATAAGTATTATGTCCTTTGACGATCAGGGAGGAGAATACTTGAGCACGGAATTCTTGGACTTTTCTAAAGGAGAATGAGATTCTCTCTCAGCATTACTCCTCCGTATACACCATAGCACGATGGTTTTTCGGGGCGGAGCAGATACACCCTATATGATAAGGTGTGCTCTATGATGAGTACTACTGAGTTACCTGTTTCCTTTTTAGGAGTTATGCACTTGAGAAGCTGCATACCTATTGAATAGGGTTCAAATCAAATCTGTTACCTACCACTCCATATGAGATATGGTATGGTAAGAGCCCATGTCTTAAGCTAGTTAAGATTTGGGGTTGTCCGGCCTATGTCTAAAAGCAAAATACCGGACAAGCTCGAGGCAAGGTCTGTTATGTAGAACTGGAAATGTTCCAGCCATACAAACTGCAGCTGATGATTTGATAGAACCAAAGGATTCAGTAGATTCCAACGAACCTCAGCCTCTCCGCCGATCTAGTAGGGTTCCTCATCCGCCTGAGAGATACTTCGGTTTCTCGATGATAGTGGGAGCGAGGATTGCATCATGAGATGATGACCCAACTAGTTTCGAACTGGCCATCAGGAGTGTGACTCTGTAAGAATGGCTGGATGATTAGTGATCTGAGATGGAATCCTTATACACCGACAAAGTATGGACTTTGGTTGCTATATCTGAAGAGTTAAATCCCCATCAGGAGCAAGTAAATCTTGAGAAGATTACTTGGTGTACTTGGAAAAGTTGAGACTTTCAAAGCTAGACTTGTTAAAGTTTTTCGTCATAGACCAGGCGTGGATTATGATGAAACCTTTTCAAGTGGCTATGCTTAAGTCCATCCAGATCCTACTTGCTACGGCTACATACCATGACTACGATATCTGGCGGTTGGGTGCCATGACTGCTTTTCTAAATGATGTTTTAGAAGAGAACGTCTATAAGTACACAGCCAGAGGGCTTCGTAGACAGTGAGAGCAGCGGAAACGTGTACAAGATTCTTTATAGGATAAAGCAGGTATCGCGAAGTTGGAACATCTGTTTTGATGTGGTAGTCAAAGAGTTTGACTTCATCAAAATAGTAGATGAACCTTGTATAAACAAAAAGGTAGTAGGGAGTATGGTGATGATCTTCGTAGAGTACGTGGATGACATACTCATGATAGGGAAGGAGTTTCCTATGCTACGCTCGGTCAATCTCTGCTTATCACAATGATTCTCCATATAGGATCAAAATGATACCTCCTAAATCCTGGATTTTGGATCTATGAGATAGATCTAAATGGATGTTAGGATTCTCACTAGTTGTAGTGAGACGGTATCAATTGATCCTGGGGAAAATCACTGGAAAGGTTCCAGGGTGATAAGGACGACTGAATGTCAGTCACAGGCATTGTCTTTACCCTCAGTAAAGGGACGGTATGTTGGAAGAGTTCCAAGCTAGATACCGTGGCATACTAGACGATTAAGGCTGGATACATCGCTACTTAAGATGCTACCAAGGAGGATGTTTGGGTGTATATTGGTTCATGAGATGAACTACGTTCCAACCATTGTGAGACAATGGAGTTGTGGCTTATGCTAAGGAACGCCGGTCCCATCAGTGATCCAGACATATTCTAAGGCAGTGTCACCTGATCATGGAGATGGTTGATCTCCAGGGTGATCGAGATTAGGAGAGTAGACTCAGAGGACAACACGGTGGATCCACTCACGAAGGCCTATTCCAAGAGAGAGATTTTTATGGGATGGTTGAGTATGAGATACTGCAACCACTGCTACAGATGGCCCTAGTGCAAGTGGGAGATTGTTAGTTATATGTATGCCCTAGAGGCCATTACTGTACATAGGATGTATATTGTAGTGGATGCTGGGACATATATAGGGAGGACTTTCTTGCTCGACATGATAGTATGCTATCTGGTTGCTCTTTACCTTAACGTGTAAAATGCTTGTCTCTCTGTTACATGTTGGTAAAGCCCTTAGGATGTGTACTTGACTACCTGGACTATGATGCAGATCATACTAGTGGGGACAGATAGTCTATAAGTACATCCTTCAAAGTCCCTAGTCGTGGGTGTATCGAGACGGGGTATCGATATACCAGAGTAGACTTGCGTATACCTTCTCGACCCATACAGATGGGCGATGGATGATCCCATATCCATTGGTGTTTGACATCAGAGATGATATACGGGTGCTCAGTGAAGACTGGGTACACTGGACGGACCCGCCGAAAACTCCCAGATGGTATTATACCTTACGTCAGATGGCAGTTCTCTGGTGACACTGGTACAGAGTAGTCTGTTGACCCGAGATCGTCATAGAGTCTTGTGTGGTTCCCACTGTGCTTTGATTTCCACCTTACCACGTCCAAGAGGGCGTGCAAAACGGTGGTTTTTGGGTACAGTCCCGAATCACATGGAGGCAATGAGCGATAGGAGGGGATTCGTCTCTCCCGGTATAGGGAGTTGATGTTGCGCTGTGTTCGATTGGCTATAACCGGAAATCCCTGGCCAGGGTTGCTGAGATTTACTGGTAAGTGTTACCAGTAGTTTCTCAAATTGTTATAGACCTCATATCGACACAACTTATCAAGTTATTGGGGTCTGACATTTACCACCCCTAGGCGAGATATGCGACATATCAGACGATCAGACCGGACTGTACGGTAAGTGTTACTGGTTGGATTCACAGGAGTGTGAGCGGGCTTGCTCGTCGATCTTCTGATCGCTCAATAACCGGGTGGCCGTTACGTTTAGCAGACCGCTTGCGGCTTGTGGATGTTTGATATGATCATCATCCGCTGCCGGCATATTGACGAGTCTTTAGAGTCCTACACAGAGGTTTCCTGGCTCAAGTGAAACGAAATAGGAGCACATATAAGATATGTGCGGGACCGAGAATGATACCAGTATGTGATACTGTATTCGATTCTCGCGATTTGTGACATTGATCGGTTATATGTGATATAGCCGGGTTATCGAATCAAGTGTTGATTCGATAAGTTGTTACTGTTGATACTAGTCGGTTATATGCAATATGACCGGATCATTAAATCAAGTGTTGATTTAATGATTTAATGTATAATTATATATTTGATATATTACTTTGCATTAACTAGTATCGGTTCACTTTAAATGGATTTTCTCACTCGGATGTGCACATTGTATATGTGATATACGTTTGTGCACTTGGATGTATCATGTTTGATGATACATGTTTACTTGAGCTTGTGTAAAGAATAAACCATGGTTTTATGAATGGTTAGGGTTTTGATTTCTTATTCATTTATTCTTTTGGGAAATGAAAGGATAATGAACAAAATGGTTTCTTCTTTATTTCTTTCTTGAAGCTTCATGAAGACTTTGACCAAGTGACCATTTTGTCTCATGCTTAACCCTGACCATTCCACTTAACCATGATTCATTCTCTACACTTGACCATGGTTTGATTATGATAAGTATTCATTTTTCTTTTCAATTTAAATTAACTTATCATATTCATTCTTTCTTCTTCTTCTTCTTCATCACATGAAGAAAGCTTGCTACTACAATGGCAACTTGAGAAAACAAGTGAGAAATCCAATTCTAAAGTGAACCCACTTCCTATTTATTTATCCTCTACCTCTTGCCTAGTAGTATAGGGTGTTTTCTTCACAAGTTTTATGACTTGGTGAAGTGGGAGCTTGATCTAGTGATGCCTCGACGTAGATCATCTTCGGCATCGACATCGACGACCTAGCCCGCCTTTTTCTCCGACGAAGCCGACGCTAGAGTCCGGGATCCGATTTGGACAGCGGAGGGACTTCATCATGGAGCTATGGAGGTGGAGAACCGGATCTACAAAGGTTGTATTTCCGTTCTTTAAGTTAAATTGTTAACTAGTTGCATTGTTCGCCTAGACATCTAGTTAACGATCCGTACTAGGGTTTCTCGGCACCCGTAAATTTTGAAATTGGCATGGTCGATGCCTTGTGAGACCTCATTAGCATGCCTAGGAACCCTACAGTGGTATCAGACCCTAGCTAGAGCCTTAGGCGATGCGTAGACGGAGTTAGAAATCCGATCGAACCGAAACCCCATTGCAAAATCGCTCTCTGTACATTTTTCAAAACTGTTGAATTTTGTGAATTAAAAATATGTAGAAAAATAAGCAGGAAAAACTAAGAATTAGTGTGAAGTTTGGGCTCCTAATTCCATAATTAGACCGTGGAACCGCGGCCAAACCATGGGTTTGGCGGCGCTTCCGCGGCCCAAATTTGGACTTAGTCCCTCAAAATTCCAAGCTTCCGATCCAATAGACCCCTAAGTCTTTAAACTGGGAATAGATGACTGTTCCCCTCCGAACGGCGGCGGCAGACATGGACGTCTTGCCTGAGATTCGGAGCAGATGCTATTTGGTTTTATCCGTCCACCTCTCCGAAGATGCCAAGTTGATTTAAGGCATTGTGTATCGGAGGTTTGTACGGATGCGGCCGATGTAGCAGACTTCATCAGATTCCCCCTCGCTTGAAGGGTTTTTGATTGTGGGGACGCTCTTCCCTGCAGGTGCAAGCCCCTGCAGTTAATTACGCTACCGCATCGCGGTAATAACTTTCTCCTTATCCAGAATTTCACTTCGTGTCGTGGGTGTTTGTTTTGTTTGTGGTTGCCCGTAGATTGTATACGGAGACTAATTTATGTCGTCGCCCATAGGAGTGGATTAGTCCAAATCCGTATTTTCTTAGATTTGGGTTTGGTATTTTAGTTTAATGATACGTCAGCCGTATTGAGGCTAAGATCAACTTAAACATTCATTAAGGATACGTTAGTCTAATCTCCAGACTAAGATCAACTTAACGGGATCATTTATTTAATATATGGCTATCGGGACTCGTCACCTCTCTGACGTCGTTGAAGGATTACAACGATAGGTGTCAGAGGAGTTCAGAGATGTACCCTTGAACCAAAGTTGATTAGGAAATATGTAGTCTATTGAAATACTTAAGGATACGTTAGCCGTGTTTGGGGCTAAGATCTACTTAAGCGGGATCGTTTAGATCCGACAGAAGAGCGTTTGGAGGCTCTATTGTTCCAGTTTAGGGACGTAGTGGTCCATGTTCCAATTTAGGGACATGGTGGTCCATGTTCCAGTTTAGGGACATGGTGGTCCATCATTAGTTTAAGGACATTTCGGTCCATGAGTTTAAGGACCCCGCAATCCATATAGGTGTGTGGTCGTCGGGATCCGTCACCTCTCTGACGTCGTTGAAGGATTACAACGATAGGGGTCAGAGGAGTTCGAAGATGTACCCTCGAATCGGATGTAGATTGATTTAGGAGAGCAGCCGTGCTCAGTCAATTTAATTTGAGAACTTACGGCCATGATTGGGCTAAGTCCAGTTGAAAAATATTCAACGCTTTTATTTGCATTTGGCCTGTTAGGCCTTTGCTAGGGCTTGGCCCATTTTTGATAATGCATAGCATTAATCTTGGTCTCTGTTGGATCTTTATTTGGGCTCTGCCCCTTTTAAAATAATGCATTGCATTACTTATTATTTTGTTTGGGCTCTGCCCATTTACAAATGATGCAGAGCATCAATTTTGTTTGGGCTCTGCCCTTTTTATTGCATTGCAATTTAATTTGGCCTGCTAGGCCTTTCTGGTTTAGGCCTGGCCCTTTAGTAAAAGAAATGCTTTTGCATTTGTCAGGCGCTTTGCGCCAATCACTGAGCGCAAGTGCTTGTGGTGACGACACGTGTCACGCAAGTGCAGTGCGCTGCACCAGCGCGCTGCGCTTGCGCTGCTGACACGTGGCGCGCTCTGGTGAGTTGCGCCAATTTCAGAGAGCGAGGCTCTATTTCAAAAGTGCATAGCACAAGTGGTTCAGATGCTAACACGTGGCGCTCTCTGCTGGCTTGCGCCAACCCAAGAGCGCAACAGTGCAGTTTTGCAAGTGCAAGGCACTATTAACTTGAGAATCTTTTAGATTCCAGAACCAATGGTTCATAAAAAAGTGCAAAGCACTGTTATTATTTATTTTTCTTTTTGTTGAAGATCATTGATCTTGTTCTCAGATCAATGATCTGTTCATAAGAGAATTTTCTCTTTTTTCTAAAGGTTTTTACCTTTCTTGTTCTTGAGGAATTCTCTCCAATTCTTCAGAGTTCTCAATGATGATCTTCCTCCTCTTGATTTGGGGTCTAGGGGCCTTTATATAGTGCCCATAAATTTGTTAAATTTGTTAAAGAGATCTTTCTCTGAGTGATTTGGGGAATTTTCCCTACCGTTGGATCTTTGATTCAAAGGCTTCGGTTTTACAAAAGGCAATCTTCTTGTTTTAACAAGAACAGAAAAAATCTTGCTAGAATTTAATTCTGTCTGGCGCAAACGCCCTAGTGTGTGACACGTGTCATGCAGCGCAGAGCGCAGCGCAACCGCGCTGACACATGTCGCGCAGCGCGCAGCGCAGCGCAACTGCGCTTGCGCAACCACGCTGACACGTGTCGCGCAGCACAGCGCAACTGCGCTAGAGCAACCGCGCTGACACGTGTCGCGCAGCGCAGAGCGTAGCGCAACTGCGCTAGTGCAACCGCGCTAGTGCAACCGCACTACCACGTGGCGCACAGCGCAGAGTACAAGTCAGCTGAAGCGTTGCTTCTTTTATTTCAATTTTAATTTTCAAAACAGAGCTTTGCTCTGATTGGGGGAAACAGAAGCGTTGCTTCGTTTCCCGCCTTGGAATTTGAACAGAGCTTTGCTCTGATTGGGGTAAACAAATGCCCCCTCACCGTTGTGCTTACGTGGCCCCCAAACGTGAGCTCGGCGGTGGCAGAATTCCAACCGTCGCGGCAACTTTTGGAAGTTGAAAGGGCATTTGATGCCTATAAATAGGCCCTTTGGTCCCTTAGATGATTTTCATCTTCAAAATTTTACTTTCAGAAATCAGAGCCCTGCTCTTTATTTTCAAGAACTTCAAGAGTTAAACTCTTAAAACTTTTAGGTGAAAATTTTAATTTGAATTAAATTAAATTGAATTAATTTTCATTGATGGAGCCTTACTCTCTATAGATCCCTGATCCAAAGGAAACCCATTTAGGGTTTCACTTAGCAGAGCTTTGCTCTATAGGTCTAAAGGGATCTAAAGAGAACTAAAGAGGACCCTATTAGGGTTCCATTAATAGAGCTCTGCTCTCTAAAAGATTTTTCTTGGATTTTCTTAATTCATTAATGGAGCTTTGCTCCTTCCAAATCATATAGAAAAACTCTTAAGAGTTTTTCATTGCCCTTGGAAGTTAAAGATGGAATTTTATTTTTTCATGAATTATGTCATCTTTTTAGAGCAAAGCTCTCAATGTTCTTAGGGGATTTTCTTCAAATTCTCTTCATAACCGATTTTGACAGGTGTCACTCCTGTCTGCAGAGCATTGCTCTCGAGGAATTTAGCTCCCTGTCTTTTTCTTATTGCTAATCCTCCAATGATATTTCCTTCAGGCATTATAGCGGTACGTCTATACAGTCTACACGAGTTTATCACCTACGAGGATATCCGCGTACAGGGCCGTCAACAGGACCAGGAGTTTACAGATGCCCAGTGTGCGGAGGTTATGGGTCGTCTGAACGCGCGCGTTGGTTGGCTGCTCCCTCGCCGTTCTGCTCTCTTGAAAGTCGTGTTGGGAGCAATTTGGAGAGCTCTCCCGGGGTTCCACGAGGCCATACCGCTCAATGCGCTGGATAACGCCGAAGACAAGGTGCATTCAGTGCACCTGTCGGGGCTGATTTCGAAGAAACGGCGAGATAACCTCGTCGACATTCTTCAACAAGTTTTTCAGCAGACGACGATGATCGCTTCTTATCAAAGGATAGAGGGTCTTGCCGAATATCTTGACACGCGTGAGCGTGAAAGGCTGCGCACGAGAATAATCAGAAAGGCTAGAAGAACTCTAGATGGCCTTACTTTAGAATTCCTCAATCCGTGCCCCGGATCTGAGCTTATACCATTGTAATAATTTGAGCAATGTTTTGCTTATTTCTCTATGATTGTAAGAACCCTTTGTAATGGAAAATTTCTCCTTTCAGCTTGTCTTATTTCTTGTTCTAAGTCTTTTGCACATACATGAATGAGTGTGTCTCGAGTGCTTGATCAAACGCCAATCAAACGTTCTTTCTGTCGCTTTCTTCTTTCTTTTATTATCCATATGTTACTTTAGTGAACATGGGTTGACAGATAACAGATTAAGCATCTTAATTCCTTTACGAGATAGCGGTGGCTTAGGCCGCAGGTTCAGATCTGCTGCCTAAGACTTTTCAACTCTATGAGCCGTGAGAGTCTCATAGAGATTTTTCTCCCTACGGATCGAGAGGATCTCGTAGGTGGATTTTCTCCCTAGGGATCGTGAGGATCCCTAAGTGTGTTTTCCTTTTACAAGTCGTAAGGATCTTATAAGAGAATTATCCCCTCTTACGAGTCGAGAGGACCCGTAAGCAGTTGTTTCCCTCCTTGTCGAGATTCGACTTTGGAGAGTGAGACCCATGGATAGTATGCAAGAGACCATTTTGGGCCAACTTGCAGGGTCCCGGTTCTTAGGAAACAGGCTTCTTTTATGCCCACTGCCTAAGGCTTTATCTCACGAGTCGAGCCGCATCAAGAATTTCTCGCAAAGGCATCAATTTCTTCACAAGTCGAGACGAATCGAGCATTTCTCGTAAGAATATCCTAACGTCACAGTTAACCTCTGCTCTTTACGACAGAAGTCCGTTAGGGTCTGTGTTACTTAGGGTTTTGGCCGTCGTACCGTCGCATAAGCTGATATATTCCTCGATAGGCAATTGTACTATTCGAGTAGCCCTGCGACTGCCATGTCTCTGATCCCTTCGGGGGCTGGACAAGGCGTCTTCAAGCAATCCTCCTTGGCAGTTTGACCGTCGGAAGAGCAAGCGTTAGGTATTTCGCCATGCCGCTTTTTACTTGAGGTTAGGCTCCTTTTGGAGAGCCCCGATGAGTCATATCCACTCCGCGCTGGTGTGGGATGATCTCCGATAGTCTTTCAGGTTTTATGTGAGTTGCTGTCAAGACCCTGAAGCTAGGAATTTGGCCTTTGCTTCGTTTGCTGGTATCACGTCTGCTGTATCGAGACGAATGTCGCGGTGGGAACTAGGGATTTTTTCGTGGCTCCGTTTGTTTGATTGTCACGTCTGAACCCTGCTGGAGGAAGAACGCTAGGGTGACATCTCGTCTGCTATATTGATACGAACGTCGCGGTTGTCTCTAGGTTGCTGGTGAACCGTCGAGATTTGGAACTAGGGATTTTGCCGTGGCTCCGTTTGTTTGATGATCGCTTCTGAACCCTACTGGAGGAAGAACGCTGGGGTGGCAACTCGTCTGCTGTATCAAGACGAACGTCGCTGTTGTCTCTAGGTTGCTGATGAACCGTCGAGGTTTGGAACTAGGGATTTTTGCCGTGGCTCCGTTTGTTTGATGGTATTGCGTCTGCTGTGTTGAGACGAACGTCGAAGTGGTGACCATTTCATGCTGGTGTGAGACGATCTCCAGTTGTCTTTCAGGCTTTATATGACTTGCCGTTAATACTTCGAAGCCAGGAATTTGGCCTTTGCTTTGTTTGTTTTGTCATGTTCGAATCCTGTTGGAGGAAGGACACTGTTGTCGACATTGCGTCTGCTGTAACGAGACGAATGCTGAGGTGGAGCTGAGATTTTGCCGTCACTCCGCCTTACTGACCATGGGGCTTTTCGTTGGCATTGTATCTGCATCTTGATGGACTGCGAAAGAACACCGTTGTTAACATCTCGTCTGCTGTATCGAGACGATTGTTAAGATGAAGCTGGGATTTTGCCGTCGCTTCATTTTGTGTTGACCGCGAGGTCTTTTGTTGGCGTTGTATCCGCATCTTGATGGACTGTGAAGGAACGCCTTTATTAACATCTCGTCTGCTGTATCGAAACGATTGTTGAGATGAAGCTGAGATTTTGCCGTCGCTTCGTTTTGTTTTGACCATGAGGTCTTTTGTTGGCGTTGTATCCGCATCTTGATGGACTGTGAAGGAACGCCTTTGTTAACATCTCGTCTGCTGTATCGAGACGATTGTTGAGATGAAGCTGGGATTTTGCCATCACTTCGTTTTGTTTTGACCGCAAGGTCTTTTGTTGGCGTTGTATCCGCATCTTGATGGATTACGAAGGAACGTCGTTGTTAACATCTCGTCTGCTGTATCGAGACGATTGTTGAAATGAAGCTGGGATTTTGTCGTCGCTTCGCTTTGTTTCGACCGCGGGGTCTTTTGTTGGCGTTGTATCTGCATCTTGAGGGGCTGAGGAGAAATGCCGTTGGTGATCTCTAACTTGTCGATGTCGACGTTGAAACCCTGAAGCTAGGGATCTTCCTTTGCTTCGTTTGTTGACATTGTGTCTGCAATATCGCGACAAATGTCGAGGTTGTCTCTAGGTTGTCTATGAACCGTCGAGATTTGGCTTCGTTTTCTGGTGGAGCCTGTTGGGAAGATATGGTTCCCTCTTTGTTTGTGCCCCTGGATTGTATACAGGGATCGATGTGATCTCACCTGTAGGGCAGAAGTTTCATTCATCATTTTTTTTATTTTCTTTTTCTTTTCGCGATGCTCTATCATTTCAGCTTTATATCGCGAAGGTCGTTCAGCTTTATATCGCGAAGGTCGCGATTGCCCAATCATTTCGGCTATTTTTCATGCATACATTTTTACTTGCTGCTTTTTATTGCAAGTTGCCCCATCATTTCGGCTATTTTTCATGCATACATTTTTACTTGCTGCTTTTTATTGCAAGTTGCCCCATCATTTCGGCTATTTTTCATGCATACATTTTTACTTGCTGCTTTTTATTGCAAGTTGCCCCATCATTTCGGCTATTTCGTATGCATGTATTGCTCGCTGATTTTCTTTCATCGCGAGTGTGGAATTTGGAATCTGACGCCAATCTCAGCATCAGCATCGCTACAACTGGAATATTGCCAGGAGCGAATCATCATTTGCCATAAAAAGGCTTGGAATTTGATACCGGTTTAGGCATCAGCATCGCTACAACTGGGATATTGCCAGGAGCGAATCATCACTTGCCTCTGTCGATGTCGAACAAAGGTGGCTTAGCGAACAGGGTTAGGATCCCGTCGACTAAGGCTTTTGACTTCATGAGCCGTAGGGGTCTCACAAAGGTATTTCTCCCTAAAAGTCGTGAGGATCTTGTAGGTGTATTTTCTCCTTAGGAATCGTGAGGATTCCTAAGTGTATGTTCCCCTGTAAGTCGTAAGGATCTTACAAAAGGGTTTTATCCTTATAAGTCGAGAGGACTTACAAGGGTTGTTCACCGTATGGACATATCCCCAGTCAAGGGTGGGACTTGGTTAGGGAGATGTTTATTCATGCCCTTGGATTGTATACAAGAGCCAGTATTGGACCACTTGTAAGGCAATATCGAAAGTTGTGGGGGTTGCTTAAGCACAGGTTTAAGTCTCTATAACTTAAGACATTCAAATCTTATGAGCCGTGAGGGTCTCATAAGAGAGCTCTCCTTACGAGTCGTGAGGATCTTGCAAGTGTATTTTCTCCTTAGGAATCGTGTGGATCCCTAAGTGTGCTGCTCCCTTGTGAGTCATAAGGATCTCACGCGGGTGGTTTCTCCTTACAAGGTCGAGAGGACCCTATAAGTGTCTTTTAACGAGGTTGCGCCCTTTCGGGTTTTCACAAACACTCGCCGGTAGTCCTTCTGTTTTTACTCACGGAGCCCTTTCGGGTTTTCATCCGTGCCCATTTTGCTTATGGACATACCGTTTTTTTTATTCTTTTTATTTTCTTCTTCTTTTTCTTTTTACGAGGTCGCGCCCTTTCAGGTTTTCACAAACACTCGCTGGTAGCCCTGCTGTTTTTACTCATGGAGCCCTTTCAGGTTTTCATCCGTGCCCTTTTTGCTTATGGACATACCGTTTTTATTTATTGTATTTTTCTTCTTTTTTTATCTCGTCAGCCTACGGATGCTGCGGTATTAGTTTAAGGATGTTTCGGTCCGCTATTAGTTTAAGGACGTTTCGGTCCACCGTTAGTTTAAGGACGTTACGGTCCGCTGTCGCCATATTCGAGGCAAATCTCTAGTTTACCGACTTTTCGGTCTATGGGGTTTTCTCTATGACTGAGCATGATGACCCCGGTGTATCCATCTTTCTCGGAGCGTGCGGTTGTGGCGGGCTCACTTTCCAGTTTTTGGAGATGATGAACTTGCTCTGTTGGTACTGGTTTTCAACCCAGTTTTTGAAGACGTAGCAATCCTCAATCAGGTGACCTACCGTTTGGTGGTAAAGGCAATAATTGAGATCGTTAACATCGTCTGGACGCAACGGACGTTTTGGACTCGGCAGATTGATGAGTCTGTCGCGCACTGCCAGCTCGAACAGTCTCCTTGTTTTATCTTGAGGAAATGAGTAAGGACGTTTCAACTTTTCATGGAGGGGTTGCCGCTTGTTGTTTCGGCAAACAACCGGTCTAGGGTCACTCGATTGCTGTTGAGTACTGGCTACGAGGGCTGTTTTTCCCCTCCCTTTATCCTTTTTGCTTGATCCTTTGTTTACGGGGCCCAGATTTTTTTCCAGTAGCGTGCGATTGCACGGCTGAACGTTCTCGCAACTCCTTAATTCTTTCATTTTTGAAATGGATTCCTTGAGGAGAGGGTTGAGGGCAACTTCTTCGTCAGAGTCACTTCCAAAGGTGATAATTTGCGATCCCTTGGAGTCGGCTATATGACAATCGGCGGTGGCTCTTTTGCGCTCATCTATCGCATTTTTTCGACGTCTACGAGCTTCACACTTTGTCTTGTTGAAGTGTTACTTTTGAATGACGTATCCTTGCCACCAACACTTAAAGGAGTCGCAGTCTTCGGTAGGATGTATGATCTTCTGATGATATAAGCAGAAGTTAGGATGCATCTCCACTCTACCGAGAATATTTTCTTCAGAGGGCGGTAGCTTCATTCCCACTGATAAGGCTTTGGCGAACTTTTTCCTCGTCTTGAATTTGTTTTTATCCGCAGCAGATGACTTTTAATTTGACGAAAGTGCCTCGACTCTTTGGTCTAGTTGGCGGTGTTTGGCTCCTTCCAGTATGGCCATCTCACGTTCTTGATTGGCTTTAACTTTCAGACGGATCTCATTCAGGAAGGCATCGATCAACTCGTCTGACGGCCGCAGAATTTCTAGTTCAGAGTCCGCCCTCGGTTCCTCGGCGCAAGGAGCCTCTTCATCATCCACCAATGAGTGAGAGATCACATGACAACTCGCTACGTAGTCTTCGGATTTATCTGATGAGTCTTCTCCATCATTTACGTCCTTGACAAAAGAACAGGCTGCCCCCATCGTGTCCGTCTTCTTTGGAGAGTGCGGCTGTGGTGGGTTCACCTTCCAGTTTTCAGACAGCGCGAACTTGCCCTGTAGGTACTGATCCTCGATCCATCCCTTAAAGACGAAACAGTTCTCGATCGGGTGACTTACCGTTTGGTGGTAAGGGCAATAATTGGGATGATTGAGATCGCCTGGCTGCGACAGACGTTTTGGACTCGGCAGATTGATGAGTCTGTTGCGTACTGCCAGCTCGAACAGTCTTCTCGTTTTATTCTGAGGAAACGAATAAGGACGTCCCAGTCTCTCATCGAGGGATGGGCGTGCACAGACGTTATTTTGGCGAACAACCGGTTTTGAGTTGCTTGGTTGTTGTTGAGCATTGGCGACGACAATCGCTTTTCCTTTTCCTTTCTCATTTCGAGAATCTGGTTTTGGAGGGGACGGTCCATGGCCCATCTGGTCCATTTGGGCTAACTTATCGATCAGGGCCTGGAAGGTGGTCGGCCTGAAGAACATCATGAATTGCGAGATGGTCACTTGTGGATCAAGAGTGCCCACAAACATGCCTATCGCAGGTGCTTCTTCTATGCGTTGTTCGCATTTTGACCATAGGTTCCGCCATCGTATTGCGTATTGGACCCATGTTTCGCCTGGCCTTATCCTGGCATTTATCAGTGCTATTATCGGGATGCGTTCACTAGCACTCGCGAATCTATGTGTGAAAAATAGCTCCATCTCTGTAAATGTTTTGACAGAGTCGTTAGGTAGCTCCAAATACCATTCAAAAGTTGTCTCTGCTAAGCTGCCGACGAATTGGCGTAGCAACAATTTGTCATCGCCTTCAGTATTGCCGCATAGGTCCCTGAATTGAGTGACATGCTGATGCGGATTCCCTGTCCCTTTATATACGTGGAACTTAGGGATCGTATATCCCGGCGGGTAACTGATTTGGTCATACCAGCCCAGGTACGGTCGCCCCGTTTTTATGACCTGACCGGCTGCTTCGGTCACCTGATGAACCCGAATCTGCTGAGCTATATATTCGTCCAGGTCAGCTTTGGAGATTGCCTCCTCTTTGGCTGTTGACAGAACCGGTGGAGGATTTGACGTTTCCCCCCTATCGTCTTCGAGGACGATCGGGGGATCTTCAGTAGGAGGGTCTTGTTGAATCATCATATCCACCATGTCTTGGAACAGGAGGGCCATTTTCTTTATGCTGGCTGCTTGTTCCGCAGCTTCTTTATCCTTCTTCTCCAATATCCGGCGAAGAAACTCAGCGTCAGTTTCTTGTTCTTGACGCTCATCCGAGGACGTTTCAGAGCTTTCTTTTGGTCCAGTGAGTGTGGCCATTGCGTTCATCATTTCCTGAAGCTTCTGTTGTTGCTCCTGGGATTTTGTCACGGATCGGGTGAGCGGTCGGTATCCCGTGGAAGCACGGATTTCCTCCTTTCCAGCAGCCATATAAACAGTGTACACCACCATGCCCCCAGACTTAGGGCGTTTGTGTTCAGCGCTTTTACGCTTCGCCATGTTCACAGGGGCTTTTTGCGACCTCCTTTTCTTTTGAGTGATTGGAGTTGAGGGGGCCGTTGTAGTGGGCACCCGAGTAGCTGTTGCTTTTTGTGGCTTGACGGAGTAATCCTTCTCCTGCCGGACCTTCATCTTTTTCTGTCGGCGGAGATAGTTTTCATCAATCACTGACTCCTGGACCTATCGCCAGACTCTGTAAATTTTAGAGGACAGCCGTTGAGGGGGCTGCTCTAGCTTCTTCTCTGGAGCATTCTCCACAGGTGAAGGAGTTCGCTTCAATACCGCAGTAGGAGAGTTTTTGCGCACCATGTTCAGCAATTCAAAGCTGTTCCCGGTTGGAACAGCAGCATCGATCCCCACCGTTGGAGCTGGAGGAGTAAATCCAGAGGGGGAGTTGCCCCCAGCCTTCCTCACTCGGCGCCAGTAGCGACGTCGAGCATGTCGTGTTGATGGAGTTGTTTCAGCTATAGGGGTGACCTCCTCATGTAGCATGGGCTTTTTGGCGGGCCCTTTAGAGTTCAGACTCAGTCTGGTAAAGACTGAGGAGTTGGACGACCCGTTGAGAGGGGCCGTTGGAGTAGCAAGTCGATTGAAGACCGACTTCTTTGAAGCTTCCGGTATAGGCATTGGCATGGTGAAGCTTGCGGGCGGGATCATGGTCCCGAAAAATAGGCCGGTGGTGGCCTGGGTCACCTGTTCTACCGGCATGGCCAGAATGGAGGCCGCTTGAGGCCCATATGCTACACCCTCAGGTGAGGTGGAGCGTCGGTTGCATTGGCACTTTAAGCAATTTAAGGCCATTGATGCTTGATTTCTGCGCTAGGCAAAAGACAAAATCTTAGTCATTTGCAACCCAAGGGCAACCATTAACAAACCGCGATTCGTTCGCGAAGACGACACACGAAGTGTGGAGTGGAAAGAGGAAAAGGTCCCACCGGGCGTGCCAGAATCTGTTCCCCTCCGAACGGCGGCGGCAGACATGGACGTCTTGCCTGAGATTCGGGGCAGATGCTATTTGGTTTTATCCGTCCACCTCTCCGAAGATGCCAAGTTGATTTATGGCACCGTGTATCGGAGGTTTGTACGGATGCGACCGATGTAGCAGAGTTCGTCAGATTCCCCCTCACTTGAGGGGTTTTTGATTGTGGGGACGCTCTTCCCTGCAGGCGCAAGCCCCTGCAGTTAATTACGCTACCGCATCGCGGTAACAACTTTCTCCTTCTCCAGAATTTCACTTCGTGTCGTGGGTGTTTGTTTTGTTTGTGGTTGCCCGTGGATTGTATACGGAGACTAATTTATGTCGTCGCCCGTAGGACGTGGATTAGTCCAAATCCGTATTTTCTTAGATTTGGGGTTGGTATTTTAGTTTAAGGATACGTCAGCCGTATTGAGGCTAAGATTAACTTAAACATTCGTTAAGGATACGTTAGTCTAATCTCCAGACTAAGATCAACTTAACGGGATCATTTATTTAATATATGGCTATTGGGACTCGTCACCTCTCTGACGTCGTTGAAGGATTACAACGATAGGTGTCAGAGGAGTTCAGAGATGTACCCTTGAACCGAAGTTGATTAGGGAATATGTAGTCTATTGAAATACTTAAGGATACGTTAGCCGTGTTTGGGGCTAAGATCTACTTAAGCGGGATCGTTTAGATCCGACAGAAGAGCGTTTGGAGGCTCTATTGTTCCAGTTTAAGGACGTAGTGGTCCATGTTCCAATTTAGGGACATGGTGGTCCATCATTAGTTTAAGGACGTTTCGGTCCACGAGTTTAAGGACCCCGCAGTCCATATAGGTGTGTGGTCGTCGGGACCCGTCACTTCTCTCACGTCGTTGAAGGATTACAACGATAGGGGTCAGAGGAGTTCGGAGATGTACCCTCGAGCCGGATGTAGATTGATTTAGGAGAGCAGCCGTGCTCAGTCAATTTAATTTGAGAACTTACGGCCATGATTGGGCTAAGTCCAGTTGAAAAATGTTCAACGCTTTTATTTGCATTTGGCCTGTTAGGCCTTTGCTAGGGCTTGGCCTTTTTTTGATAATGCATAGCATTAATCTTGGTCTCTGTTGGACCTTTATTTAGGCTCTGCCCCTTTTAAAATAATGCATTGCATTACTTATTATTTTGTTTGGGTTCTGCCCATTTACAAATGATGCAGAGCATTAATTTTGTTTGGGCTCTGCCCTTTTTTATTGCATTGCAATTTAATTTGGCCTACTAGGCCTTTCTGGTTTGGCCCTGGCCCTTTAGTAAAAGAAATGCTTTTGCATTTGTCAGGCGCTTTGCGCCAATCACTGAGCTCAAGTGCTTGTGGTGACGACACGTGTCACGCAAGTGCAGTGCGCTGCACCAGCGCGCTGCGCTTGCGCTGCTGACACGTGGCACGCTCTGGTGAGTTGTGCCAATTTCAAAGAGCGATACTCTATTTCAAAAGCGCATAGCGCAAGTGGTTCAGATGCTGACACGTGGCGCTCTCTGGCGGCTTGCGCCAACCCAAGAACGTAACAGTACAGTTTTGCAAGTGCAAGGCACTATTAACTTGAGAATCTTTTAGATTCCAAAACCAATGGTTCATAAAAAAGTGCAAAGCACTGTTATTATTTATTTTTCTTTTTTTTGAAGATCATTAATCTTGTTCTCGGATTAATGATCTGTTCATAAAAGAATTTTCTCTTTTTTCTAAAGGTTTTTACCTTTCTTGTTCTTGAGGAATTCTCTCCAATTCTTCAGAGTTCTCAATGATGATCTTCCTCCTCTTAATTTGGGGTCTAGGGGCCTTTATATAGTGCCCATAAATTTGTTAAATTTGTTAAAGAGATCTTTCTCTTAGTGATTTGGAGAATTTTCCCCATCGTTGGATCTTTGATCCAAGGGCTTCTGTTTTACAGAAGGCAATCTTCTTGTTTTAATAAGAACAGAAAAAATCTTGCTAGAATTTAATTCTGTTTGGCGCAAACGCCCCAGTGCGTGACACGTGTCAAGCAGCGCAGAGCGCAGCGCAACCGCGCTTGCGCAACCGCGCTTGCGCAACCGCGCTGGCACGTATCGCGCAGCGCAACTGTGCTAGCGCAACCGCGCTTCCACGTGTCGCGCAGCGCAGAGCGTAGTGCAACTGCACTAGCGCAACCGTGCTGCCATGTGGCGCGCAGCGCAGAGCGCAAGTCAGCTGAAGCGTTGCTTCTTTTATTTCAATTTTAATTTTCAAAACAGAGCTTTGCTCTGATTGGGGGAAACAGAAGCGTTGCTTCGTTTCCCGCCTTGGAATTTGAACAGAGCTTTGCTCTGATTAGGGTAAACAATGACCTCTAAGTCGTTAAACTGGGAACAGATGACCCCTAAATCGTTAAACTGGAAACGGGGTAGATCCCCTCACGGCGAATGATGAGTCGCTCCTGATACCATATTCCAGTGCAGCGATGCAGACGCCAACCAAACTCTGAATGTCCCAACGGCGAATGATGAGTCGCTCCTGGTACCATATTCCAGTGCAGCGATGCAGACATCAACCAAAATCCAAATTCTCAAACGGCAAATGATGAGTCGCTCCTGGTACCATATTCCAGTGCAGTGATGCAGACGCCAACAAAGTCCCGAAATTCTTCCGGCCCTAAGGTCTGGATCATACTTCCTGCAAAACTGTATACAATCCACGGGCATAAAAAGATCCCAATCTCTCCCAAGTCCTACTGGTGAGACTACATTGAAAGTCCCACCAGCAACGAAGATTCAAAAAAAAGGGTATGTCCATAAGCAAAAGGGGCACGGATGAAAACCCGAAAGGGCTCCGTGAGTAAAAACAGCAGGACTGCCGGCGAGTTTGTGAAAACCCGAAAGGGCGCAAACTCATGAAAAAGAGATGAAATGCACTCGCAAAGTCCTCTCGACTTTGTGAGGAGAAATTTCCCGCGTGAGATCCTTACGACTCACAAAGGAGAAACACACTTAGGAGTCCCCACGACTCCTAAGGAGAAAATACACCTACGGGATCCTTACGACTCGTAGGGAGAAAATGCTTATATGGGACCCTTACGGCTCATAAAATTGAAAAGTCTTAGGGGATAGGGACCTAAAACTTGTCTCCTAAGCCATCGCTTCCTAATAAGCAAACGCAAATGATGATTCGCTCCTGGTACCATATTCCAGTGTAGCGATGCTGATGCCAAACAAAAACCAAAATCCCTAAATCCACTCATGGCAAATGATGATTCGCTCCTGGTACCATATTCCAGTGTAACGATGCTTATATCAACCCAAATCAAATCCAATCAACAATCTCTGCGTTGGAATCATGCTTCGTCTCAGAGTGTACCCCGTGTCGAAATCATGCTTCGCCTCGGAGTATCCACCTTCCCTGTCGGAATTATGTTTCGCCTAGGAATCATCCTCTACATCAAAACCAGTGACACTCCGTGCCGAAATGAAGTCAACAAGCGACCTCCTCGTCAGAATTATGCTCCGCCCTGGAATCAAGTCAACCAGCGACCTCCTCGTCGGAATTATGCTCCGCCCTGGAATCAAGTCAACCAGCGACCTCCTCGTCGGAATTATGCTCCGTCCTGGAATCAAGTCAACCAGCGACCTCCTCGTCGGAATTATGCTCCGCCCTAGAATCAAGTCAACAGTGACCTTCTCGTCGGAATTATGCTCCGCCCTGGAATCAAGTCAACCAGGGACCTCCTCGTCGGAATTATGCTCCGCCCTGGAATCAAGTCAACAAGCGACCTCATCGTCGGAATTATGCTCCACCTTGGAATCAAGTCAACAAACGACCTCCTCATCGGAATTATGCTCCGTCCTAGAATCAAGTCAACCAGCGACCTCCTCGTCGGAATTATACTTCGAATAGGAATCAAGTCAACCAGCAACCTTCTCATCGGAATTATACTTCGACTCGGAATCAAGTCAACCAGCGAACTCCTCATCGGAATTATGCTCCGCCCTGGAATGAAGTCAAACATCGACCTCCTCGTCGGAATTATGCTTCGACTCGGAATCAAGTCAACTAGCGACCTCCTCGTCGGAATTATGCTCCGTCCTGGAATCAAGTCAACCAGCGACCTCCTCGTCGGAATTATGCTTCGACTCAGAATCAAGTCAACCAGCGACCTCCTCGTCGGAATTATGCTCCGCCCTGGAATAAAGTCAAACAACGACCTCTTCGTCGGAATAATGCTTCGACTCGGAATCAAGTCAACCAGTGACCTCCTCATCGGAATTATGCTCCACCCTTGAATCAAGTCAACCAGCGACGATCTCCCCGTCGGAATTATGCTCTGTCTTGGAATCAAGTCGACTAACAAGCTCTGCATCGAAATCATGCTTCGTCTCAGAATGTACCCCGTATCGAAATCATGCTTCGCCTCGGAGTATCTGCTTTCCCTGTCGGAATTATGCTCCGCCTGGGAATCAACCTCTGCATTGAAATTATGCTTCGATCATAATGTCTGCCACCCATCGGAATTATGCTCTGACCCCTTTAGAATCATGCTCCGCTCGTCGGAATTATGCTCCGACCCCTTTGCAACCATGCTCCGCTGTTCGGAATTATGCTCCGGTCCTCGGAATTATGCTCTGACTCTTCGTAATGATACTCTGACCCTGGAATTATGCTCCGCAAATCGGAATGATGCTCTGATCCTCAGGAATCATGCTCCCCGAGGGATGCTCCGCCCCTAGAATGATGTTCCACCTCAAAGTCCAGCTTCAAGATCCATCAATTTCATGCATACAACTCATATGCGCAGTATGCATTTATTGATGGGGGCACTTTGTTGGGGTTAAAATTTGCATCCCAGTTGACCGGGTCAAAGTCAAGGTCAACCCCAAGTAAGCGGGCTCAAGCCCAAGCAAGTGGGCCCATGCCCAAGTCGAGCACCGCGGCCGGCTTCCCCCATCCCAAAATAAAAATCATGTAATAAATAATTTTGATGTAATTTTTTTTGCATGAATGTAAGCAAAATAGGCATAAAGCCCAATTTTTGTAAAGCCCATGGCTTATGTGCAAAAGAAATGGACACATGAGGCATGGGATAGGCAAAATGCCATTTTGTAAAGCCCAAGGGGCTATATGTAAAGTTTGTAGCCTATAAAGGCAAACATGATGAAAATATCTATGAGAACTTTTTCATTTCTCTAAAAAAATCAAGCTTTGTGCTTCCTTCTCCTTCCTCAAGATTCTAAACCTTCTTCTTTCCTTTGAATTAAGTCAAGAGTTTTACTCTTCCTTTTCAAAAACTAAATAGTTTTTCACCACAAAACCCACAAAGGGGAGCTCAGATCTTCCATTAGATCTCAAAAGGAAAGACTTTTAAGTTTCACCCCCCTTTTCCTCCAAGATCCAGCCGATCAAGAGGAGGAAGAAGGAGACCCATTTCATAAAATCCAACTTTGGACAAAATCCCAGTCAAAAGAAGATCCAAGACTCAAGAGAGAAGAACCTCTGAAGATTCTTAGGGAGTTCAACTCAAAGGACCAAATCCTCAAAAGAGTTTAACTCCTAATCCAGATCCTTAGGAGTTTGACTCTAAATCTAAATCTTTTGGAGTTTAACTCCACTCAAAATCCTCTTTAGGAGTTTAACTCCCATTTCTGGGGGTAAAAACCCCTTCCTTTCGCTACCGCCCAAAGCGCTAGCGCCCGAGCGCCCACGTGCCGGACACGTGAGGCTCTAGTGCCTAAAGCGCTAGCGTCCGAGCGTCCACGTGCCGGGCACGTGAGGCGCTAGCGCCCGAGTGCCCAAAGTGCTAGCGCCCGAGCGCCCACGTGCCGGGCACGTGAGGCGCTAGCGGCCGAGTGCCTACGTGACGGGCACGTGAGACGTTAGCGCCTAAAGCGCTTGCGCCCGAGTGCCCACGTGCCGTGCACGTGAGGCGCTAGCGCCCGAGCACCCAAAGCGCTGGTACCCGAGCGTCCACGTGCTGGGCACGTGAGGCGCCAGCGCCCAGCGCCTGCATGCTAGACGCGCGAGGCGCTGGCACCCACGCGTTCTACGGATGCCATTTTCCCCCCATTTTACACACACTCCATACTAAAAATACCTCCCCCGTTAGAAAAAATTTCTAACGGGGCGCTGCCCCGCACCCCGCAAGGGGGCTGCTAGCCCTCTTGACCCCCAGCCCGCTATCCGGGTAGCCGGACCCCCGTAAAAACTTTGTGGGGCCCTTGATATATCCAAAACCCCTTCAAAACAAGATACTGTACATTGAGTTCGCATGACCTGTTTGACCCGTCAATCGGAGGTTCTCTCGCTCCAAAGGCGAGGGGTAATTAACGGCAGCTTAGTCCATGGCTGCCGGAGATTCGGATCACCACAACCAATAAACCCTAGCCTACCCTAGGCAGGGAGAATCTGTAATGCGCTTGACAAGCGCGCGCGTATTCCCATCTCAACAGGGTGACGAAAAACACCATACAGAGCCTATGATTCCTAGAGACACGGATGGTGCGAATGACCCAGTCTATGTTCCCAAAAACGCAGAGTAGACATCGCTTCAAGGCCTTCAAAAGCGGCTCTAAGAGAAAGATAGAGAATTAGCCATGGTCTATTCCAAGCTTGATGATATAACAAGCATCACTGCACAACTCATGGCTCAAGTTGCTCGAATGGAGACACAACAAATATGGGAGTCCATCTATAAACCAGAGGATGACCTCTCAAAGCAACCAACGGCCATCCCCTGCAATCCAGGCATACATGTCACGCCCCGCTTCCCAAAAGAAGGAGAAGGATGACGTGGCAAGGTCCGCAACCTAACTGTATTGAAGGTGGTCTATTCAATATAGTTACGTTAAGCGTATGAATATTTAACATGCAGGGTGTGTACCAAAACAAAAATAATAAAAGCGAAAGGCATTTATTTCCATTAACCAAACTTTATTACATTCCAAAAGAAAGAGTAAAATAAACTAAGTAGTTTAATTACATCGAGAAGAAACAAAAGCCCTAAACATGTAGGCAAACAGTAAAAATTAAATCTAGATAATCTTCCATCGTCCAGTCTGCATAATCTTCATAAGTTGGTTTCACACCTTGATCCTCGCCATAATACTCATTCTCATCTGACGGACATTCCAAAGATAGAGGAAGAAAAGGAAAGTCCGTCAGTGAGTTATACTCGGGTAGGATTGCCTCATAAGGAAGTAGGTATAGAAACAAACAATTGTATATAAATATAATGAATAGGATGTACATGGGTATAAAGGTATGAGGTTGTATGCAAATTAGATATGTTGAAAGATGTATATGTTTGGTAAAGGTTCAAGTCAAGTCAAACGAATATTCAGTCTATGAGTTAGATCAGGTTAAACAAGATGTGTATGGATGGAATTGACTGGTGAACATACTCGTATCCTTGAGGTATCTCATAACTAGCTGGAAGCAGTATGAGCTGGTGCTCGTGCCTGGGATGGCAATCAATGTGGTAGTGTGAACATCCCCGAAAGGTGTCCCATGACTACGATGGAGCTTTATCTAGCGTGAATATCACTCAAGTGCCCAGGTATTACCACCCTTCAGTTCCATAATAAACAACAAGTCTAAACTGGTAAAATATCCACATCCACGATACTGAATAACTCGTGTCTCGTAAAGAAAGGTAGATAAGGTAACAGGTGGGTATAGCACATGATGTGAGTTTAGTGTTGAGTATCAATAGGTATTATAAACGTTTTAGTTTGTTAAACAAGGGTCCGGATACTCGCGATTATTCCATTGTGGCCACGGAACAACAACTGGGGAAGTGAAATGTACCGTTTCGCTTCCCGGGATCATGATCGAGTAGTAGGGGAATCCGAGTTCCGAATCTCCTTGCCTAATCAAACTACCCATCCCCTGGTTCAGTACAAAGGTTTTGACGAATTAGAGTTAGTGCATATACCTCTAGGCATGGAATTTCCACATTGTATGTCATCCACATTTTGGATCATTCGCCCACAAATAGGGTTAGTATTCGTCCGAATATCGGATTAGTAGTCGTCCACATATTGGACTGGTCACCCTGCCTGCAGGGATCTTCATACATGTATAGTCGTCCGTACATCAGACTGGTCATCCGGAATATCTGGATCTTCTCAATAAGTATTCCATACATAGGTCCGCGCATTCTAACCCTAACCGTATCATGTGTTATGTATGTCAGAAACTTGTAATCAAGAAGTTGATCTCATTTAATATGGCCTTCCACAACTGCTCGTTTTATCTTGTTATCTTCTAAAGTTTGTAATGTATTTCGTATCATCTTATAAAACATTTAGTTAATAAAGGATAATGGTGTTTAATTATATTTATTGTTTATAAGAAAACCATGATATTTGGAATATTTATCGTTTCGGAAACCCATAATATTTTACTGAAAAAATATCCTTTATATAAAAGGTTATGGTATTTATTTGAAAATTATCTTTTAATAAGGTCTTAGATATTCTTTTGGAAAATATCATTTATAAGGGTTATGGTCTTTGTTGAAAATAGCCTTTTAAAAAAGATCAAGGTATTTAAATGAAATTATCTCTTTTTAGGATAGATTGAGGTATTTTATTGTAAATAATAATTTTATGAAATTATAGTGTTTTAAGTTTGAGATAACGTTTTTAGAAAATACGTTCGTGTTGGCAACCGCTGCACATGGACGACCGGATTTGTGTCCTTTTCAATGACGATTGTCTATCAACCATGAGGTACTCGCGTAAAACATTACCCTATTATTATGGTAACTCATTAAACTTTAGTTAACATTCTAAGAAGAATTAATATAAAAATATCCTTTCGAGTGAAAGGGGCTAAGTTGGAAAAACCATATGCCGTTATTTAGATTTAGTATTATCCCCTTTCAAAGGAAAAAGGATTTAACAAAATTGCAGTAGTTGGTGAAAAATGTGTAAGTAAAATATATGTATATGTCGTATTTAAAACATTTATTCCAAATATCTTATCTCATATGGATATTTTAAACAAATACAACATTTTAATAAAACGAGGGTATTTTTGTGGAAGAAACCTATTTCGAGATCAAAAAAGTAGCATGGGTGAGTATGGGTATGTAAGGGGTGAATTGATATCCAGTGGGTTATAACATTAAGCATCACATTCCATGTTGTATGAAAGTGCAATATTTTTTGACATATAGGAGTGATTAAGGAAACCATTTTAATCATGGGTTAAGATTATCATCATTAAAGGGTACAAAAGTATAGGCATGCAAAAATATTGTAACATAATTTTAATATGGGGTTGATGATTAGAAGTTGGAATTAAGGTTATTGAAAAAAAGAAGAAGGAGACCGATGAGTGGAAAGAGACGGATCCTACCTTTGATTAGAGTTGGATGTAGACGGGTTGAAAATGTAGGCTTGTGCAAACTCCTCAATAGCTCCGCGCTTAGATTTTTCCTTGGTGATTGGATGGAGCCGTAGCGTCGGCGTCGTCGATACGAAGGCGCTGATATTTTTTTCAGAATTTTTGGAGTTCTGAGGTGTGAGAAATCAATATTTGAAGTGCCTATTTATAGGGTTTTATTTCTAACCATAAAATCCAAAATATTGGTTAAAATATACGAAAATCCATGCCAGCCAATGATTTCCTCATCATCTGTTGATGATTGCGCCTGCCGCCAGGGATTCCTAGCCGTTGGATGTTGATCCAACAGCCCACGCTGCACCGCCACGCCGCCGCCAGCCCGCCACGTGTCCGCGTGGCTGGGGATCACGCGGTTTCGCATGGTCCCCACCACGTGGGCACCGCCGCGCGTTCTGGGCCGTTGGGTCCCAGCATCCAACAGTCTAGGTTAAAAGGGTTTTTAAAAAAAATAAAATAAAAATCAATTAATATAAAAATCAACAGATTATTAAAATTATTGATTTGGTTTTAAAAAATTTGTTAAAAATGTTTAAAACTACGGAAAAATTATGGGATAATTTCAAAAAATATGTTTTATTGTTATCTTTAGTATAAATATAATTTTGGGCCAAAAAATAAATAATATATCCCATATTTACGGTTTTAGCTTAGTTATTATAATTATATAATATCTAGTTTATCCTTGATATATTTTTAATTACGAATTAATTATTTTAATTGATAACAAAAATATGTAGATTATTTTAATGCATTATAAAATTGTATTAAAACATTTTAAGCCAATAAAAACAATAAATAGATTTTAGAAAATTCCTTTAATCATATTTCGATGCTTTGAAAATTATTAACATTACTTTAAAAATTATTCTTCTATTAACGAAACACATAAATAATTATTTGATAGTGGAAATTTAAATAAAATATATTTTATTAGGTATTAGAAAACACGGTCTTTATAATCTACCCTCCTTAAAATAATTTCGTTCTCGAAATTTCAGAAGGTAGGTCAAGGAAAGAAAAAAAGCACCAAGAGGGTTTGTCGTGGTTAAAATTTTTGGGTTCACTCTCTCGTCCAGTTTCCTCGCTTCCGTGTATGTCTGCCTAGTAGTTATTTCTTCATATAGCTCTAGCCAGCTGGATTGTCTTGTCGCTCAAGGTCTCATTCTTCTAGTATTCCGACCGGTTGCTGCTCGTAGGTTATGCTAACATTTTCGTGATTTCGGAATGATCAAAAGTATGGCTAGGGTTGCTAGCATACCCTCCAAGGGAAGTAGCAAAAGTAGGCTATACACAAACCCACCGTCTCCTTCCAAGATGTTAAACAACCGATGTGCCGTGGGCTGAGCTTTCCGCGCTCTCTTCATTGTATCACCATCTCCGCTTTTTCTACAATTATCTCAATCTTATAAATTCTCCATCTTCAGGATCGCCCCAACCGATCGGCACTTCTCCTATATAAAACTTGAACCCTCTCATCCGCTTCATGTGTTTCGACCATCCGTGTCTATGCGTTCTTCTTATAGTAGTGTCTCTATATCTTCAAGATGAACATCATAATCGCCAGTTCTAGATCTGGACAGGATGGTTGCGTCCACAAGTATTTAGTTGTCTTGACGCATATGCAACTATATCACCGCGCTGATACATCACACCACCAAGTCCCTTCTCCGAAATATCGTAGTGGATGTTAAAACTTCCAGGTCTATTGAGTATGGAAAGGATGGGTGCATTAGTTACGATCTACCCTCCTTAGAATAATTTCATATTTGAAATTTTCAAAGGGATAGCCACTACTGGGCACGGAAATCAGTAACGCTGTCAGGAATCCGCTTTGCTGCATGTGTCGCTCCCGAGAGTTGGTGTATCACTTGATGCATGGAAAGCCTCTGAAGGGTTTAGGTATAAGGAATCGGAAAATGTAAAATCAGTAGTTGCTTCCGGGTAGAAAAGTTTGGAAGTTGAAAGAAGGTTGTGAATTGATGGAAAACTTGAGAGCTATAACATAAAGGCAACTGGTCGAAATTACGGAAACTAGAGGAATTAGGGTGAGTCTAATTAAGATTTGCACCGAAAGATAAATAAGTATGGTATCAAAGAAAGGTTGAAAAAGAAAAAATTACCTCTGCTGTCTTGTCACGCGGCATCAGCCTTCTCGGCTGTCATGGTGAAGGTCTGGCGTTTGTGTCCATTCCTCTACGCTTGCTGAAAAACACGCTCCTGTGATGGCAAGGGTGGTCCCTTTAGTGATGCCCCTTGACCGGTTGGTTGAGTGGCGGAAGATGGCTGGTTTCCCTGTCGTGGTGCCACATAGTTAGTCGGCTTGTTGATGGGGCCTAATTGTTTCCCTCTCTGAGGACAGTCCCCAATAGTATGATCCGGAGACCCACAGACTATGCAAAGTTTATTCAAAATGCGACAGTCTCCCATGAAGTGTTCGGCTCTACCGCAATGGTTGCATATAACAGCTGGTTTTTCAAAGAGAGTTGGTCCTGCTGGTCTCTTAGGTTGTTGTCTCCCGCTGAATCTGGAAGATGATCCTCCAAGAATTTGATTGGCCGATCGCTTAATGCTGGACAAACGTTCATCCTTCCTCATGTGTCGCTGAAGGTCTTCAAAGTTTCGCGCTGCCTCTAAGATTTCATCATAAGTTGAAAGAGTAGCAGAAGACATGGAGGACTGCGTCTTCAGGTCCAATCCTTGCCAGAATCTCTTAGCATAAAGTTCTGGGGTTGCCACCAGATGATGCGCGAACCGACTTAACCTTGCGAACTCCGAAGCGTACTCGTCCACCGACTTATCCCACATGCTCCCTTGTTGGAATTGTATAAACTCTCTTTCCATCCTTAAGTATGCCACGACTGGAAAGTACTGGGTATCAAAACATTGTTTGAACGTTTCCCAGTCGATGGGCTCCTTCAATCTACTTTCCTCTGCCTCCCACCATATCCTGGCATTATCCGTAAGTTGTAGTTTGGCAATGTTCACCCACGTGTCCTTCGGAATTTGAGCGGCACTGAGATCGTTGACTGTTCTCTTGAGCCATTCCTCAGCTTCTAAGGGAGTTTCCTTCCTCGAAAAAGTCTCAGGGTGGAGTGATCTGAACTGCTTCACTCCCTCCGAACCTTGAGAAACTGGGGTTAGTGCCTTACTTAAAATCTCTGCTTGGTACTGCCTACTTTCTCGCAGCTCCTGATGAAGGGCAGCTGTCTGCTGCTGCTGTTGCTCCAGTAGTCATTGCATCAATTGTAGCATGGATGCTTGCTGAGCAGCGGCTTCATTGACTCCATTTCCCCTTCTGTTGCGGTTATGCTGTCGTCCGGCCATTGATGATCTTAATCATAATAGGTTAAGTTACAAACGGCTGAGGTGAGATAAGATAATAACTTGCATGGAAGAACAACAATTAATGCAAGAGAGATATAAATAAGAAGAGCAAGAGACACAAGAGAAATTTTTGCTCGAAACTAAGATTTTATTATCCAACTTCAATATGGAGAGTACAACTGAAAAGTAAGGACATGCCCTTACTATTCTTATATCGTTTTATTCGACCAAAGAAAAGGAAAAAACTTATTAGTCTTGATTATGGGAGTTCAACAAGTGGTGATAGGTCCTCGCACTAAGAAAGGTACGACCATTCCCATGGTGTCTTGCGGGGATAACTGCCTGAGTTTCTTCGGCCTTGAGTTCCTCCTCACTCGAAGCTTCGTCCTTCGACTCATCCTCGGCAGGAGCCACGTTCTCTGATTCCACCTCTATAGGGTCTTGTTCTTTTACAGGGCCTCCTCATCCGGATCATATTATATAGGATTCTCTCCCGCCGCAGGAGCCTCTTTTTCTGGCCCATCCTTTATATGCTCCTCTTCCACGGGATCTTCTTCTTCGCCTTCGGAGTCATTGGCCATCACAGGCTCCGGAGTTGCAGTATCGGCTTCTTCGTCTTCCGAGTCGCTGTCGGAAATAACCGCCTGAGAGTCTACGACTTCGTCGTCTGAATCTCCAGATATAGCTTCAAAAGTAATATCGGACATGTCATCCTCGTCGGAAAGATTTTCCATGACATGAAAGGAAAGTCATGGTCATGGTATAGAATGTCAAGGAAGGGACAAGGGAAAATTATAAAATCGGTATAAATGGATGAGATTCACAAATATAATAAATCAGTTAACGGTTTCATTTTAGTACACAAGAAGACTTGTATGGGCCACCACTTAAACCTGTCATGCCCCGCTTCCCAAAAGAAGGAGAAGGATGACGTGGCAAGGTCCGCAACCTGATTGTATTGAAGGTGGTCTATTCAATACAGTTACGTTAAGTGTATGAATATTTAACATGCAGGGTGTGTACCAAAACAAAAATAATAAAAGCGAAAGGCATTTATTTCCATTAACCAAACTTTATTACATCCCAAAAGAAAGAGTAAAATAAACTAAGTAGTTTAATTACATCGAGAAGAAACAAAAGCCCTAAACATGTGGGCAAACAGCAAAAATTAAATCTAGCTAATCTTCCATCGTCCAGTTTGCATAATCTTCATAAGTTGGCTTCACACCTTGATCATCGCCATAATACTCATTCTCATCTGACGGACATTCCAAAGATAGAGGAAGAAAAGAAAAGTCCGTCAGCGAGTTATACTCGGATAGGATTGCCTCATAAGGAAGTAGGTATAGAAACAAACAGTTGTATATAAATATAATGAATAGGATGTACATGGGTATAAATGTATAAGGTTGTATGCAAATTAGATATGTTAACAGATGTATATGTTTGGTAAAGGTTCAAGTCAAGTCAAACGAATATTCAGTCTAAGAGTTAGATCAGATTAAATAAGGTGTGTATGGATGGAATTGACTGGTGAACATACTCGTATCCTTGAGGTATCCTATGACTAGCTGGAAGCAGTATGAGCTGGTGCTCGTGCCTGGGATGGCAATCAATATGGTAGCGTGAACATCTCCGAAAGGTATCCCATGACTACGATGGAGCTTTGTCTAGCGTGAATATCGCTCAAGTGCATAGGTATTACCACCCTTCAGTTCCATAATAAACAACAAGTCTAAACTGGTAAAATATCCACATCCACGATACTGAATAACTCGTGTCTCATGAAGAAAGGTAGATAAGGTAACAGGTGGGTATAGCACATGATGTGAGTTTAGTGTTGAGTATCAATAGGTATTGTAAATGTTTTAGTTTGTTAAATAAAGGTCCGGATACTTGCGATTATTCCGTTGTGGCCACAGAACAACAACTGGGGAAGTGAAATGTACCGTTTCACTTCCCGGAATCATGATCGAGTAGTAGGAGAATCCGAGTTCCGAATCTCCTTGCCTAATCAAACTACCCATCCCCTGTTCAGTATAAAGGTTTTGACGAATTAAAGTTAGTGCGTATACCTCTAGGCATGGAATTTCCACATTGTATGTCATCCACATTTTGGATCATTCGCCCTCAAATAGGGTTAGTATTCACCTGAATATCGGGTTAATAGTCGTCCACACATTGGACTGGTCACCCTGCCAGCAGAGATCTTCATATATGTATAGTCGTCCGTACATCAGACTGGTTATCCGGAATATCGGGCTCTTCTCAATAAGTATTCCATACCTAGGTCCGCGCATTCTAACCCTAACCGTATCATGTGTCATGTATGTCATAAACTTGTAATCAAGAAGTTGATCTCATTTAATATGGCCTTCCACAACCTCTCGTTTTATCTTGTCATCTTCTAAAGTTTGTAATATATTTCGTATCATCTTATAAAATATTTAGTTAATAAAAGATAATGGTGTTTAATTATATTTATTGTTTATAAGAAAACCATGATATTTGGAATATTTATCGTTTCGGAAACCCATAATATTTTACTGAAAAAAAATATCCTTTCGATAAAAGGTTATGGTATTTATTTGAAAATTATCTTTTAATAAGGTCTTAGATATTCTTTTGGAAAATATCATTTATAAGGGTTATAGTCTTTGTTGAAAATAGCCTTTTAGTAAAGGTCAAGATAATTAAATAAAATTATCTCTTTTTAGGATAGATTGAGATATTTTATTGTAAATAATAATTTTATGAAATTATAGTGTTTTAAGTTTGAGGTAACGTTTTTAGAAAAAACGTTCGTGTTGGCAACCGCTGCACATGGACGACAGAATTTGTATCCTTTTCAAGGACGATTACCTATCAACCACGAGGTACTCACGTAAAACATTACCCTATTATTAGGGTAACTCATTAAACTTTAGTTAACATTCTAAGAAGAATTAATATAAAAATATTCTTTCGAGTGAAAGGGGCTAAGTTGGAAAAACCATATGCCGTTATTTAGATTTAGTATTATTCCCTTTCAAAGGAAAAAGGATTTAACAAAATTGCAGTAGTTGGTGAAAAAGGTGTAAGTAAAATATATGTATATGTCGTATCTAAAACATTTATTCCAAATATCTTATCTCATATGGATATTTTAAACAATACAACATTTTAATAAAACGAGAGTATTTTTGTGGAATAAACCTATTTCGAGATCAAAAAAGTAGCATGGGTGAGTATGGGTATGTAAGGGGTGAATTCTTATCTCGTGGGTTATAACATTAAGCATCACATTCCATGTTGTATGAAGGTGCAATATTTTTTGACATATAGGAGTGATTAAGGAAAACATTTTAATCATGGGTTAAGATTATCACCATTAAGGGGTACAAAAGTATAGGCATGCAAGAATATTATAACATCATTTTAATATGGGGTTGATGATTAGAAGTTGGAATTAAGGTTACTGAAAAAAAGAAGAAGGCGACAGATGAGTGGAAAGAGGCGGATCCTACCTTTGATTAGAGTTGGATGTAGACGGGTTGAAAATGTAGGCTTGTGCAAACTCCTCAATAGCTCCACGCTCAGATTTTTTTCTTGGTGATTGGGTGGAGCCGTAGCGTCGGCGTCGTCGATACGAAGGCGCTGGTATTTTTTTCAGAATTTTTGGAGTTCTGAGGTGTGAGAAATCAATGTTTGAAGTGCCTATTTATAGGGTTTTATTTCTAACCATAAAATCCAAAATATCGGTTAAAATATACGAAAATCCGCGCCGGCCAAAGATTTCCTCATCATCTGTTGATGATTGCGCCCGCTGCCAGGGATTCCTAGCCGTTGGATGTGGATCTAACGGCCCACGCTGCACCGCCACGCCGCCGCCTGCCCGCCACGTGTCCGCTTGGCTGGGGATCACGCGGTTTCGCGTGGTCCCCACCACGTAGGCGCCGCCGCGGGTTCTGGGCCGTTGGATCCAAGCATCCAACGGTCCAGGTTAAAGGGGTTTTTAAAAAAATAAAATAAAATAAAAATTAATTAATATAAAAATCAGCAGATTATTAAAATTATTGATTTGGTTTTAAAAAATTTGTTAAAAATGTTTAAAACTACGGAAAAATTATGGGAAAATTTCAAAAAATATGTTTTATTGTTATCTTTAGCATAAAAATAATTTTGGGCCAAAAAATAATTAATATATCCCATATTTACGGTTTTAGCTTAGTTATTATAATTATATAATATCTAGTTTATCCTTGATATATTTTTAATTACGAATTAATTATTTTAATTGATAACAAAAATATGTAGATTATTCTAATGCATTATAAAATTTTATTAAAACATTTTAAGCCTATAAAAACAATAAATAGATTTTAGAAAATTCCTTTAATCATATTTCGATGCTTTGAAAATTATTAACATTACTTTAAAAATTATTCTTCTATTAACGAAACACATAAATAATTATTTGATAGTGGAAATTTAAATAAAATATATTTTATTAGGTATTAGAAAACACGGTCGTTACAATACAACATCATCATGAACTTCGACCACATTAAACTTTAGGAAGAACCTCAATACTAGATGACGACATGTTCATCCAAGAAAAAAATCATGGACTTAGCCGCTGCAAAAGTGAAAACATTAGTGGCTGAAGCCGAAACACAAAAAGAATATAACTATAGTGGGAGACCATATACCACGGAATACGACCATGTAGAATACCAGAGCAGTTATATTATCTCTGAGTTCAAAATATTTAACGCCATCGGGGACGCCAATCAGTATATTGCCCAATTCAAAGTGTCATGAGGCAAACACTGGGGGCAATGATGCGATGCTCCTTAGGCAGTTCGTCCTAAGTCTAACTGACATGGCTTTCGAATAGTACACAAGCATACCTGACGGCTCAGTCAAGACATTCACTCAAATGGAATATCTATTCAAACAAAGATTCCTGAATGCCGGCGATAAAACTATCACTACCGACCTTCTTAAAATCAAGAGGAAAGATAATGGGAACATCGCGGATTATATAATTCGATGGCATGGTCT